>OZ022246.1:24076025-24081025 GCA_963978895.1 Erpobdella octoculata
AATCACGGAACTGACACGACTTTTAATATTTCTCACTCTCAAGTCTCAACACCTGATTTGACCTTATTTGACCCGATTTGACCTGATTGACTTAACCGTATGACCCCTTTCTTCCTTTTTAAACGAACGTAGGTAATAAACAATTTAAGAGCATAATTATTTTAGTCTTGTTATAACGTTTGATGCTTGTTTAAAAAAAAGTAAATTAATCAAATAACGCTGCAGATTTGTTCAACCAGACTCTGCTTAAACCATTTAATCAATCTGAACCACTTGTAACACTGACTCAGTTAATAAAGGATTATATCTGAGGAAGACTCTATAAGCAACTTTACAATATTACCAGTACACTATTTTGAGTTCAACCTCAGTTCACTAATTTGAGTTTAAAGTTCAGTAAAAGTTGAGTTTTTGAGTTCACAATTTTGAATTTAAAGTTCATTCGCTAGAGAGAAATTTAAATAAGCCAAGAGAAATTGGTGGAGCCAATGACTCCATCGACTCATGGAAGCGAGTAGTCGTCGCAGGAACGGTCTCTGAACTTATGAAACTTTGGTCGCACTACAGTAGCTGGCGATGAAGTTCAGAACACCTGATCTGGCTATTAACAACTTTTGAGAAGATCAACGCTGATCTGAACTGCAGGCACGGTGTTCTAACACTGCCATATATATTGTAAGTTTATATTATACAGAAAACCATTCGTCTCGTTTCCTTGCGATATCAGATCGGATGTTAGGAAATAAATCTTAGAAGAGAAAAGGTGCGAAGCTGGAAAAGAGCGTGTTACAAGTATACTATATATGTATCTCAAAACCGGGCTTGATTTATAAGTGCGTAATGGTTTATACGACAGAAATGTTGTTTATTAAACAGTTAGTTCTCTCTTTCACACTCTCTCTCTTGTTTTCTTCTTCATTTTCACAACTATCTTTCTTTCTTTTATAAGTCTCTCATTTCAAAACGGCCAACTCTAAGGACGATGGCGTCTCTAAAGCTGCTGAGGATGAACTGGTCTTGAAAACATTTTTTGTGGATCAGAGAGATAGGAAACACTTCAGTCTCTCTCTTTTCTCTCTCTCTCTCTCTCTCTCTCTCTCTCTCTCTCTCTCTCTCTCTCTCTCTCTCTCTACCTAATATTTTTTCGATGCAATTCCAGGATAAATTGCTTTTTTAATAGCTTTCAAGATTATTAGTTACAAGTAGCACTGATTTGTTACGTTACACTTACATACACACTTAGACACACACACATCAAAAAACAAGATTATATACTTAATAATACTCACACAGACATAAACAAAGACACCGCAGAAATTAATCAAAACATAAACTAGCTCCCCTGGCATAACCACCTTTGCTTTTCCAGTAATTAAGCGGGGGTTGCGTTTGAAGAAGTAAGAGGAAAAGATGGGATGTCAGGGAGATCAGAGAGACAAAGCCGGTGGATAGAAACGAGAAGTACAAGCAAGAAGACATGAAAAGGGAGAAAGAGGAACAGAAAGAGAGAAAGAGAGAGAAAGAGAGAGAGAGAGAGAGAGAGAGAGAGAGAGAGAGAGAGAGAGAGAGAGAGAGAGAAAAGAGGTGAAGTAATAACCATATCAAGCTGTCTGCAGAAACAAACAAACTTATATGGGAAAAAGTAAAACTTGCTAAAGTAAGCATCGTAAACATCGTTGAGTAAGTGGAAACCCGTGCCGTGCCTAAATGCTAAGAGGGGGAAAGAATTTCAGGTATACACGTACGTACCTACGTATATATTATACTATTATACATATCCATACATCAATATAAGAGATCGCGCGTCCAGATGCGAATAAAAATGCACATAATATACTATTTACGCATGTGGTACTGGTACCTCTCTCTCTTTTGCACTCGCACACACAGACAAAAAGAGCGAGAGAGCGAGAGAGAGAGAGAGAGAGAGAGAGAGAGAGAGAGAGAGAGAGAGAGGGAGAGAAAGAAAGAGAGAGAGATAGGGAAGGAGAGAAAAAAGAGGGAAAAGCACTTATTATATTAGCCGCAAATGGAGAAATCACAGAGAAGCACATCTGAAGAGTGCCATGCCCTCAAGAAAACATTTAACGTGCGGCGTATGAAATTCATAAAAACAATTCGCACTCTCCATCTGGGTAAAGATCATCATCATCACCATAGCCGTCATCATCGTCGTCATCATCATCATCATCATCATCATCATCTTCGTCATTGTCGTCGTCATCGTCATCATCGTCGTCGTCATCGCCATCGTCATCGTCATCATCATCATCATCATCATCATCATCATCATCATCATCATCATCATCATCATCATCATCATCATCATCATCATCATCATCATCATCATCATCATCATCATCACCATCACTATCATCATCATCATCATCATCATCATCATCATCATCACCATCATCATCAGCGCCATGGCGTCCAGGTCATCAAAGAAAGAGGAACCCACAAAGTCTAGGAGGTGCCACAAGGAGCTGCAGAAATTCTCACGAAAACTTGACAGCTGAAGGTCAAAGAAGAAAAGTTTAAGAAAATAAAAGTAAAAAGAAAATTTCAATAAAAAAAGAAGAAGCTAACAATTAACAAGAAAAATATAGGGAGTATAAGATATATATATATATATATATATATATATATATATATATATATATATATATATATATATATAAATATATACTCTATTATATATATATCTTATACTCTTAAGTTTAAATAAAAATATTAAATTTAAATAAAACCCAGGAATTTCAATGCGACAGAGTTGTCAAGCGGATTTTAAACATGGATAATTATGATAGATATGACCAATATTATAGAAATATTAACGGATCGGAAGGATCATTAAAGCTGGATGTTAAAAGATCAACAAAGCTGGCACTTGGTTGATATTTTAACTGCCAGCCCCATGCACCCAGTTGCTTAATCAAGAAAGTGAAGCGAAAGAGGTGAACCTACGGCGTTAAAATGTTAAAACAAGGAAGGACAGTATTCGGACAAGCAAGCTTGCAAACAGTTACAGCTAAATATATTAAAATAATTTTCTTCAAGTTCGGGGGCCGTAGCCCTAGTGGCCTTTTTTGTATAGCGGAATGTCTCAATTAAAGATGCTATAAAGCGTTTTCGTTTTGAGCGGTGTGCTTTTTTTTTAAATGTCACTTTGTTCGCAGGCGATTTCCCACGGGGCGGGAAGACATCGATGATTGATGGACGACCATGTTTTTGTCGTTGTCATGGTTTGCTTTTTTGAATGGTTAGGAAGGAGAGATGCAAGGGTTTAATTTGTCCTAATTTATCATTGTCACCATCATCATCACCATCACCATCATCATCACCATCACCATCATAATCATCGTCATCATCACCACCACCACCACCACCACCATCATCATCTTCACCGTCACCGTCACCGTCGTCATCATCATCATCATCACCATCACCATCACCATATTCATCACCATCACCATCACCATCACCATCACCATCATCATCACCATCACCATCATCATCATCACCATCATCATCATCATCACCATCCATCACCATCACCATCGCCATCACCATCATCACCTCTAGATTTCTACTTCCATCAGTTCCATCTTATAACCATGGTTTCCATCATCGCAGAAGTGTCATCGTTCAGGTATTACTACTACGCCACTCATCGCCGACGTCATTAGCAGCATTTATGCCAGATAGAAGTACCAATAAATACTTTTTTATGTCTAGCATCCATCCATATGTTCAGCCCTTCGTTTTTTGTGCGCGTGGATCTCTGGTGTATAACCATCAACATGTCGTCAACCATCAATCCATCCATCTAACCATCCGTTCATCCATTTGTCCATCCATCCGTCTATCCGTTTATCCGTCCATCCATTCACCCATCCATCTATGCATCCACCAATCCGTTCACCCATCCATCCTTCCATCCGTTCTTTCATTCATTTATCCATCCGTCCGTCCGTCCGTCCGTCCATCCATCCATCCATCCATCCATCCATCCATCCATCCATCCATCCATCCATCCATCCATCCATCCATCCATCCATCCATCCATCCATCCATCCATCCATCCATCCATCCATCCATCCATCCATCCATCCATCCATCCATCCATCCATCCATCCATCCATCCATCCATCCATCCATCCATCCATCCATCCATCCATCCATCCATCCATCCATCCATCCATCCATCCATCCATCCATCCGTCCGTCCGTCCGTCCATCCATCCATCCATCCATCCATCCATCCATCCATCCATCCATCCATCCATCCATCCATCCATCCATCCGTCTGATAGACGATGAACGAAAAAACTCAGCGCTCTATTATTAAATAGCAATCAAGAAGATGAACGGCAGATAAATTATTGTCAATTGGCAGGAAATTACTTTCATTGGCTGCTGAAGTGAGGAGGAGGAATCAATTTGGCGGGAAGGTAAACAAAAATATGAAAATAGCAAATTCGTTGAAAAAAGTGATTTATATCTTCGGAAGAAATTATTTCTAAAATGTATTATTATTATTATTATTATTATTATTATTATTATTATTATTATTATTATTATTATTATTATTATTATTATTATTATTATTATTATTATTATTATTATTATTATTATTATTATTATTATTATTATTATTATTATTATTATTATTATTATTATTATTATTATTATTATTATTATTAATATTATTATTATTATTATTATTATTATTATTATTATTATTATTATTATTATTATTATTATTATTATTATTATTATTATTATTATTTGTTCAATCGAATTTTTGCGTGGAAAGAACAGACATGGAAAACCAACTCCTACCCACTCATCCATCCAATCAAATCAAAGCACAATTGAATTTATAATTTATTAATTAATAATTAGCATAATTTATTTCACCAACCCTGCTACCGGATAGGACGAACAAATTTTTCTCCTCCGCGTCGAGCACCATGCTACTGGACACCCCGGCGTTG
>OZ022246.1:24088525-24456025 GCA_963978895.1 Erpobdella octoculata
AAAAGAAATAAAAAAGGAAAGGTAAGAGAAAGAAAGAGAGAAAGAAAGAGAGAGAGAGAAATTGACAGAAATAGAAAAAACGAGATGGATCGCTGAAGGTTAGCATGGATAATAATGATGGTCGAGTTCCAACGTTCACCGACCCAATCAAAAGTAATTTGTCATGACTACATCAAAGGAAATCTCTCTTTTTCTCAATTATAATAATTTCCACATGTTACAAACTCCGACTCCAACAACCACCTCCATCACCTACGGCCGGTACTACTACAGGTGTGCCGTGGCCATTCGGCGTTAGCCAGCTGGCTGGAGGATCGGCTGTTTGAATCCAGCCAAAGTCGTAGGCTCTTGAGGGCATTCTGGGCAGTCATACAACAGAATGGCAGAGGGATATAGCGTTCTCCTGTGAGCTACCAGGTCGTCGGTTCGAATTCCGCCGGCGTCATCATCATCAGTACTTCACTTTTGTAGAATAAAGATCAGAACAGCACCAGAAGTGATTCGGGATTATATAAGATCATAACTGCAATTTCTTATTACTACGAGACCCAACTCTGAAGCTGCAGAATACAACAACAAAACCAGTAAACAAATCTTCAATATTCGATATCGTCCGTCGTTTTTATGGTTATGACAAACGGCGTGGTGTGCCCTTTCTTCCACTTAACAACCAGTGCACGTATTCAACCACCTGTTGTGAACCGCGTAAGCGATACAACAATATTCAGCTGTAAACACGCATCTCCACCACCTTGCGTTGGTACGTATGGTTAAACGGATGGATGTGGATGGGTGGATGCCTGGAGATTGGTTCATTAAAAAAAACAAAAAAAAAACAAAAAAAAATAAAAGGAAAAAAATGAAACAAGAAAAATGAACAAAAACAAAAAATCAAAAAAGATATTTTTCACCTCACAGACACAAACTCATCAAAACCTACCGCCATCTTAAATGAGCACCATTTTTCAAATATATCATTAAAATCTCTCCCGATAAGTGATAAAACATTAAACATCTCATAACTTCATTACAACTTTTCTGCGTATAAAAAAAAGCTATAAGCGTCATTGTCGTAAAAATATAGTTATTTTTATTGAAAAAACATAAACAAAAACATTAGCAGGAATGAGAGAACAAATAAATTGACTGGATAAAAAAAAACTGGAATGTTTTTTCAAGGATGGTAAACGCTCTTCCATCTATCGCTCACCGTCATTAATTTTTTATTCATGTTTTTACAAATGCCTGGAAAATTTCCACGTTTGATGGAAATACTATCGTGTGGCCGGTGGTTTTATCTGCGTGCGAATGTGGTTTTATGCGTGTGTATGTGTGTTTTTGTATGTGTATGTGTATGTGTGTGTGTATGTGTATGTGTATGTGTATGTGTATGTGTATGTGTATGTCTATGTGTATGTGTATGTGTATGTGTATGTGTATGTGTATGTGTATGTGTATGTGTATGTGTATGTGTATGTGTATGTGTATGTGTATGTGTATGTGTATGTGTATGTGTATGTGTATGTGTATGTGTATGTGTATGTGTATGTGTATGTGTATGTGTATGTGTATGTGTATGTGTATGTGTATGTGTATGTGTATGTGTATGTGTATGTGTATGTGTATGTGTATGTGTATGTGTATGTGTATGTGTATGTGTATGTGTATGTGTATGTGTATGTGTATGTGTATGTGTATGTGTGTGTTGGTGTGAACATTCACGTGGAAATGGGTGGAAAAGATAAAAGTTATGCAACGGCGTCTGTCAATAGATGAAGACTTATCTAAATTTATTGGTGAAAAGATCGATATCTAGGGATGGATGGATGGGTGGATGGGTGGATGGAGGGATGGAAATAAAGAGTAAGTGAATAATGGATTTATGAACGCAGGCGTGGATTGATGGAATAATATTTTTTCCAGAGAGAAAAAAGCTGACAAAACGATAAACTAACTAATAAAAACACCTTGTTGCACTGTAACTGCTGAGTCTGAATGTCAGATGGGGAACAGAATCTTGAATTTAACGTAACTAAATAAATAAATAAATAACTACATAAAACTGCTTTACTGGTTAGAAAGAAAATATTATATTGATACTATTTTCAATCAAATCTTAAATTAATCACGTGATTCTCAATCAGCAACAAAGCAAACATTTATTTAAGACAAGACATTCTACTGAAGATCATCTGTAAATTAAATCTATTCTATCGGTAATGCAATTACGTTTAATCTTGCACCGTTAAATTATTGTCAACGCAATCCGCTATTGATGATGCGATGATGTACCGATTAAAAAAAACAAAAAAAAACATTCTACTACCAAATAACGTCAGTAAATCGATTCCATTGAATCATCTTCAGAATTATTACCGAATAACTTTATCACCTTCAACTGAGAATCGCAGTCCTGGAGGCTTAAACTTAAACAAAAGTCCGTAAGAACAAACTAAACTGCAGAATGTGACAGAAAAACTAAATGCAGAATGCAGAACTGCAGAATGTGACAGGTAAAACTAAATGCAGAATGCAGAACTGCAGAATGTGACAGGTAAAACTAAATGCAGAATGCAGAACTGCAGAATGTGACAGATAAAACTAAAAAAACAACAACTTTACATTGCTCAAGAAAAAACTGTTTGTACAGCCACACTCAAAAAAACTTTTGATACTGAGTGTGAGAGTAAATAAAAGCCTTTAGAGGATGCCCGCAATATAGTAATTTATTAATTTTATTAATATTTGTTTTTTAAAAGAAGAATCGTTTATAACACAAAAAAAACGCCAGCAAATCACGTAAATGTACAATTAAATTTATAGTGAAACCAATAACTAGAAGATGGTGTTTTATCAAATATGTACTCAAACTATTCATTTACTTTGTACATGTCGGTTAATTAACCAATTATTGCTTAATGTGGAAATAATTATGGGCTTAAATTAATTTTTATGCTACGAAAACTAATATATACAAAATATAAAGTTTAAAAATTTATTTCATTTGATTCAGCTAAATGGCAAATTAAAAAAAAATATATTGATACAACTTTCAACCACGTCTTTAAATTATCGCCAACTCTTCAACCAGCAACGAATCAATCATTGATTTTACTATCCATCCTCAGTTGGCCTTCACATTCAAATCTAGCTAACCCCCCTCCTGGTTTAAATCATCATAATCATCATTACTATTTTCATTCAAGGTCTAAATCATATTCAACCTGCGTTCACATCAATCAACAGTGTCTCAGAGGAAAAAAACTTCATAATTATTATCAGAAGAATTGTCTTAAAGAACCGGAACGGGAAAAACCGTTTGGATTTGAAAGAAACAAATATTTTCGGAAGTGAATGCGTTTTCCATACGGAGTTGAATTTCTGCAGTTCTGGAAACAATTAGTTTATTGAATTGAAAAAAAAATAAATTCAAATTCTTGTTTATATTTGTTTGATCGATTTTATTTAGAGCACCAGCTTGTTCTTAATGGTCTGCTGACGCTTGATGCAGACTAGAAGACGGCCAATATAAAAATTCCGAATGAGGAGGGGCTCTTTGCCCAAACCTTCCAAACCCCCCAAATCAGCTCTAGTCAAAAAAGAACGTGAAATAAATAAATAACAAGTAAAGGAAAAAAACGAGTTTCTTAACACAAACTTTAATTTCAAATACACTCGATTTAGAAATACGAAAGATGTTCAAATTAAGGTTGTTTTTTTAATTGAATTATGTATTGTCATCCAATATAAAGCTATGCTGAAAGTTTCAGCTTCCTAGCTAGTCAAAAAGCTGGTTAAATTTTACTTGCAAGAATTGGGAACAGAGAAAGCCACACACACACACACACACACACACACACACACACACACACACACACACACACACACACACACAAATAGAGATTGTAACCCAAATAAAAGTTTGTAAAAAACTGTAGGTGAGAAAAGCGCAAAAATAAAAAGTTTAAAATATTATCATCTAAATATTCGGAGTAAATTAAAGAACTAGTAGATAAGAGAGTCAAAGGATCGACCATGAAACTAATTACAGGACGTTGAATCGTGGTGGTGGATGCTGAAAACATCCGGTCCCGCTGCCTCGCTACTGAGGGGAGCCATAATAATCCACACCCACCCTTGAAGTTAGTAGAGGCAGGAGAGGTGAGCCGAATCTACCATCTGGATCCATTTTTTCTGCACTCGCTCGCCTGCCGGCTGGCTTGAGACAAAGAGCATGGAAAGATGTGAAAACGAAAACTGGAATGGGAAAAGATAATATGGTGGAAAACTGGAAAAAGAGGATTTGTAGAAAATAAGGATGCTGATGATGATGATGATGATGATGATGATGATGATGATGATGATGATGATGATGATGATGATGATGATGATGATGATGATGATGGTGGTGGTGGTGGTGGTGGTGGTGGTGGTGGTGGTGGTGATGATGAGGATGATGATGAGGATGAGGATGATGATGATGATGATGATGATGATGATGAGGACGATAATGATGATGATGAAATTATAATATTAATATTAAATAAATAATAACAATATATTTGGTCTGTGAAAATAAAATGGTTAACCATTCTACTGTGATTTTATTAACTCTCTAGAAAAGTAATACATTTATTAAAACAAAACAAAAACAAACTTTATTACACATAAAATAGAAATACGAAGATAAATAGACGAGCAATTTTGAGAAATAAATTAGAAATTAGACAAGCCTGTAGGGGCTGTACAGTACACACTAGTACACAGGTCCCCGAAATGAGGTGGTGCTCAAAAATTCTTGAAATTCAGCAATGGCAGTTTGAGCAAGAGATATGAAAAAGTACTTGAAACTAGAAGAAAAAGACAAAATACAGGACTGAAAGAGATAATAGACAGATGCACAAGAACAAAGAATTCGCTAAGTAAAATTGACGCTCGGATTACTTCATTTGTTTCAACTACTTTTCCAGCAACTTCTATTTACCCTTTACTCTCCCTCTCTTTTCCTCTCTCTCTCTCTCTCTTTCTCTCTCTCTCTCTCTCTCTCTCTATCTCTCTCTCTCTCTATCTCTCTCTCTCTCTCTCTCTCTCTCTCTCTCTCTCTCTCTCTCTCTCTCTCTCTCTCTCTCTCTCTCTCTCTCTCTCTCTCTCTCTCTCTCTCTCTCTCTCTCTCTATCTCTCTCTCTCTCTCTGTTCTGTTAGGTATTTCTTTCTTTCTTTTTTTACTTTCTTTCTATCTATTTATTTTTACAATCACTCACTAATTAATAATTTATACTCTTCTTCTCCCGTTTCATCTCTTTCTCTCTCGTTTCTCTCTCTCTTTTCTTTCTTTCTCTTTCTCTTTCTCTCTCTAATTCTTATCTCTATCTCTCTTCTCTACTCGTTGTTCACAAACCACATCCTTGGAAACCGTAAAAAAGATAAAAAATAATCACCGTGAAAAGTAAACGAAGAAGTTGAAAACAAGGAATGTTTTTTTGCTCTCAAATATCCCACTTGGAAGACGCACGAATATATAAGCAGTGCTGAAGAGTGTTATAGAGAAAGATAGATGGATTGGTAGAGAGAGAGAGAGAGAGAGAGAGAGAGAGAGAGAGAGAGAGAGAGAAATGGAAAAATTGAGAAAGAAAGTGAATGATAGATTGGAAAAAGACAAGAGTTGTAAGAGAAAGAAGAATATACGAGTGTTTATATATATATATATATATATATATATATATATATATATATATATATATATATATATATATATATATATATATATATATATATATATATATATATATATATATATATATATATATATATATATATATATATATATATATATATATATATATATATATATATATATATATATATATATATATATATATATATATATATGTTGGGCGTGGTTCTACACAGTAGGAGTTTCCTCTGTAAAAAAGTCATTTTTTGCGTTTGCAGTGAAATTGTTGTATTTTTTGTGTGAAAACAAACTATAATTTTTGAGGCGTTTACTAGAAAAAGATAAGTAAGTTGTGGCTGAGTGAAAGATATACATACATATTTAGGTATGTATTTATTAAAAGTTGAAAATGAGAAATTATGAATAGACAAACGACATATATACATAATATTAATTTATATTATTAATTAAAAATACTAATGTTAATTCTTCATTAATTTCGCACGTTCTTCCATAGAATGTTCTTCGTCATCAATCCGGAAATTGATAAGCCTACAGTTACAACCGGGACATCGGGAATTCCCCATGATCTTGTACTTTTTCACTCAAAACTGCCATTTAGCTTAAACATTTTAGTTGAATTATTTACAGCAAGCTGCTTGCTTGCATCGAGGGAAAACATAAACCTGTTAACACTTTCCATTTAACTTACCACACAGCTCAGCACAGCCCTGAACTACCCGGTCAAAGCAACCGCTCAAATTACATTTTTAGTTACATTATGGAAAAATTTCATAAAGAATTCTAAACCGCTATAGATTTGTTTTTATATTCCGCGTGCAGGACACTATTAGCTAAGCAGCCATGCAACCATGCAGCCATGCCACTATGCAGCCATGCAACTATGCAGTTATGATACTATGCTGTCATGCAGCTTAACACTCAACAGTAAGATTTCTTCAACAGCTCAAAAATAAGTAATCGGCTTGATTAGTTAACTGGTAATCTATACAACAACAGTTGTAAAGTAAAGTTATAAAATCTGAAGAAAGAAAATCATTCACCAACCCATAAAAACATTAAAAAGAATAAACGTAAAAAATCAGAGCAAATAACTATTAAGAAACAACTAGGGTTCTTAATATAGGACTCATTCATCCTACCCCAGATACAAGTAAGTTAAAAAATTAGGTTAACATTAGGAGAGTAGTAGGCATCTAGGTTCACATTTAACCACAGTAAATTATGATGGTTCACCTAGAAATACTGAACTATATATTGTTTTGTATGTTTTATAGATCACCTGAAAATATTCACCTGTAATTATACGAGTCTAGTTAATCAAAAAGAAATAAATTAAAAAATTTAAGCAAGTTTCCGTTTCCGTTTCCCGGGCTATCGCTACTTAGATGATGTCCATGACAACAGAGACCCTGTGAGAGGGGTAGTCGTAAGTACTTTTCACAAACAATTTTCAAACACCTTATACACGTTTGCCTCAAAAAATAGTTGATGACCGGGGGCGTAGTCATAGGTAGTTTTCCAAAATTTGTTGCCTCCACTGATTATGCGCCTCACTGAGGCGCCCCCTAGCCACAGGCGCCCGGGGCGGATTCCTCCAGCTGCCCCCTCGCTACGCTACTGTTTGAGGACAACTAAAAGCGTATATAATAAGTAACTTTACTTTTTATAGTATTCTGTTCCGAGCTAAACTATTCAAATCCAGAAAATGGCATTTTTTGCTTTAATTTTTTGCTAACAAAACTCTTCAAATGTTATGAACGATTTTAAACGATTTTATATTAATTTATTGTTACGAATAAATTGATTTTAGAAATCGTAAAAATAAAAAAGTCGTAATTGATGATGATCATAATCATAAACCGGTTATCTTGATTCGATTAAAATTGTCCGGCATCCAAATATAAACATCGTTAAACATTTTTCGAATACCACACACACACACACACACACAAACGGCCCCACACCCACACCCACACACACACACACACACAAACACACACTCACGCACAGACGTTTCGGCATTGGATTACCACCGACGCACCTACAACACACCTTTAATTCAATTTTTTCCTCTCTCGGCAAAGTCCCGACGCTAATCCAGTTCCGCGACGGCCGTAAAAAACAGTCATTTCCACCACCAGTAGTTCCTCATCATCTTCTTCTTCTTCCTATTCCGACATTGCTACTATAAGCGTTCACACACACACAAAATATATATATATATATAAACACTATAACGAACCAGCGTGGGAGGTTCGATCCTGGAAATAAGCTCGACTAGTTAAAAATAAAAACGTTTTGTTGCTGTTTCCGACAGGAAAAAAAAGAAAAAGAACCAAAGACATCGAATGCTCAGAAAATAGATTTTGGACGGAAATCTATTTAACGGAAATAAGGTGTTAAAAATAATAACAACCACTCACTTTCAATAGGAGACCTTTCTCTGTACCCGCCAAGGCCACCGTGTGTTCGTTGATGACGGTTACCCTCAGAGCCGTGAGGGATTGGTCGGGGGTGTAGTAGAGGGGTTTGGCATTTATGGGGTATCTGCTGCCGATGCCCACGTTGAGCGGATGGCCGCAGAACTTGTTGTCTATCGTTTTGGCTTCGTCAAACTGTACGGAAATTGTATGAGATGAAATCAAATTGACAAGTATATGTTGTACATGTGTGTTTGTGAAGAATTTTGATGAACTTAATTTTTTTTTAAATTATCTCAAAAAATTGCAACTAAAAATTATTACAGTACGTTTAATAATATTGATTTTCAGTTTGTTAATAAAATCGGCAGACATGACATTTTGTGCCCCTCAAGCTAGTGGACATTCGAAGTGAGTGGACAATACAGCGCATTACTTGTTTATGAACCGAAACATAGAAAAACGAGAAAGAGAACGATGGAAAAACTTTCAGGAGAAACAGAATGAATGAATGAACGAATGAAAGAAAACAGAAATGAGTTCAACAGGAAGCATAATAACAATTTGTTTGATTAAAAACACATTGATAAAAAGATTATTATTGAAAAAGAAAAAGATAAAGATAAAACGCTTTTTGAAGATATCTTCACAAAAAATTACAGCAAAACTTGAAAGAAATTTTTTTACAATAATAATATGAGCATTTTTATCACACACAAAAAACTTGCATAATAAAAAATGGGTGCCTTCTATCAAGATTATATAATTTTTAAATGAAATCACATAAAGCTGATTTGAAGAAAAAAAAACAAAATAAACCAATCAATCATTCAATTTATTTTTTATTTATCTAACATATTTATTAATTTATTAATTTGTTTATTTATTTATTTGCTTTTTTTAAATTAGAAAACCCAGCACGGCAATATATAAATCTTCTCGCCGAAAAAAGGCTAGCAGAAAGAATTTATATTTCAGTTGAAAAGCTCCAAGGGTTTAGACATATACGTACGAATACCTATTGTATTTCTATTGATATTTCGTTTTTTAGAAATAATACTATACGTCATGGAGTTACAAATTACACATTAAATGTGATGAACAATACGTATATATCAAATTATACCTACACTTGTGACTTGTAATAAAACTGAACCAATATAAAAAGACTAACATTCATTTTACACCTCGGGTTCATGTAATCCATCCACGGCAAAATTCTACCCCTGCCGGAGTAACACTCTCTTTGTAACTTGACAAACTCTTTTTGAATGCTCTGCATTGGAAACATGCAGACCGCAGACTCCTCGCTCAGCCATCCGCGGGGCTCCCCCCTACCCATGACAATAAAGAGGGCTTCTTCCCCCCCGTCGGAGTCGAAGTTCAATTTCTGTCTCGTAATGCGACCCATCCTCGACAGATGAGCGGTTTTGCCGAGATTGAAGGAAACGTGAGATTGAGTGATGAAATCGAATCTATTGCACGATAACTCCAATTCCGTGTAGGAATTAAATTCTTTATCGCCCTGGCAAACTCTGACCAGTTTCGTATGGTAGCTGTCATCTGACTGTACATCCTTTTGAATGGTCAAGAAGTAAATAAATCCCTGGTGCTCGAACGCCTCCAGGTAGTGGACGAGAAAGCTTTTCCGCATGTGTTCGGTAAAGTAAACGGAACTCGAGATGCTGGAATTTACGCTCTTGTAAAAATATCTCAAATCCACCTTTCCGGTATCTGAATTTTCATCCAGTACAAAACTCGCCAGAGCGAATGGATCTGTTATAGTATCCGAATCGTCAAACGTTTTGGCAATAAAAAGCGATCCAGCGCTACCAAAAAGAGCAGCTATGTTGTTCCTGCTCTCAATGGTACTACCGATGAATTTCGTATCTTCCGATAGGTCACGATTGAAGTCTAAATTATGTAGATCGTAAACGGAGCATAATCCATATTTGGCACTGCCGCAGAAGAACAGATGGCGACCGTCGGGCATGATTTGCAGGATTCTCGGATGATTGTCTTGCTTGTTGTCACACTTCGTGGCTGAGCTGCAATTTCCTGTCGGTAATGTCGGTCCCGTTTCGACCATTTGTAGTTTTTGCAACAAGCTGTCGAACATGTAGATGGCATTTAATCCCGCTACGATTACTCGACCGTTCGTCCTATCGAATACCATCTGGGAAAGACACGACGCCGCTTCATCGTGGTGCCAAACTGAACCTAGAACACCGCTCGCGAGAAAGAAGAAAACCACCGCTATAACCGACATAATATTAAAAAAAACTATTTGTAACTGCAATATTATTAGTTATTTATTAAATAATGGTAATTTATTTACTTTTTTCGAAGTTATACTCGACGTATAAACGCTTGGCATGGTAGTAGTAAAGTAGTAACACTTTGTGTATGAGCGAGTATTTATCCTTAAGAGCCCTTTATGAGCCGCCGGCGAAAGACCGATCGCATATCGTGCCAAAGTTACTCTGTTTAAGCTGGGAGGGGCGAACGCGCACCTACTAGCTTTATTATAAACTCATCTCACGTTTCTATTCGAAAAACGCTCTCGCGGGAAGATTGCTGTTATGTTACCATCTCTTATTATTTTTCCTCGTAAATATGATTAATGTTTTTTTATATATATTTCCGGCAAACATTTAAAAAGGTGAAGATAATAGCTCGAATTCAGCAACTTTTTTCTGTATTTTCTTTTTTTCTGCTATAGGAAAAAACGACGAATTGCTTGTCGAGTTTTTCTGAGCAGGGCCTATCTGAGTACATCAGCATAAACGAAATATATTGAGCATATAACAAACAATCCAACCCTTTTTACATACATTACAAACTTTTGCTGTATAACTGATATTTTATAGCTATTAAAACGATGGGTTTTACTAATTTAGGAATGTATATTCATATTCATATACCTACTATAATTGACGCTAAGAAATTAGAACTATCTGGACGTTTGGAAAATTACTATGTGCATCTCGAAAGTATTTTTATTAATGGAGATTTAATTATAGATTTTCGTGACACCCATCTTCTGTCTCAACATGAAGGTCATTTTTCGCGTTTTGAGCAGAAATAAATAAAGAAAATTTAATAAAAAAAAATTTTGAAGTATTAATATAAATAATAAATAATTATATTTTAATCTTTTAACTGGATAACTATATGAAGAAATCTATGAAATTATCAAGTACCTAAGTTCACAAGACCACCATCATATGTTTGTTTACAAGGTCCGTAGGTTTCTTTTTGTTGTCGAGAAACGTTTATGAACTCATTCCTTGGCTGATGTTTCTAAATTTTGACAAAAGATTTAATTAATTTTTAGATTAACACTACGAAATAGCAGAATACAAAGTTTGCTTGTTTTCGTCGTCTTGACTCTCATTGGTTTGGTTCTCATCTTCCGCCAACCACAATAAACAAAACAACGCATCTTGGACTCTGGTACAGAACCACCTTGGTCCTCGGGCACAATAAAAACTTGCTTGGTAAAGAATCTTTTTTAAATACAGGTATTAATTTTTCTTGATTTCTTTTGAGGTGGGGGTTTATGTCAATATAGCTGATGGGATTATCATCTATTTCTGCTTCTATTATCAAATTGTAAAAGAATAATCTTCTGTCAGCTATTTATTAGGTCAAAGTTACTTTTTAAGTGTAACACTGATATGTAATAATGTAATTATCTATCTAATATTTATTAATAAAATTGACACTAGAAACATTGAATATTATTTTCTACTCTAAAAATCTTGATATAGTACTGCAACTGGAAAATAAAAGTTCAACTTCTTGACTGACCTGTTTCTCATTCTACTTAATTTGTGAGGGGTCCACCATTAACATCCCCAAGACAGCAAAATATGTCAGCCCAGAAGCCAGGCGATGGGGGAGCCGGGTGGTCGAGTTATATACGCCCCCTGGTCAGAAACAGCCACTTCAGAATGGTCTCTACTTTGAGTACCGTCAAAGAGTGGGCAGGATCCAGTGCCAGCATTGCATCAGTGGCAGGTCTGTACTGTTTGTCAGTGTTTTTTCTTAGTATTTAATATTTAATTGTATGCAGGTAGTTGATTATTTTATGGCTTTTATTGATTTTGATGAATTGTAATTAATATTCTTAGAAGAATTTGTCAGCATATTGCAATAATTTATTAGAAACTATTAATTAAAAAAGCTAAAGTAAAAATATTGAAGTCTTTTTGTGAATTAATCCAGTGGAAAATTACTAATTGATTACACTATAAATCAAAGAAACTCAGTTTTATTATTTTTAAAGTTTTAATAAATTGTACAAATAAATGAATATTCATAGGTGTTATTTTGGTTTTTGGCAGTTTTAAGTTGCTTTGTTTAAAGTAACATAATATATTAACTATAAATAAAATATTTTTCTTTCTCATCTCCTTCAAGACTTAACAATATATATATATATATATATATATATTTATATATATATATATATATATATATATATATATATAATAATTTTTTAATACAAGGCTCCATGCAAAATCTTCTCGACTCTACAAAGATGATGTCAATGCAGGAAGACGCAAGAACCCACAAGATCTCCTCCGAAGTCATGAAGCACAGCCTCTACAAGTCCGTCGCCGGGGCAGATCGCCGTCACTCGAGGGGGCGCATACCCAGCAGCCGTACCTGGTCCGAGGCCGATCCGGCGTCTGCGTACGCTCCCGATTCCGGGGACGGCATGGACGGAAGTTGGTATCCCCGTTATTATCAGTCCCTGCCCCCTACTCCGTTGATGAGCGGGAGAGCCACGCCGAGTAGTCGTAGTCCCACCAGGAAATTCTCGTTTAGGTATGATGCATCGTTTTTTTTTTATATAATAGTTATAGTCCTTTTACACCAGGTGTTTCAAGACTGAAATAGAAGTGTGTAGGAAATACGAAATTAATTCCTCTCGCAGACTGACTCGCAAAAGCGAGGCGGAGTTGTATGACATATTTACTGTTTGCTTGTTTATTATTATGAAACAAATCTTATGGCTGATCGTGTGTCATTGTGGGAAAAATAGGTAAGTTGTTGGAGCGAAAGAAGGAAGGTATATTTGGTAAGAATGTGTGAAACAGGGTTTGATTTTGCTCAATCTGAATCAGTTTTCGGCACTAAACTTGTATTTTTTGGAAGAGTTTGTTTGTGGTGGAGTGAAAAAAAATAAGTGATGATAGAGTAAAGAAGTGCAGTTTTTACAAAAGTTGTGACACGTGTAATAAATAATAATCATCTCTTTACACAAACTCATCACTTTACAACCTCTAACTCCATGTCAAAATTAAATCTTATTATTCTTCCATCTTTCGAGAAATTCTTTTCAATTTCCTGTTTTTTTCCATCAACTGGAAATTGTTCGCACTCGTTTTTTTTATTATCGTTGAACACGCGAGATGGAAGGTCGCAGTTGCACGTTCTCGCTTCGGGTTTCATTTCCTGGAGATTAGCTTTTTGGGGTTTTTTGTTTTGTTTATTTTTTTGCTCCTCAATTTTCTTTTAAGTACTAGAAATACGTGTGAAATGTGTGTGTGTGTGTGTGTGTGTGTGTGTGTGTGAGTTTGTTAGTGTAAAAACATTTTTTTAAATATGCATTCTCTATATTCATTTGTTGATCTGATGAATTTGTTGTTATTTGTTTACATTCATCGCACATTCTCACGTTGTTTTGACATTATTGTGAATGTGTTTTGTGTATAATATTTTCATTCGTAAATAGCAATGTATTATGCATGTTTAGGTATTGTATTATATTTTAAAGTCCTCATGTAACTCTGTATAACCTTTTTTATATTTTGAAGTAGTTATATCAGTGCATTTCATACCTTGCAATTCTCATTTATTTTCAAATCATATCATCTTTCGATCCATCCGATAGGCAAGGTTCACATTTATAAATCTAATAATGACGCTGATCATGTGATATTATAATGAGGTTGATGATGGGATATTATAATGAGGTTGATGATGGGATATTATAATCAGGTTGATGATGTGATATTATAATAAAGTGATGTAAAGTAAAAAAAACGAATGGCTTGGTTTTCTTGTCTTTCCATTTTTGTTGTCACTTCTTGGTCTTGAATTTTCTTGGCCTCCAGAATTTGTTGATCTTGTTTTTGAATTCATTTGAGGTGCTGGAATTCACAACACATTCAGTCAGTCAGTCATACTGTTTGGACAAATCACAATCCAAATAAAAAAGAAACAATATATTTTATATTTCATACTGTCGACAATGCCTGATGGGACCTGATGAAATGCAACGATTTTTAATTCCAATCATCAAAAATCCGTAAAAAAACAAAACTTGCATATATCTTTTCTTGCAGGTATTTTTTGCAACTTAAAAGTATTTCCTTTGGTCTTTTTATTGCCCGCCATTGCCATCGGGGAGAAACGATGATGCAGATTCATTTCCATGACATACTTTGAGGATTTAAAAAAACTTCGATGGAGTTTTCGATGAAGATTTATCGATATTTTGATGGATCCGATGATGATGATGATTGAGCCGGAATTCTTTCGGGAGGAAATAATTCTGATTGATTGATGTGCTCCTAGGCAGATGTTGTAATATGAGATGAAAAAAAATTAAAAGAGTAAAACTATTTATATCATCGGTTTATTATAATAAGAATTGTTTATGGCTAAATAAAAGAACGGTTTTTGTTATTTATTATAAAGAGAAGTTTTGATTTATTTTTTAAATTTTTCTAGAATAGTTAGAATAATTAAATTGACATAAACATGACATTGTTTTAGTAATAAATTGTTTAATATTCTCAGAAAGTTGGAAACATTTCTCATTCTGGTTTTTATTATAGTTTTTCACTATACCATCATAAGCTGTGAAATTGATTTAATTTTTTTTTAATAATAAATTAAATAAGTTTTAAAAATTTTATATTTTTAGATTCCTCTCAA
Organism: Erpobdella octoculata; assembly: GCA_963978895.1. Classification (NCBI taxonomy): domain Eukaryota; kingdom Metazoa; phylum Annelida; class Clitellata; order Hirudinida; family Erpobdellidae; genus Erpobdella; species Erpobdella octoculata. Next base: position 24,103,598 of record OZ022246.1, read on the forward strand.
GGGGGACCACCCCACGGGCCACCTCACCCACCAGAACTATCGTAGAGGAGGACGAAGATGAGGGATGCAGGGGACTGGCAAGCATCCTCAAGCCCCGTCCGCGTATCATCAGAGCAAATAACGGATCTTACGAGGGTGACTTTGATGGTCTTGCGAGTGGCTTGGCTACCTGAACGCGTCACATGGATCGGGCCAGTTACCTGAAGTGGAAGACTCACCTGCTTATAGACATCGGTCACCTGAGTGTGTTGTTGACCACAACAATTTTGTCTCTTTCTTGATTTTCCATACTTGACTATGTTATCGACTGACTCGCTGTTATATTTTGTTATAATCGCTTTATTCGATTGCACAGTTGTTGCATTGAATGTTGATGTACATATATAACGCATATTATATGTTATTCATTTTCTATCTCTTAATCCATGCATCCATCCATTGTAACACGTGATTAATTGTATCTTTCATATATTCTCTCAACGGGATTCACATTCTTTTTTTTTTGCGTCAATTTGATTGATTACGTAAACTAGCACTTTACATTTTGCTGTACGTTCTCTGCTCAAACGATGGGTATATATATATATATATATATATATAATAATTATATATTCACTATATAATTATTGCCATAATTCTACAACATGTGGATGCTTTGTTCTGTTAAATTGTTAGAAGATTTGTAATTTTGAAGTAATAATCAAATTTTTCAAATAGGTTTTAATGTAAAAAAATAATTATAATCAATGTTTTGTATTATATACTATAATTAATATCTCAAAATATATAAATATATTTTAAGTGTTTTTTCTGGTTTTTCTATTTCTAAACTATATTGTCACATAGCTGATGTTGGTCAACTTTTGTCCAATGAAGACTATAAAGTTGATGTCAATTAAAAATAAACCAAAGCTTGGATGGCCATTTTTTATGTATTTGTGACTGTTGCTTTCTTCTTACTTGTGTGTGTGTGTGTGTGCAATACTTCTTGTCTTCTTTTTCTTGTGTGTGTCTGTGTCTGCCTGTCTCTTCTTGTGCTTGTTCTGTTTCATTATTAGGTTTCCTGTTGACTACTTCTCTTTCTCTCTCTAACTCCCCTTTTTTCTCCCTGTCTCTCTCTCTCTCTGTTTTACTATCTGGGACTGAGTAATTTAAATTTTCAGGATTTTCTAATCAGGTTGAATATGTGACATATCAAACTTAAGTGACGAATGTTTTGTGATTTAATTTCAAATTCTAAATTAATAATGATATTCCTAATTTTTTTTTAATTTGTCAATAGTAATTATAATAATGTTACTTATATTTAAGTGATAAAACGTGCTTAATTGATGTGAAAGTTTTGATCGTGTTCATTATATAATTCATTGGTTACGTGTGTATGTGATCACTCTTATTGACCTTCTGTATTAACATTTAATATTTTCTATTATATAGGTGAATTGTTTAAAATTTAAATGGAATATAAAATTTAAGAGATATTTTTGCCTTAAGAAAAATTTTAATATTTAAACATCTAGCTGCTGAAGAACAAAATCAAAATTGCTATTTGGGGTTTTCCTGTTTCTCATGTTTACAAACGATGCGATCTGGTTTTTCCCAACAGCTGTTTGTCTTCTGCTGGCTGCCAAATTATTTTGTGTTCTAGAAAAATATATTGAAAATTATCTATGGATTTTTGTGTTCAACATAACAACTTTCTCATCTCTGATGCCAACAGCTTAGGATTTGAATGTTGCTTGTATGGTTCCACTGTTGTTATATTGTGATTAAGTTCTGTTCCGTTTTGTACAGCAAGTTTTTGTGGCATTCAGATAGCGATTTTGTCTTCTTCTTTTCATCATTTTCATAGCACAAGTTAATAATTTCAGATTTTCAAAGCTGTAACAGACAGATAATAATTGCGCATCTCATTCTCTTGTTTCGATTTATCGTAATTCATCGTTTCGTTGTAATTCTCGTATTGGTTGATTATAGTTAAGGTTTTTCTTTAATTCTTTATTAACTTCTCTTAGTTTATCATGACAAATCTTCTTCTAGGGCTCTGTTAAGCTATATTTTTTTATATTCACATATAGCTCCAATTTGCTCGTTTTTTCTGAAGTCAACCAAATTGGTTTAAAGGTTTAATTCATATTGTATATGCATCTATGGGAAAATTTATTAAATTTACTATCTTTATATTTCTGAGCTTCAAATTCTTCATCAGTTTTCTTTAATGCTTCTATCTCCATAATTTCATATTAATTGGAAACAATACCTTCTAGTAGAATGTCTTACAGAGAGCACATCAGAGAGTGGCCTGATCAAAATTCATTGTTGTGAATATATGAGTATTTAATAATCATTCATCAAAGTTAAATTTCAACACACAGTATTTGTATTGGTTGCATTTTTTTAAAAGTTGGTAAATTCTAAATGTCTCATAATGACAATTTAAACGATTGGTTTTTGTCATAGCTTCATCATTTACTGAGGTATTCTGGTGTTTACATATGCTTTACAAGTCGCGAGGAATTCATTTTGTATTGTTTTTGTCTGTAAACATTTTTTAAAGACATCTCCAGCTGTCTCCATTTCTGTTTACAAACTTAAAACATTTTTTGCCTCTCAAAAAAAAAAACTTGAAATTGGTAGAAAATTAACTTTTTTAACCTTTTTAAAATTATTTGGGTTTCTGATAGTAAAAATTATTTATTGTATTATTATTATTATTGATGGATGGTATTTCTTGTTCTCTTCTCTTCTTTCTAATTATTCCTATGAAGTGACCTTTTGAAGCCAAAATTTTCCTGTCCATTCAATAATTGTTATTTCGGTATGTATATCTGGATGTGTCTATATTTATATCTATTATGTAAATATTACATTTGAATGTGACATACTCACTTAAATTTTGAAATAGAAATTTGTTTGTCTTTTTCCATACAACAACACCTTGACAATTAACAGGATTTTCTCCGTATCGAAGACGTTCGTTGATTGTTTTTCTTTCCTTTATGGCAAGTTGCACACATTTGAAACCAAAGCGTTCCAGTGAATGAAGCCGTAGTCAAGGGAACGCTAGTTTCACTTTCATTCTGCTTGATTAGAAACTTGGACACAAACAACGGGAAATTGCATAAGCACAAAATTAATAATAAACCAATTTAATTCATTTGTTAGCAATCCAAAATGTAAATAAATATAATTATTTCCACTGTCATATTTTTTATTAAATCTCAAAAACCATCACAGATAGCAGGCTCAAAGCCCTGATATGCTTGTGAGCTTGCAAGGAGTTTCCACGTATTAGGGAAGGTAAAAAAAATATTAAAATGTCACCCTTAAATGAAATGTCCATTATTCAAGCATAATGCAGGTACTTCAGCAATACAATGAATCATCAGTGGTCATGACCGGTACAACTGTCAATCAGAAAATTATCATCTTCAATCCATTTCATTCCTGCTGACAACTCTGTTTTCGATTCTTGCCTTCTCAGCTGCAAAACATAGCAGGTGGCTTTCAAGACTTTCTTCGGGACCAGTAAGAATGAGACTTTCATCTTTTCTCTGTAGAGAAGAAAACATTATTAAAACAAATAAATGAATCACACTCACTCATCATACACATATAAAAGCGAGCACACACACATACATGTACCTATACACATACAAACACTCATACGTACACTAGTACTTGTACACATTTGCATACTTGTACCCTCGAATGCACAAATTAACACACCTGTATGGCCTTGACAAAAAAATCGATAGTGCAAAGATCACAGTCTGCATGCCCACTTCCCATTTGACCAAGTTTGTGTTTTGCTGTTTGGGAATAAATATATATACACACAAATGTATGTATATGTTTTATAGTTATATTAAATAGTTTTCAGTCCAATGTATGTCAATTACACTCCATCTGTATAAGGCTTATATGCAAATAATGAAAACGTTTATATAAGTTGCTACCCTTTTAAACTATTTATGCTAACAAATTCTTTATTTATTAAATTTAGCATAAAAAGTGTCACAGATAATTTTTTTATAAGTGTAATTCAGGGTCATTGTAATCTCACTATAATCAAGTTCTTCATTAACCTTGAAATTCTTTAGTATTTATGGCACAATAAAATTTATAAACATTATATGGTCCTAAACACTAAAAAAGTGACAAGGACTTCAATAAACAGCCTTATAAACATTATTCTTGTTTTTATTATTCTAATTAGTATTAAAATCACTTACAGGTTTTGTCGGACAGAAAGTCGCAGACAGTGAGGTAGGATTCATCAAACTGTGACTTAATTTCTCCCTGAAATAAATAAAAACAGAAATTATGAAGAAAAAAAATGTCAATTAAAAAAAATTTATTTCACTCATGTCAGACTTAATGTGCTTATCATCATCACTATTAAGATTATCACAAAAAATTGCTAAAAAAATATTGAAATTAATTAATTGTTTTATTTTAACATAATTTAATAATTAATTAATCTAGCGAATTTTGATTTATTTTCATTATAATGTATATTATTACATTTAATTGGACAATATTTTTGAAAGATCTCTGACTGACCTTCGTCCCAGAAACTGTAGTTTTTCTAGTGCACACTTTCTCCGTGAATGCAGTAGTAGTCAAAGTGACGGTAGCTCCACTCTCGTATTGCATAATGACAACCTGTGTAGAAATAAAACGATAATTACAGGAAAAAAATAATAATAAATAATTATGATTTATTTAACAATATAAAATGTAAATAAATATAATTATCTTTACCGTTATATTTTGCATATCCCCAGAGCCTGCTCATGGTTTTGGCAGAAATCATGAAATGCTCATTAAGTGATTATCATTAAGTATTGGGTCATTTTATTTTTTAACTATTTACCATTAAGTGATTATCATAAAGTATTGGGTAATTTTATTTTTTAACTATTTACCAAAAAAAATCTATGATATGGTAAAAATTAATTGCCACAGGACCTAAATGTGCTGTGAAAACTGTCTCATAATCATAATCACCAATGACCAACCTGGTTGTCAACAACATCGTTGTCACACTCGAAAGCACACTTTCCATAAGGTCCACTTTTCAAGCTTTCGGTGACATTTTCTATGTCAACTATGTCAGTTATGACATCGACAGGCCATCCTGTATGGCCCTTTGTTGATAATCGTGAAGGAAAATTATATAAAACTGCAATTTGCATTGATCACGTAAGTCAATCAATTCCGAAATGCACGAAGACAAATTAACAGTCAAGAAGTTCACTCAATAAATATTATTATCATCGAATATCATGGTAAATAAATAAAAATTAATTTATAAAATTAATCATTATTTTGAAATTAGCATCGAGTCAGTTGCATACCTTTGATACATAATTCAAGTAAAGTCTCTTGGCAGAAAAAAGACACTCTTTTTCTACGGGACAGTCCCAACATCGGTCGGAGGCGTTTTTCGGCTGAGAAAATCGATTACAAACAGTTGTTTTTATGATGGTATAAATGATAATTATATAAAAATAATAATAAAAATTAAAACACAAAAACCTTGTTCTCCTTTCTGAAGTGAATGAGCGATCCAAACGAAGCGACGGACCTGCACTTATCCTTCGAGCCCATCCACATCTGAATTAGGTCGAGGTCGTGGCAGCACTTGGCCAATAGAAGAAAAGTAGATCGGTCAGAGTTGCCCCAGTTGCCACGTACAAAAGAATGCGCAAAGTGCCAGTAACCTATCTGCAGATTGGTATTTACAAAAAATATATTAAGTCATATTTGGGTGATCCGCTAACGGGACAACTGTCCCTTTGGATTCTTCCCTTTTGGACTCATTCGTTTTTTTTTTATGTATTATTGTAATCATCATGAACTACTTGTTGTAAAATGAATTGTCCAAATAAAATGAATATTTTAAAGAATTGATTGTTTTATTTTAACATAATTTAATGACAAAAATGTTAATTATTAAAAATATTTGCATAACAACTAGCAGTATATAACTGGCAACTATGAAGTTTTAACTTCTACATAAAAATGACTCCTGTTATTAGTTATAAACTCAGAGAAACACACAAACCGGTTCATGATGTTGGATGTTTACAACTTGACCTATTATCCCTGAACTGATTATCTCCTTGATTTTAAGTGCATGAGCATGATATCTCAGGACATGACCAACTGCCAACATTACCTTGTTCTGTCGACAGGCTTTGACAATTTCCTTGCAATCCTCCAAGGTTGTCTGATAAGAGATTGCAAAATGTTTATAAATATTTTGTTTAATATTAACATTACTGTAATCTGTAAATTATAAACGTTTAAAATCTATTGATTTAAGAGTTATTAATAAAATTTTTACTTAATTTAAAATCTAAAAATTAAAATTTATCAAACAAAAATCATAATTGAAAAAAAAGACAATTTACTAGTTTGACACAAATAATTAAACAATTCATTTAGCTGCAAAGAGAAACCTAATTTAAGTGCCGAAAGTGAATGAAAATTATTTTGATGACTGATATGTTAGAAGTGTGGAGTTAAAAATAAAAAACTTACTGCCATTGGCTTTTCGAGAAGAATATGATACCCTTTGTTGGCAAAAGCAATAGTAGGATCCTATGTTAGATATAAACCCATTTGATAATGAAAGTTAAAATTAAGATTATATTGATAACAGTTTAAAATTGCATAAATTCACTTTATGCATTTTATCCAAGGTAGTTATAAGAACAGCGTCTGCAAACTTTTCCTTCCTGGCAACATCTTCCCACGCTGAATAAATTGATAATATAGATTTTCCATAAGTAAATATTGAAAAAAAAATCAAAATTTGTATTTAGGTTTAATGAAAACGTTTAAACCACTAACTTTCAAAAACAGCATCCTCAGGAATTCCATAAAGTTCTGTCAGTTTTTTCCTCCTGAGTTCTCTTGGTTCAGCAACACCAACAATCTTTCGATCAGAAGAGTAATAAATAAATCATTCTATTAAAACAAATGTATATTTTACCCAAATGTAATTATTAAACAAGTTTTTTAGTAGTTTAAAAAATCAAGATACAAATTTCAAAACAATACTTTCAAATCCTCCGGATTTGTTAGAGCATATTTGGCATAAGCAGTTCCTCGATTACCTGCTCCTATCACGATTGCTGAGACCAGTTTTTTATTACTTTGCATTATTCTTTAAATGCACTTTTATAAAAAAAACAACACTTATCAATTCTGACAGAGTTAGGAACGCAATATTTTATAGCTTCATATTTTTACCAATCGTTAAAAAACTAGTGAAATTCTCGAGCACATATAAAATAATTTATAACGAGTTATGTTGAGCCACCTCTTATCTTAGCTTCAAGTATACCGCTCAGTTCACTTGGGTTTTTCCGTAATTTTTGGGAGAGCAAAAAAAAAACAAAGGTAACATCAGTAAGAGTATCGACGATCATAAATATATGTCACCGATTTCTACGACTTAAAATTTTGTACAGTGACTTTTTACAAACTTTTATTTAGGTTACAATTTCTGTTTGTGTGTGTGTTTGTGTATGTTTGTAAGTGTGTATGTGTGTGTGTCTTTCTCTGTACGCAAATCTTACGAGTAATATTAATTTTCCTTTACTTGTTTTTATAGAACTTCAAAACAACTGACATAGTACCTACAATCACAGTTGTTCACAGTTCATAAAGTCAAATTGTCAAAACTTCAATAGAAGTAGGTATATGCATATATATAGAATAAGTATATAGGGTGAGCATATCTTTTTAAGACTCCCTATCAACAATAAATTTATCATCACCCCACCAGAAAATCCTGGAACCGCGCCTGTACCTGGTGTAAAGGACTATTGACTATTGTGAAAAAAATTCCATTGATAAGAAATAAATAAAAAAATATTTATAAGATGTTGAAAACCCCGTTGCTTAAACCCTTGTTTGCTTAAGTGTGTGTGCGCATGCGCGTGTAGATGAGATTATAGTGGTGTTATATCAAAATGAATCGATTTCAATATCCCTACGATGCAGACAGTCGTATTCAGCGCCTCAATCGCTCTATCCCCAGTGGAACCATCGGTACCTACTCATTTGACTACCAAAGGATGATGAAAGGCTGAGCCGTAAGAGTGAACTCCTTGCCCAAGGAAGTTACGCGTACGCAATGTGGAATTTAACCTACCCGGGACACAAAGCTTAAAAGTCAAAGACTTTACCGCTGTCCCATCGTGCTTCTAGTTAATGATGTGCTTAACGATGGTTAAGCTCATTAAGTGAATGAGTGAATGGGTGAGTGAGTGAGTGAGTGAGTGAGTGAGTGAGTGAGTGAGTGAGTGAGTGAGTGAGTGAGTGAGTGAGTGAGTGAGTGAGTGAGTGAGTGAGTGAGTGAGTGAGTGAGTGAGTGAGTGAGTGAGTGAGTGAGTGAGTGAGTGAGGTTGAGAGATTTGATAAGTAGATTTGCAGTAACATGTACAAACCTACCTCAACAAAGTCACGCTCATATTCAGAGTGTGAGCTAAAAATATCTTAACGCAAAAAGATTGTTTTTCTGGTGACATCCAAACTTTAAAAAAAAAACCGAAATACCATTTTGATGATCACCGACCGAAATATCACAAAAATCTAGAAAAAACAAGTTTTCAAGATTCATTTTTGAGACAGCGGCCACACGGGAGAACTAATACACCTTATAGAACTCTACTGTTACTGGAGTGCCTAAGAAAAAGCACTTCTACTAATTTGTAAAAGCACCCATTTTTACATAGTCAGTTTAAGCTGTGCCTATCAGTTGAGTAAACTGTCAGATCATCTCAGACAGAAGGCACAGCAAAGCACATAACCAACACGAGCAGCGAAATTGGATTTTACCACACGACTGTGAAAATGGTTTTCAAGTTTGAACGAAAATGCCTGGTTGCAATAAGGAACTATTATTAGCTGATCTAGTCTAACTCAAAAATATTACAACTGAGCTGGTGTATGCAAAATATTAGAAAAATCGCAAATGAAATTAATAAAAAAACTTGTTACATTGATGAACAGATGCTTCAATAGATAGCGTATTTAATGTATGCTATGGATAGTTGAAAACATAGACAGCCATACAAGTCAAATAAAAAAGAAATAAAGAATGATTGGATGACTAATAATCGATCCTGAATAGAAAAGCAGGATGTGTATAGCGCTAAAAACGTTTCAAGCAATTGAATAGTACCTACTAAAATTTATAAAGTCATTTGATTTTAACCTACGTTTGCTAAACTATTAATCAATTTACACTTTTACATACAAAAAATCAGCATGAAAGCTAAAAGTTTCATAGTTTTTACTATAACATTCATTATTATGGCCCAACTTTCAAGTGGAGAAGTTTATCGCTGGTGTGATCCTTTTGAAACGTTTTGTTTATTTACTTTTGGAGTTGATGTACAAGTTAATAACGTAGCAGAAGCTCGTAGCCTTTGTACTGAAGCAAATAATGATAAAAGTTGGTTGCTAGAATCTCCATCAAATGAGACTTTAAAGTATTTAAATATTTTGTTGAAGAACAGTTCGTTTGAAAACTCAACAATAATATTTGGTGACGGTAAGAATAAATTAACTTTGCTATCAATAAAAAAATTACATATAATGAATAAATAAAATTTAATTCAGTTTAGTTTCATCGTAGGTAATGCAACTGTAATTAGTCTATCAAACAATCCTTTAAATATATCTGTATCATCTCCACAAGGACCATTCAATGTTGTTTGTAAAACAAGTAGGTGTTGAATAACAGATTTTATAGAATACATATTTTCAAAAATTTAATTTTTATTAAAAAACATTAGATTGTTTGGCTTATTGGGAATATTATAACAACACAACTGCTGCTACACCTGATACTATTCCATACTCTAAAGCAAATTCAATAGAAGATTGTAAATATGCATGTGAAACCTTCAAGGATGAAATTTGTCTTGGAATAAAATGGACTCCAAACGAACAATTTTTAATTTCCTGCACGCTTCTTGGTGGAGAAATTCCTAAATTATTTAATAAAACGGGCTCTTCTACCTACATCATAAATCGAACTCAGAAAACAGTTGAAAAATGTATTGGAAATGTAACATACAAACACGGTTAATGTTTTTTATTTTAAATTACTCTGAAAAAATTGTTTATTTTTAAAACTCAAAAACAAAATCAACAAGACACCCTTAAATTTTAAATTTTATGCAGTTGAAAATAACGAAGGCACAACTGTAGATTTCAAGTCACCTTCTGAAAGCCTCGATTTGAAATCAAGTAAGACACAATAAATTGCAGTTTTTGTGTTTATTTTTACTTTTAGTAGTTGAGTGTTCTAGTTTTAAAAAATCAATAAATGTTTTTACAGAAATTTTAATAGGTGTCTTAGTACCCTGTTCTATTATTCTAATTATTGTTATTCTTGTTGTTATTGGAGTGGTATATTCCAAGAAGCAAAACAAAAAAAGGTAGGTTAACTGTTTTCAATACTTTTAGGTTATTTGTATAAATATTGTAATAAAGTAATGTATGGTTTAGCAAGAAATTCTCAAACAACAAACAGTTAAGAACTGATGAACCTGACAAACCTGAAGAAAGTAGCACCCTTTCTTATATGGATCTGGTTTTAAAAAATCGGAAATAATCAAAACGCCATATTTAAATTCATAGTCCAAATAAATTTTATTTGTTATTTCATTGTTTTCATTCGAGGAATAATAATAAATTTGTTTTTTAAAACATTGTTTGGCAGAGACGAGAATTATGGATAATTGATATCATTTATTAAAAAATTGTATTTTCTATTAAATCATTTTACAAACTTAAATGTTATTTATGTTTAAAACTTAACTATTTGCATTTGAAAAAATTTGAATAAAAATAAAATATTTGAACAAAGTTAATTACGAGGTCTACTTTCTACAACAAACAAAAACATAAAAATAATGCAATAAGGTATCAAAAGTATTTTTAAACTATAAATCTTTCTTGGCATGTGTGATCTTGAATGCATGTACAAATACCCATGAAGTAGAATTAAAAGTTTCCAAGTTTGTGAATAGATCTTGAGGCTCAGGATTGTTGATCAAAAATAATGCAGCAGAACTAAAAAGATATTTATTGCATACTTGTATACTCCTTTAATTTAATTTTATTATTTGAATGTGGACCGTTGTGCGTCATTGTCAGGCCGGTTAATAAAACTTTACTTTGAAAACAGATTTTTTCTAACAATATTTTTTATTTTAAACAAAAAGTATACAAATTGACCTTTTGACATTCGAGACAATCAGGCAGCTATTTTTGTTCTCAGCAGAATACAAGCTCTTTTTGTAAAGAAATAAAAATTTATGCCTTCTTTTTGAAAAACTCACCTGTGCAGACAAAATGGCTAGTTATCAGAAAATGAGAAAATACATTCTTGTAGGTATCATAAATGTCAAAAAAGCGTTGAAAATAAATTCTCGCGTTTAAAACAGCATAAAAATAATTTACAAATAATTGATTACAATGCACAGTTTGTAATTAAAAACAGAAAAAGAAAAAAAAAATCAAAGTTCTTGTACGAAAATGTTGAAATACATATAATTTCCGATGTTGTATGAATGTATGTATGTATGTATGTATGTATGTATGTATGTATTTATGTATGTATGTATGTATGTATACATGTATACATGTATGTATGTATGTATGTATGTATGTATGTATGTATGTATGTATGTATGTATGTATGTATGTATGTATGTATGTATGTATGTATGTATGTATGTATGTATGTATGTACGTATGTACGTATGTACGTATGTACGTATGTACGTATGTACGTATGTACGTATGTACGTATGTACGTATGTGTGTATGTGTGTATGTATGTATGTATGTATGTATGTATGTATGTATGTATGTATGTATGTATGTATGTATGTATGTATGTATGTATGTATGTATGTATGTATGTATGTATGTATGTATGTATGTATGTATGTATGTATGTATGTATGTATGTACGTATGTATGTATGTACGTATGTATGTATGTACGTATGTATGTATGTACGTATGTACGTATGTACGTATGTACGTATGTACGTATGTGTGTATGTGTGTATGTGTGTATGTATGTATGTATGTATGTATGTATGTATGTATGTATGTATGTATGTATGTATGTATGTATGTATGTATGTATGTATGTATGTATGTATGTACGTATGTATGTATGTACGTATGTATGTATGTACGTATGTATGTATGTACGTATGTACGTATGTACGTATGTACGTATGTACGTATGTACGTATGTACGTATGTACGTATGTACGTATGTGTGTATGTGTGTATGTGTGTATGTATGTATGTATGTATGTTTGTATGTATGTATGTATGTATGTATGTATGTATGTATGTATGTATGTATGTATGTATGTATGTATGTATGTATGTATGTATGTTTAACTCCCTGCACGTTTTTTGGTGGAGAAATTCCTAAATTATTTAATAAAACGGTCACTTCTATCCACATCATAAACTGAACTCAGAAAACCGTTGAAAATTGTATTGGAAATGTAACATACAAACACGGTTGATTTTATTAAACTAACTAAAAACAACAATTCGTTTAATAATTTTATCAAAAACTGTGCCAGAAAACATCAAAAACAACTTATTCCACATGGTGTCACGTAGAACGATCACCATACTATGACTGAATTATTATCGGACAGACATATTTTCACACCTAGCTGTGCAATTATTAAAACTGAATTTAGCATAAAATGATTTACATTTAATATCACTTCATAAGAATTCAAACACGTGAAAGTGAAAACAACTAGCAATATTGATGTTGTTTTAAAGATCATACACAGTATTGTTGAATGTATTAGATTATTGCCTAATGTTGTAGATATATATAGATGAATAGTTTACAACTGGTGTGATTTATAAAAGACATTTGCAAACGTTATTTAGCGAGTGCTATGCACATACAAAAGAATGATTGAATGAATAATACTTGGTCTTGAATAGGAAAGCAGGATGTATTGTGATGAAAATATTTTTAAGCCATTGAATGCATTTGAATACTTGAAATTAATTTAATTTAATCAATACTTACTAAACTAATGATTGGCTTAAATTTGCTCATTAAAATTCGAATATGAAAGCTAATAGATTCTTAACTTTTATTACAACAATTACTATTATGGCACAACTTTCAAATGAAGAAGTATATCGTTGGTGTGATCTTTTTGAAACTTTTTGTTTGTTTACTTTTGAAGTTGATGTAAAAGTTGATAACGTAGCAGAAGCTCATAGTCTTTGTACTGAAGCAAATAATGATAAGAGTTGGTTGTTAGAATCTCCATCAAATGAGACTTTAAAGTATTTACATATTTTTTTGAAGAACAGTTCGTTTGAAAACTCAACAATAATATTTGGTGACGGTAAGAATAAATTAACTTTGCTATCAATACAAAATATTTCATAAAACTCTATATGTAATAAATAAAAGTGCAATTAAATTTACTTTCAATTCGTAGGTAATACAGCAGTAATAAGTTTTTCAAAAACGTCCTTAAGTTTATTTGCATCACAGTCAAAAGGACCATTCAATGTTGTCTGTAAAACAAGTAGGTATGTTGAATTAAAACATCTTTTTAAAAAGTTTTATTATTTATTAAAAATTAACAGATTGTTTGGCTAATTGGGAATATTATAACAACACAACTGTTGCTGCACCTGATACTATTCCATACTCTAAAGCAAATTCAATAGAAGATTGTAAATATGCATGTGAAACCTTCAAGGATGAAATTTGTCTTGGAATAAAATGGACTCCAAACGAACAATTTTTAATTTCCTGCACGCTTCTTGGTGGAGAAATTCCTAAATTATTTAATAAAACGGGCTCTTCTACCTACATCATAAATCGAACTCAGAAAACCGTTGAAAGTTGTATTGGAAATGTAACATACAAATATGGTTTGTTTTGTTAATGTTTTATCACCAATTAAGTTTTTTTTAAATTCAAAATAATACCAACAAAATTAAAATTAAATATTTTATGCAGCTAAACAAATCATCACTACAGTTTCTTTTAATCTATTTTTAGTAGTTAAGTGTTATAACTGTAAACAACTGTTTTTTTCCAGAAATCCTATTAAACGAGTTATTATTATTGTAGAATATTGTTTGTTTTTAATTAACAACTTTAGTTAAACCTTTAATGAATTTGTATAAAAATTATTTTAATAAACTGTAAGAAGTTTAGGATAGTGGTTTTGTTGTAAACAGGTGAATAATTCTTAACCATGATTATATACAGAACATACTTCGATCTACATGGTAACGTAGAGTTTTTTTTTTCAAAGAACCCCTTGATAATTTTTAAATCCTGTTTTTCAAAGAACCTTTTGATCATTTTTAAATCTCGTTAACCTTGATAAAAAAATATACTTTATGTTAATATTATAACATGTTTTTACCAAAGCTCTTTCATTCATTTGTTTGTATTCTAAAAATGTCAAAATTTAGAGTTTCTTGTTTAATGAATCTTTGCATATTTACTTCAAGCATTTTTCTTTAAACAAACTTATACCTAATATATTTTTTAAAACAGCTTCAAAAACGACAAAGTACATAAACACTGATTTGATTTCTTCAAAATCTCTGGATGATCAAATTGATCAATTTAGTAAAAATATTATTACATCAAATGTTTTTTATTAGAATAAACTAAATTAATTTTTTTATAACATGTTTCAGAAAAATTAACAGGATTTTTTGTTTCGCTTTCAATTATATTAACTATAACAACAATTGTTTTGGCTTTTCTAATATATAAAACAAAATACAAAAAGTGAGTTATTCAATTTTAATTTAAAAATTTATTGACTAATTTTAAATAAACTTATATTCTTGAAAACTGTAGAAGAAAACTTCAACAACAAATTATTCCGCTCGGTGACCCACCAACCGATCATTACACTACGACTGGATCATCATCTGAAAGAGAACATAATTATACAGATCTTAATATTGACAGTGCAATTAAAAATAATACTTAAATTCAATTATTTCTGTGATTTAGTTAAAAGTATGTTACTGAAGTTAAGCAATTTATATGATTTGAATATTTTATTAAATAGTCAACATTGAAAAATTATAATGTTTATAGATTATATTATTTATATTTTTCATAAAGTAATTTAATTAATAAGTTGAGAGTAATTATTGAACCAAATTTGGAAAAAAATTTATGATCGATGAATGAGTCGAGGCTAAAACTTAGAAGGGTATTGAACTTTATTTAATTCAATAATTTTGTAAAAGTTCACGTTGTTAGATCCTAAATCTGTCTGATAGTCATTAGAGTCCTGTAAAATAAATTAATTAATGACTTATTAAAAACTATCAAAGTCCTCTCCCTAACTATAAAAATGTCTGAATTATGTGAAACTGTTTTGCTACCTAGGATAAGATGACGGTTACGCGTTATGCTACGTATGGCACGTTGATAATTTTTACTTACTTAATTTATTTATCTACTTACATTGGTATAAACACAAGTTTTGCTGTTTGTCGAATTGTTGTCTAAATTCTTTTAGCTATGCCATCTGTCAAATTGTTCATTAGGTATTCATTATAATTATTATTATAATTTTTATATTTCTTTCGGCCTATGCGTTGTGTCAAAAGCTTAAATAAATTGTCTGTCTGTCGGATGTCTGATGTTAGCTCTTCACTGCTTTCGTGAACGCTAACAAGTTTTGCGCTAAATTAATTCTCATTTTCGTGCTCACAACAGAAGCAAAATAAAACAGACTTGATGTTAAAAATTGCTTAAATCTGGCACTGAATCGTGTTGTGGAGAAGTCAACCTTGCATTTTAAAGTTAAAGTTATCGCGGTATAAACGAATATATGGTGATTAAAAACTGAACTATTTATAACCTATGATGCCTGCATCATTAACCATTACTGTTTAGCAAAATTCATCAAATGTTAAATTTTAACGATAAACCTATTTATTTTGTCTTCATTATTTTGATGGTATTGAAGTTTATTTGATATGAAAGCTGTTTAATATTTTATTTTAAATGTTTAAAGATATTAAAAAGAAGATGACTGTTTTTTAAACACAAGTTAACCGATTATTAAATTTCTTTTACCAAAACCGACGAAGTTGAATTAAAACGTACTTCTAATGATTTTTAAAATAACTTAAAATTAATGTTTGTAACTTGTAAGTAGAAATGATTAAATTATGAATAACAGGTATTACTTGTATTTCAAATAAAAATGTCTATGTACAACTCTCTTAAACAGCTTTCTATTATGCTAGAAATCACTTAATAGGAAGTTAAACAATTTTAAGCTAGTCTACAGAATCCAATTGATGATTTTCTTAGGACAGCTAAACAATATGAATTCAATTTATATTAGTATGATAATTTTAACTGTATTGTATTTCATTAAGAGTAATAGCCTCGTTAACTTAATTGTACAACAAAATTGTTAAAAAGTTAACATTCGTAACTGAAAATATGCTTATAAAAAAAAAAAGAATCTTCTCAGTCATCCACTTAATCGGCTTTGACATTGAGCTAAGTAGGCGTTCAAGGACATATATCTATGTATGCAACGATTTCGATGATGTCGATGAATAGTTTATTACATATTTATTTATTTTAATAAGTTAAAAACAAAAAAAGTAAAAAAAAATTTAACAGAATAACTTACATGTCACTTATATATAGTATGTACTTTGTTGTTAGGGTTTTTTCTTTGTTCCTGAATGCCTGGAGATCCTTGGGTTTTCACGATTGACGTAGACACGTAGATAGTTAAGTTGGCTGGCTTTGAACCAAATTCACATGCATGTTTCTCTGCTAAAGATCTAAATATAATATAATGAAATTTTTTAGAATAGTCCAAACAATGCTCGACTATTTCAGTTCTCCTGCTGTTTGTCAATCCCATAAATGAATCTTTTTCGCCCTGGGTAGCACTATTTCATAGTTTTTTTCTCAAATATTCAGTTTTTGTTAATTAGTATATTTTTAAATGGCAAATTATTTTTCAGTTGTGAGTTTGATTTTATTTGCAGCATGTTTTATAAACTCCCTTCATGAAGTTGAAACAAGAAGGTAACAAACAGAACAAAATTAATTTCTATTTCTCAAATAGCTCTCAAAACGTAAAAAAAAAATAGTTATGCATACAGTTTAAGTTTTTTATATCCCCAATTCATCATTTGCTGGTAGGCGTCAAATAAAACTAATTAATAGAATATTATTCTAACATTTTTATAGACCACTCAGAGTTGAAAATATTAACTAAACTTTTGTTACTTTAAAAGCGCAGTACATTTTTTCATCTTTATTTAAATCATTTCAATGTAATATTTTTAGCCACACTGTTAGCACAACAGTCTGGTATCGCTACCTCGACCATTACTATGAACCATACTATTACACCTATTGTACAAACTGGTGGTACTACAATTACTGGTGGAATTGGTATTACTATAGATATTACTGGTGGTATCCATACTACAGCTATTGTTACACCCGTGTGTAAGTTTTATTTATTTGATTTCGTTCCAGATATATAAAAATATGTCTGATTTATAAGAGCTAATTTTCATTGAAATTTCAGATCGTACAACTACTACTATGTTTGGAGATGGACTTACTATATGTCCTACTCGTGTGCAAGTGGTTGGACTGGGAGCAATTGTGATATTCGTAAGTTTTAATTTGTATCACATATTTATTCATGTTTTCTTTATAACTTTATTTATATAGATTCTGCTAATAGCACAAGCTCGTTATTATCTATGTTACTTGTATTATTTTCTGTAGTAATAGTCAAGTAACAAGTGGAAGTTAATAAAGTTTTTTTTTTATTTCAGTCTCTTGCCAAAAAAGCTGAGCAACTAATAACGCTAAAAATAAATTGGCCGCTCTTGAAGTACCAATATTAAAAATTAAAAACATGTTAACAGTTAATCAGTTACGATAGTTAGCAAATAATTTAAATGTTACTTTGTATTTGTACTTTTTTGTAGACTTAGTTGCAACTTGTTTCAATCTTTTCTTTTCATATGATCTGTTATTACTCATAACTTTTAAAGTTAAAACTTGAACTTAAAACTTTCAAGCTTCAATAAGTTTTTTCATTTTTATAATTAATAATGTTATATGACAACAATCATTAAATAGTTCAGTTGTCTAACTCTGACATATTGTCAAGTTGTCAACACTCTTTAATGAATTATTGTAAAATTAAATTTTAAAATTATCCGGTATCCGAAATCCGGATCTGGTATATCCGGTATCTGTTATCCGGGAATTTCATTATCCGGATGCTATCCTGTATCCGGTGAAATATAGTATCCGGCACATTTCTTGTCCATGGGTGACTCAGCGAGATGTTGCACGTTCATCAGAAAATGCAATACGTGCTTTCAGTCTCATCAAACCTGTGTGTTACGTTATCGTCCCAGGATCTAAATGGCGAGACTTAGTTGTCCTGGACTTAATCTGCCGTACCAAGTTGTCCTGCTTTAATCTGTAGACTGTCCAGTGATCAACTCGGCAACTGTTCATATCAATTTTCTAAAAATTAACAGAAAACCAGAATTTGTTTAAAACCTTTTTTTTAAATATTTCTGTTTTTCTTCAACTTATATAATTTTAATGTTTGCTTAATAAATTTATTGTGATTTTGATTTTAGCCGTCTGCAGCCCCCTTTGCACTGGAAATGATGTGTGTCAAGATGTCAACGACACACCGACATGCGCTTGTTTTAAAGCCCCTGGAACTACTGTCTGTTCACTGAGTATGTACATTTTTGAATCGCTAGTAGAATTTATTTTATTGTCATTCTTGTGTATTATTACGATATTGAATCATCTAAGGCGCACTCAATAAAAATGGTTTAGGCTTACTGAATTATAAAATGTTTTACTAGGCAAGAACGAAGCTTCGACTTCCGTAATTGAAGCTTGTCTAATAAATAACTCATAAAACGTTTGACCCCAGCAGTTTTTAGACGAGCTGCAGGGATGAGCGCAACGAAACCACCCACTGGTACATCGAAACTTCTCACGGTCCTGGCGGGCCCACTTTCTAGGGTGTGGCTAAATTTGAGACAAAACTAATACCCCAGCCTCGCTCATAGACCTTTTTGGATTTAATTTTTTTAAGACGGCAAATTAGACTTGCTCGTCCCAGGTGGATGATACCCACGCTACGTCACTGAGTACAATAAATTATATTTATTTTTTATAGCATATTGCTTATCCCCAGTCATCAATTGCTATCCTGGAACATGTGACAACAACAATGTTTGCCAGTGTGTTGCTGGATTCAGCGGAGTGAACTGTCAATCAAGTAGAATAACTTATTTAAACATTAATTTTCTGAACCAGATTTTAGATAATTAATTGTAAATATTCTTTCGAAATTCAGTAGAAAAACGATCTACAATTTCTGATTGTGCTGTGAAAGTGTTTGGAAAGCTGAGTGCAAGCGGACCACTTCAAGTCGTGGCAGAATCAAATTCTTGCTCGAACACCGATAAAAATCGTTTGGAGACGATATGGATTAAAACACAACTTATTGATAAAATAGAATCGTCGTGGTCGGTTGAATACCAAAAACAAAACTTGCCTGGAAGAGATGTTGTTCCTTACATTTCCAATGCACCTACTCCAGTAGGGATATCTGATACCAAATTTGATGTGACTTTTGACGGCGGTAAATATAGTTTTCTTATGATAGATATATTTTAGTTTATTACTAAACTCAGTTCAACAATATTTTAGGTCTAAAAGCTACTAAATATTGTTCTTTAAATACACAATATGAATCACTTGTGAAATGTGATAGTATATCAGTGAGTTGGAGTTTAATTGGAATTACACAAATTATTAATAACTTGGCGTATGTTAAACAATGATGAATTAAACTTTTAAAAATTGCGTAATTTTAATTCTAGTAAACATATAAAAACAGCTTTCTGGTCGAAGTCACGTCTAAAGTAGGTGGAGTTAAAAGTGGCGATTTATTTGCAACACAATCGTTTACTGAGAGTCCATCAAATGAAACTGTTAAACGAGTTAAATTTGCATTTGATTTTAATCCCCCGTATCACTGTTTAAGCAGAAACAGATCTTGTGAAGTTTTTCCTATCACAATCAATGATTCCATCACTGCGGTATGATTTATTATTTTTTAAAATGCTTACAATTTAAGAAATTAGTTTCTTATAAGTACATAATAAAATTTTTTTTTAATTTATAGAAACCTAAATTAGAACCAACATTTAATGAATGGAAAGATGATGAATCTGGAATTGAAAAATATTATGCAGAAATATTTTATATGGCGCCGGATGTCAACAACCTATTGAAAGAAGTTGAACCTGCATTGACCAACCGATTCGTCAACATAAGTGTTGACAATTTTCAATATAATTTACCAAAACCAGGAACATATTCGATTGTATTGACAGTTTTCGACAGAGCCAGCAACATAAACAAAGCCAGAAAGATAATAACCTACAACAACATTCCAATAATCATGACAAATGTTCCACTTACGATCCAGGGTGCAACCGTCGATAACGTTACAGGACTTTCATTTATAAATACATACGAAAAACCACAAAGTGGATTGTGTTCTTTAAAACTAAATTGGACAGGTGTTTTTAAAAGTAGTTACCAAGACAGCTGGTTGGCTGGAGTTAAATCTTGGCAAGACCAAAATAAGGATGGCATCGATGACAACTTTGGTGTTAGATTTGGGACGAGGTCTATTGATCCTTTTACAAATTATGACTCGACTGGAATTGATAGCATTACAATCACATATCAGTTTGATTCATTTGGTGGAAAAGGAGCTGTTCGTGGAAATAACGCTATTCTTATACCGAAAGAGAGGCTGGCTGAACAAACTTATGAAATTATGGTTAACTGTAGTGAGATTAAAAATGGAAACACTTTTGTTGCATGGCTTGATGTCATGGATATTGGTAACAACAATTTTAGTCTTGTCACTAAAACGTATTTTGACACCAATCGTAATACAATAAATATTACATCTGTTGAATTTGTAAAGAACTCTCCTGATGAATTTAATTCAGAGTAAGTTTTTGAATATTAATTTTATTATGAGGATATATACAACCACAGGAGAATGAAAGGTTGAGTTGACCTGAACCGTAAGAGTGAACTCCTTCCCGAAGGAAGTTACGCGATGTGGGATTTATCTACCCGAGAGTAGAACCCGGGACCCCAAGCTTAAAAGTCAAACAATTTACCACTGTACCACTTGCCCCACAGAATCAAATCCTACATTACTGATTACTACTGATTACCAATCACATTGGCACTAGTACCCAAGAGGGAGTTGAACCGTTTATTTTTCACATTAAAGACTGAAACTTTATCCACTCAGCCTTCTTAAATCAAACTGTGGCTCACTGATATTATATAATTATTTGCAAAAACCAGTTTCAAATATCAATTTATAACTTTTGAATATTTCAACAGAATAGTTATTCATGTCGTCAGTAAATTTGGTGGTGTTAAAAACATTGCATATCAAATTTATGCTGATGGTAACATTCCCACTCTGAATAAAATACAAGAAGTTAAAACTCTTGGCTTTTCTGATCCAAACTCAATTAATAAGGTTTTTAAATTAATAAGGTTTTTATATTAATAAGGTTTTTATATTGATAAGGTTTTTATGTTAATAAGGTTTTTAAATTAATTAAATGTCATTTGACCTGGTTAGTAAAATAAATATGATATATTACAAATAGAGAGCTGTCGATGAACGATGTGATGCAAACAATATCGGTTGCTACTGCATTCCCGTTGGATTGTGCTTCAGTAACTCGGAAAGAATTGTAATAAACCACTGTGATATAAACACATATTTGGATCTTGGACTAACCTTTAAATATCAAGTGTTCAGTCTTTCAAGACAAAATGTAACGGGAGAGCTCAGTGTACGAAACTTTTAATGCAATATTTGAAATTGTTTTAAATACATTTTATTTTCTATTTTTTTTTCAAAGTTAAGTGTTTTCTCTGGCAGTGAACTTCAATGCAGTAAGTTTTCTTTAAATTGCATTTTCTTACATATTTTCTTTAAACTTTTTTGTTTGAAATTGAACATTTTTTTTAGATTCGTGAAAATCAGAGTTGTTATGAAATAAATAAATTTATATCTATTTTTTATAAGTACTTGTTAAATAATGTAATAACAAGTAGTTTTCCTTTACAATAAGGAATCACAATACATTTTTTTACACGTAAAAAAGTTTCTCGTTTTGTTTCTTTTTGCGAATTATCTTTAATTTATTAAAATATAAATAATTTAAAATACCGTGTTTGAAAAATAAAGTTCGCAACTTTTAGACCTAACTCAGGCACGGATGACTATAAATACTTAAAAATTTATTAAAAAAGTCTATTAAAAAAACTAATTATTATTTACACGTGTTTTTTATAGAGCCCCCGGCTACTTTCACTCCCCACCTTCGCACAACATTAACTACAACAAGATGGCTCGACACAACATCGTCAAGAATAGAAACAGAATTGACATGGTCTGAAACAAAAACGACAATACATGAAAAAATAACGAATACATTAGAAACAACTACAGCTCTAGAAAAATTAACAACAAGTGACAATTGATTATTAAGAATAATTATACATTATATTAGTCTAGTAATAAGTTTAAGCATAACTTTTGAAAACTGTTTTTATATTTCAGAAATCATCATTGGAGTTTTAGTACCGGTTGGATTTATTCTGATATGTGCAGTAATAATTGTTATAGTTATTTGTTTTTTAAGAAAAAGAAAAAAGTAACAGCTTTTTTTATTTTTTATAAATTTAGTTTTAATATACATTAATAATAATATTTTTCAATCTCTTTTTAGTGGACTTAAAACTGACCTGGCTAGTGTCAACAATGCTTTTGAAAGTCCATCCGACGAAGTTGCAACGGCTGCTCAAGAAACAGTTACTGCTAAAAATGATCTTACATATGTTGACCTCAATTTTTCACCTAGTTAAATAGTATAAATATTTTATTTATAAATGATGTTTTAGTTTTAATAATATTTTTACCGATTTATTCAAACGATGTTTTATATGTTTGATTAAAATAAAATTTAAACTTATTTTTGTGATTTGATTTTTAACTGATGTGATTGTAAACAATAATAAAAGAACAAAAAAGACTTACAGAAATATAACTAAATAAATTAGAATTAAAAAAAATTATTTTGCTGAATGTCTTTTGTATGCATAACTCACCGCAAGTATTAAAAGATAGTTTTCAAATTAGCTATCAAGATTTTCAATCAACAGTTTAAAGTTTTTTATTATATTACATATTATATTAATATTGAAGTGAGTGCCATCATTATTGACGTGTTTGTTTTCACAGTCATTCTCATCAACCTCATCATTATCGCAATCGTCGTCGTCACCACTACAGCCGACACCGACACCGTCACCATCACCATCACCATCACCATCACCATCACCATCACCATCACCATCTTCATCATCACTATCACCACCACCATTATCATCATCATCACCATAATCATTCAAAAGTAAGTAGTTAAACAAAGCAGATTCTTCCAATGATATCTGGTATTTTTAAAACTTTTATATTAGTGACTAGCGGGGTACACGGTGTTGCTCGGGTTTTTTTAGAGGTTTTCTATCGTTTATCTCTCGCTTGCGCTCTCGCTCCTGGTCGCTTTCCTGTTGCTCTTTCGCTCTCCACCGCCGCCGCCGCCGCCGCCACAACCAACACCACCACTGCCATCATCATCACCATCATCTTCACCATCATCGTCATCGTAATCATCATCATCATCATAATCATAATAATAATAATAATAATAATAATAATAATAATAATAATAATAATAATAATAATAATAATAATAATAATAATAATAATAATAATCATCATCATCATCATCATTATAATCATCACCACCACCATCATCATCATCATCATCATCATCATCATCATCATCACCATCATCATCATCATCATCATCATCATCATCATCATCATCATCATCATCATCATCATCATCATCATCATCGTCATCATCATCATCATCGTAATCGTCACCATCATTATTAGTGAAGTACATCGCAAGCAAGTAGCTAAACAAAATATATTTTCAAACGTATCAGCCACTACCAACAACAATAACGCCAACATTACTTCTTTTGTAACGTTTTTTTAGATTCGTGATAATCAGAGTTGTTAAAAAATAAATAAATTTATATCTATTTTTTATAAATACTTGTTAAATAATGTAATAACAAGTAGTTTCTCCTTTACAATAAGGGGTCACAATACACTTTTTTACACACGAGAAAAAGTTTCTCGTTTTGTTTCTATTTGCGACGAAACAAACATGAAGATAATCTTACGCTGATAACGATAGATACAAAATCTGTTCAAATGTCACTTTTTAGTTTCCAGTGAAAATGTGCATTCAAAAATAATGAAAGCTTAAAACATTTATAAACAACCTGAAAGTCATCTCATCATAAATTACGTAATTAAGTACTACAAAGCTCTAAAATTTTAAAGTCTTTCTTGTAATAGTTTGTTAAACTTTTTATGTATAAAAAACAACCTGAGATAAAGCAGTCGTGTAATTATGAGTTAAATTGTTTAGTACATTTATGACGGTGCATACTACATACAGAACTAAACTTTTTAGTTCATTTAAAATCGAAACTTATTTTCTAGCAAATTTATTATCTAAGACCGATTCTACATACTGGTTGTAATATATATTTATAATATATAGTAATAGCCCAAATTGCTTATTTGACGTGTCCGAAACGCACTAGTGTGATTAGCTGCTAATTTAACAACTAGTTTTTTTATTGACATTATAATAAACGACTAAAAAAAATAATTAAATAATTGTTTAGGTAATTAATGCATACATTTTTGAATTTAAGAATCTGTCACCGAATATTTTCCTAACACATCCTCTCAGACAACAATCTAAATAAACACCACTCTCGAGAATCAAACTGATCTATTCAGTAAAGATGATTTTTTATTAAATTAAAATAATTTTCAGTGTAAATTAAATTAATTTTTTTTTAATTTCTACAGAAAAATTAACAGGAGTTTTTGTCTCAATTTCAATAATATTTGTTATCACAACAAGCATTATGGCTTTCTTGTTATATCAAAACAAGTATAAAAAGTGAGCCATTATTTAAAGTTAATTTAACATTAGGTCTTATAATTGTGAAATAACATATTTTCTCAAAACCTGTGCCAGAAAACTTCAACGACAAAATATTCAACACGGAGACACCACAAACGATCCTTACACTGCCATTGGATTATCATCAGATGTCAGAGAAAATAATTACACAGACTTAAATGACGTTGAACTGAATTATGTTACTTAAATTTCATTGTTTTTGCAGTTTATTTGAAATTATGTTTCTTAACAAAGATTTTTTTATTTGTATATTTCATTGAAGAATCATTTTTTAAGATAAAAAATGTTTGCTGATCTGAAATAAAACATACAAAATTATTTTATGTATACTTATCTAAATATAGAATACATCGTATACTATTTAAAATAAGTCAATCTCATGAATAAGTCGAGGGCAAAGTTTAAACCAAAATTAAGGATTTTGCTATGACTCGTGGATAAGTCAAGGACAAAACACAAAAAGTCAATGAATTTTTTTAAATTAATATATTTGTCAAAAATTTACGTTGACAGATTTTAAATCTAGCTGATAGCCAATAAAATTTTTTAAACATAATTATTGTTCGTTTCATCATTTTCAGAATGTCCAAATAAACTGAAACTTTTTTTCATTGATGTCGTCAGCATAAACTCCTTGAGTTTATGCCATCTGTCGAAATGCTGTCAACGCATCGATTTCGTCAAAGCTTTATAGCTTTTCGCTCATCTTAGTCATCAACATCGGCTAATATGTGATGAAGTACGACTCGTGAATAAAACAACCTTGCCTTTTGGAAAGCTTTTTCATGCCTACATTTTCTTTATTAAACAAGAAAATATACGGTAATTAAAAATTAAATTAATTATAATTTATGTTGCTAAGTTATTAAAATTTAGTAAAAACTATCAGCTGTTAAATTACAACGACACACTAGCATAGATTTTTTATTTTACGTGTTCTCTCTTTATTATCTTGATATTATTGAAGTTGATTTGATAGAAAGGTTGTTTAATTAATGCTTTTAAATCTGCAAACTAATAAACTTTAATGAAAGTTATAAGTTATTTGTAATAAAAAAAATTATTTGTACATCACTCTTAAACAGCTATCTATTGTGTTAAATAATCATTCAGTTTTAGCAATAGCTTTATAGGAAGTTAAACTAGTTAAAGCTACTGTTCACGACACGATTTAAAGACAGTCAAATATTATGAATTTTATTATTATGATTATGATAGTAATAATTGTATTATATATGGTTGAGGGGAAAGTGTACTACTGGTGTGATCCATACAAGACATATTGTTTGTTTTCATTTGGACCTAACGTTGCTGTTTACAATTTGGAACAAGCTGAACAAGTTTGTACGGAAGCGAAAAGTGGTAGCTGGTTGTTAAACTCAAGTGATGATGACGTTGAAATAGCTAATGTACTTTTAAGTTCAAATTTTTCATTTTCTGGTGATACAAGTATAATTTTTAATAATGCTTTGACTTTTTTTTATTGTAGTTTTATTTTAAATAATTCAATTATAATTATTAAACTGTTTATTTAATAAATTCTTTGATTCAGGTTCATGGCAAGCAATAAACGAGATTATAAACAAACAATCATATCGTAATTCAACGTTTTATAATAAAAATTCATTTACAGCAGTCTGTAAAACAAGTTAGAAAGTTAATTATAACTTATTTACTCAGCTGAAAAAGAGTTTATTTGTTTTTTTTTATTTGTAGATTGCATGGCAGTTTGGGAATATTATAACAACACAATAATTTATGGAGCTAATTATTTTCCTCAATCCGCTACACTGAATAGTTGCAAAAATGCATGTGAAACACAAAAAAATCTCAACTGCAATGCAATAATTTGGGATATTAAAAACGGCTGTTGGATTTATGATAAATTAAATTTTGAAAAAGTTCCCGGTTATGGTGCTTCTCTTCATATTATTAATCGAACTGTGAAATCCTATGTAAATTGCGTTGGAAATGTCTTAGGTATGGTTTTGCTAGATTGTTTATGATTTCAATGTTTTATGGTAATTTAATTAACTTAGTTTAATATAATTAGTGTATAGTACAATAACGTTGTACTTTATACGTAAAACATTTAACACATGCAATTAACAAAGGCTAACATAATTTTTATTAGTTAAAATATATACATATAATTAGTCAAAGATTGATCAATTTGGACAAATTACAAAATAACTGATTGACTTGAAGTTTCTGTAATTAAACTAAAAACTTTAATAGTTTTTAGGAATAACTGAAAATGATTTTTTCTATTTATCTTGATGTTAAATACATATTTTTATTTAAAGATTTTATTTAATAATAAGTTTAAAAAATTGAATAAAACTAATGATAGTAAAAGTAAGGTGAAAACGTTAATTTAAATCTTTGTATCAAATTCAAAGCAATATCATGTAAGTAAGGCGCCTCGCGTAATGGCTGCCTCTTTGTCGAGTTCTGTGTTTTTTGCTCTGTTCTGTCGTTTTTTCATTGAATTCAACATTCGAAACGTTACTGATAGCCTGTTTTGTCAGTCTTGAATCTATATTTATATGAAACGAATAAGTTTATTGTTGCAATCGAAGGGATCTTGAAAAGCGTCGTCGTACAATATGGTTGCCTAGGCGACTTGCTTAATGGCTGCCTCTATGTCGAGTGCTGTGTTTTTTTATCTGTTCTGTCGTTTTCGTTACTGAAAGTCTGTTCTTGTCAGTCTTGAAACCACCGAAAAAACATTTTGCTTTCTTGAATACAGTTTTCTACGTTTACTGCTTAACTACTCAGCAATGTGTATAAACGAGCGGCGTTTTCTCTCGCGCTCTGAATTGTATTCTCTTCGTGATGGAAATTACACGCTGTCTCGCGAACTTCTTCTGGTCTTGAGAAAACACGCATTAATTCGTTATGGCATACAAAAACGCCATTACAGAGGAAATAGAGCAGGTCGGTTTCGACACTTGTCTTCCAAACGTTCTATGCCATATGTAGCCGACATCATCTCTAGTGATTCTAAAGACTCGTCTTCTAAAGACCATGGAAGTCGCCCTTCTACAAGATGCAATCTCGCTGTCTGGAACGCTCGCTCAATTGGAAATAAATCCGCCACAATAAGCGAATTCCTAATCTCTTCCAAAATAGACATCATGTGTATTGTCGAATCATGTCATGAGTCTTCCTTTTCGCCCTCTCTAATCGCCTCAACCCCTCTTGGCTACCAGGCTTTGGACAGACCTCGCCCATCACCTCTCGATGCTGACCTCGCTAGCCTCCGCGGGCCTCGTGGAGGAGGCATATGTATTATCCACAAAAACAACTTCAGGTCCTCCATCAAGGATTTTGGAAGCTTCAGCGCTTTTGAGTTACTATCTGCCTACGTCACATTCCGTGATTCTCACCAATTAATTTTGGTCCTATATCGACCAGGTTCTGAATCTGTTACAGAAGCGTTTTTCTCCGAATTTTCAGAGCTTTTGGGAAAAACTGCCGACTACTCCTGCGATCTGATCTTACTTGGGGATATCAATATTCACCTGGATCAGGACATCACTACAACCAGAAAGTTTCAAAATTTGCTCCTGAGTCATGGCCTCACTCAACTGGTAACAGGACCGACTCATGACCATGGTCATACCCTTGATGTGGTTATCACGCGCTCATCTTCGCTCATAACAAATTTACTAATCATCCCTCCTTCTCTATCCGACCATTCAATCATTACCTTTTCAACTTGTCATAAACCACCCCCCATTATCACCGAAAAAGTGGAACGCCGTTCTTTCAGGTCATTCGACTTAGCATCATTCAGTATCGATCTTCAAAATACCAGGCTCTTTGAAGTCTCGACCTTGAAATCGGACAAATCTGCTGAACAGCTGTTCGATCTCTACGATGCAACAATGAACGAGCTCCTTGATCGTCATGCTCCACGGAAGTTGATTACCTTAAGGATAAAGCCAGAAAGCCCCTGGTTTGATGCCGACTGTAGTCGGTCCAAAAGACTAAATCGTCGACTCGAACGGCGTTATTTGTGCACCAAACTGTCGTCGGATAAAATAGCTTGGCACACCCAGTCCATACTCAAACGTCGACTGTTCCAGAAAAAGTGCTCAAGCTACTTTCGACATAAAATTGAAGAAGTGACCGGCGATGGCCGGGCGACTTGGAGATCTTTAAACTCTCTTCTTAATCCAGTCACTGATGTTTCTGCTAGTGGTCTTGCTCCTGACGCATTGCTTGACTACTTCACGCTGAGGATCGAGGACATTCGTCGAACCACAAAAGACGCCCTACCTCCGCTTTTCAGTTCTTGCCCGGCCGATGTTCCGGTTCTGGCTGCTTTCGACGATATCACTTCCGAGGAGGTCGAGTGCCTACTCAATCGCCTTGGGACTAGACAGTGTGAGCTTGACACTGCACCTGTCTGGCTCATAAAAAAACTCAAAAGCGTGTTTGCTCCTATTATTTCCCACCTCGTAAACACTTCATTTCTAGATGCGTCACTACCAGCCAGTCACAAAAGGGCTATCGTCCGACCTCGACTCAAGAAAACGGGGATGGATCCCGTTGATCCCAAAAGCTACCGCCCCATATCAAACCTATCGTTCATCTCAAAATTTATTGAACGTGTCGTCCACCGTCAGCTTTCTTCACATATCGAATCGATGAATCTGCTTCCGCAGGTTCAGTCTGGTTTTCGCAAGTACCACAGTACAGAGACAGCAGTCGGGAAAGTTTACAACGACATTATTCTTTCACTTGACAGGGGCCAACCGACTGCGCTCGTGCTCCTTGACTTCAGTGCAGCTTTCGACTGTGTCGATCATGTTCTCCTTACTGATCTCCTCCACACTAGCTTTGGCGTGACTTCAACCGCACTTGACTGGATTGGGTCTTTTCTATCAAATCGAACACATCTTATCCGATTGGGCCGGGCGACGTCGAGAGTATCGGCCGTTGACTGTGGTGTGCCTCAGGGTTCAATCTTAGGTCCACTTCTCTTCATCCTTTACACAAGCCATATTACTCGAATTGCTTCTTCTCACGACGTGCAGACTCATCTTTACGCTGATGATACTCAGCTGTACATTCATTTTGACGTAACCGACCTGCAGTCCGTTAGAGAGCGTCTTGTCGCCTGTGTCAGCGAGATTCGCGTTTGGTCCTCGTCTATGAGATTGAGCCTAAACCCCTCTAAAACAGAACTTATCTGGTTCCATCGAGGGAACATCTCAACGCGACACCTGGATGACTGTAGTCTTCAAATCAGTACTGACTGCGTCATCACCCCCGTGAAGTCTATTAGAAATCTTGGTGTGATACTGGATAGCTCCTTGCTAATGAATCTACATATATCGGCCGTGGCACGATCTTGTTTCTTCCACCTACGCCGCATCCGACAGATCAAGGGTGCCCTAAACAAACACTGCGTGCGGATTTTGGTCCAGGCTCTTGTTATTTCTAGATTAGATTATTGTAACGTGGTCCTTGCTGGCCTGCCGATGACTGCTCTTCGCCCGCTCACTGCGGTTCTTCATGCTGTTGCACGTCTTATCGGTGGCATCTCTCGACGGGACCACATCACGCCTCTTCTCCGCCAACTACACTGGCTCCCCCTACCGGAAAGAGTGACCTTAAAACTCTGCTTACTGGTTTACAATATTTTAACAAATCGTGCCCCTGCCTACATGACACGGATGATAAGCCTGTGCTCCTCTCATTCTGGTCGTCAACATCTACGTTCGTCCTCCCATGGTGACGCTGTCATCCCAAGAACTCGTCGAAGTTTCGGTAAACGAGCATTCGCCGTTTCCGGGCCCGGTGCATGGAACCAACTACCTAAATCTATGCGAAGTGCTGTTCTAAATGAAGACTTCAGAGCATTGTTGAAAAAACACTTTTTTAATTTGACATATTGTTAATGGCATTCTTAGTGCAAGACTCTTGTTTTGTTTTAGATAAAATAAAATAAAAAAAAATAAAATAAATCATCTGGAAATGATTGTTTTAGTTTTTATTTTACAGTTTTTTACTATGTTATAAACATGTGACCAGACTAGTTTTAGCGATTACTATTTTTAGATTTTTATTTTAGTTACAAAAATAATTAAAATAAAATAAAACAATCAAAATGAAAACAAAACAAAGTTTGCAAATTTATACGATAGAATGTCAATAGTCAGCAAAGCAAACAAAGATAAAATTTAAAATATATAATTCACATTAAAACAAAAGTTCTTCGGATGTTTCAGATATATTAAAGCAATCCATTTTAGCAATACTTTTGACATAATGTTTATTATAATATAATATTATCGTTTTAATCAGTTCTAGACACCTAGATGCTCTGATCGAGCACTGCTAGTAAAAATTAAATAATATACAATTAATAAATAGGAGGAGAATTAACATAGAATGTTTTTATAAATTTTACATTTTATGCTAATAAATCCATGAAACAATGTTTTTATATTTTGAATTATGTTTTAGTCTAAAATACTTGAATAAATACACAAAATCACTGAGTGAGTCAATTAATCTAATAGGTTCACCAGACGCTATCAGTATTCTTAGGTAAATTTGTATATTACTAGAGTAATGTTATATATTGGTTGTAACATATATTTTTCATTAATGGTACAAAGAAATAAAATATAAATTTAATAAACGTTTACGTAATTAATCAATGAATTTTTCATGATAAGAACCTTTCATCCAATTTTTTCCCAACCCATCTTCGAAGACGACAAACATCATCAACACCAGTTTGATTTCTTCAAAATCTCAAGAGAAACAAATTGATCTATTAAGTAAAAACGTTTTCATTGAAAATATTTTATGCACATACGGATAAATAAAATAATAAAATAAAAATAAAAGTTTTTTTCATATAATACATTTTTAGGTAATTGATAAATAATTTTATTATAAATAAGCTACGAAGACGCAAAACTACAACACTAGTTTAATTCAGTCGAAATCTCCGGAGGATCAAATTGGCCTATTCAGTAAAAATATTTCTTATTAAAAAAATAATGCTTTTGGAGAAAATTGAATTAAACTTTTTAAACATTTCACAGAAACATTAACAGGAGTTTTTGTCTCGTTTTCAATTATATTTATTATCACAATAATTATTTTGGCTTTTTTATTATATAAAAAAGAACGTAACAAGTGAGTCATTATTTAAATTTGATTTGAAGTTTTATGAAATATTTATAAACCGAATTTTGTTTTTGAAAACCTATCTAGAAAGCTTGAAAAACAAATTAATCCACACGGTAGCCACCCTAACGATCATTACACTATGACTGGTTCATCTTCTGACAGAGAACATGATTATACAGATCTTACGTTTAGCATTGCTAATAATAATATTACTTGAATTTACTTAATTTTTTCAGTTTTTTTAAAACAACGCTTTTGAAAAAAACAGTTTATTTGATTTGTATACTTATTTTTAAAAATGAAAGTGTTGATCTGAAATAAAACCTACAAAACAATTTTTTTAAAGTTTGACAATGTTTAACGTGGAGTTAATCGTTAATCAATTTATCCAACTCACTTGTGGGCCCATTTAGACAGGACAACCAGAGGCAGCCATTTATAGGCGCCTACCCACACCCCTTGCAGACGCTGGTGGCGTCGGCGGGATTCGAACCGCCGACTCTCAGGTCCACAGGCGAATGCCTTACCGCTATACCATAAGCGCCCGAGCATACCGTAAATATATTGTATGTATCAGTTTGTATTGTTTGTTGAGTACAATTACTAATGAGTGGAGATTAAAACTTAGTAGTGTATCGACATTTTTTGAATTACTTAATTTGCTCAAATTTTATGTTAGCAGATCTTAACTCCAACTGATAGCCAATAAAGGTTTTGCAAAATGTATTATCGATTTCTTTAGTATTTGAAAACTGAATGAAATATAATTGATCTTGGGTTAGAGTTAACAACTAAATAACTAAATTTTTATTTGCACATCAACCATAACAATTTAGCAAAACAACTCTCAGCTGTTAGATTACAATGACACGTTCACACAAAATTTGTTTTATTAAGTGTTCTATCTATCGTCATATATATTGTTTTAAAATTTATTTAATGATAAAGTTGTTTAGTTGCTGATTTTAAAAATTTTGACATGTTTAAAGTAAAAATGAAAGTTTTTTTTTTAGAAAATATAGAAACTACCGATTATTGAATTGTTGTACCAAAAGTTCGATATAAACACCTACATATAATGATTACTTTTAGATGATATTGCGTAAATATAAAAATTAGGTAACTTGACGTAAGAATTTAAAAATTATAAATAAAATCTTCAAGTAAAATTTTTAATTAAAAATATTATTTGCACATCACTTTTAAACAGCTATCTATTGTGTTAAATTATCATTCAGTTTTAAAAATAGCTTCATAGGAAGTTAAACAAGTTAAAGCTACTGTACACGACACGATTGCTGTTATTTTAAGGGCGGTCAAGTATTATGATTTTGTTTAATATAATTATGATAGTATTAAATGTATTATATATGGTTGAGGGAAAAGTGTACTACTGGTGTGATCCATACAAGACATATTGCTTGTTTTCATTTGGACCTAACGTTGCTGTTTATAATCTGGAACAAGCTCAACAAGTTTGTACGGAAGCAAAAAGTGGTAGCTGGTTGTTAGACTCAAGTGAAGATGACGTTGAAATAGCTAATCTGCTTTTAAGTTCAAATTTTTCATTTTCTGGTGATACAAGTATAATATTTAATAATGGTTTGACTTTTTTTTATTGTAGTTTTATTTTAAATAATTCAATTATTAAACTGTTTATTTAATGAATTATTTGATTCAGGTTCGTGGCAAGCAATAAACGAGATTAGAAACAAACAATTATATCGTAATTCAACGTTTTATAATAATAATTCATTTACAGCAGTCTGTAAAACAAGTTAGAAAGTTAATTATAACTTATTTACTCAGCTGAAAAATAGTTTATTTATTTTCTTTTGATTTGTAGATTGCATGGCAGTTTGGGAATATAAAAACAACACTCAAATTTATGGAGCTAATCGTTTCCCTCAATTTACTACACTTAATAACTGCAAAAATGCATGTGAAACACAAAAAAATATCAACTGCAATGCAGTAATCTGGGATATTACAATCGAATATTGGATTTATAATAAAACAAATCTCAAAAAAGATAACGGCAATGGCCTCTCTCTTTATATTATTGATCGAACTGTGAAATCCTATGTAAATTGTGTTGGAAATGTCTTAGGTATTTATTTAGTTTTATTTATTTATTTATTTAATACTTAATAATTAAATCTAATAAATCAAGTTTTTATTAAATATAAATATAACTATTTTATTATTACTGGAAAATTATCTTTAGTTTATTAAAATATAAATAATTTAAAATACCGTGTTTGAAAAATAAAGTTCGCAACTTTTAGACCTAACTCAGGCACGGATGACTATAAATACTTAAACATTTATTAAACAAATTTATTAAAAAAACTAATTATTATTTACACGTGTTTTTTATAGAGCCCCCGGCTATTTTCACTCCACACTTTTGCACAACATTAACTACAACAAGATGGCTCGACACAACATCGTCAATAATAGAAACGGAATCGACAGTTTCTGAAACAAAAACGACAATACAAGAAAAAATAACGAATACGTTAGAAACAACCACAGCTCTAGAAAATCTAACAACAAGTGAAAATTGTTTAATTAATTGATTATTAAGAATAATTATACATTATATAAGTCTAGTAATAAGTTTAAGCATAACTTTTGAAAACTGTTTTTATATTTCAGAAATCCTCATTGGAGTTTTAGTACCGGTTGGATTTCTTCTGATATGTGCAATATTAATTGTTATAGTTATTTGTTGTTTAAGAAAAAGAAAAAAGTAACAGCTTTTTCTATTTTTTTAAATTTAGTTTTATTATACATTAATAATAATATTTTTCAATCTCTTTTCAGTGGGCGTGGGCTTAAAACTGGCCTGGCAATTGTCAACAATGCTTTCGAAAGTTCATCCGACGAAGTTGCAACGGCTGCTCAAGACACAGTTACTGAAAATGATCTTACATATGTTGACCTTAATTTTTCACCTATTTAATTAGTATAAATAGTTTTTTATAAATGATGTTTTAGTTTTAAAACTGTTTTTACCGAATTTTTCAATCGATGCTTTTTAAGTTTTGTTAAAATAAAATTTCAACTTATTTCTGTGATTTGATTGTTAACTGATGTGATTGTCATTTTCATTGCTGAAAGTAAACAATAAGAGAAAAAACCACAAAAAAACGGAACAAGATTTACAGAAATATTATTAAATAAGTTAGAAATAAAAATTATTTTGCTGAATGTCTTTTGTATGCATAACTCGGCGTAAGCATTAAAAGATAGTTTTAGGTTGGCTATCATGGTTTTCAATCAACAGTTTAATTTTTTTTATTATATTACATTTTTAATATTGACTTGATTGTTATCATTATTGAAGTTTTTGTTTTCATAGTCATTGTCATCATGTCCTCATTATCGTAATCGTCGTTGTCACCACCACAACCCTTAGTCTCGACACCGACAACGTCACCGTCACCATCATCATCGCCATTTTCATCATCACGACTATCGTCATCATCACCATCATTCATAAACATTTCAAATAAAAATTTAAAATTGTAATTTTTCAAGTTGACGGTATTTAAGGTGTAAAACAAAGTGATTTCAAAAACGTGTGAACTGTTTTTAAAACTAAAAAAATATATTCTACAATTTTCTGGTTATTGTTGATTACATTTTAAAAAAATGATATTTTCATGACTATGGTTTCCGAAACCTTCATTAGTGTCACAGTAGATTTATTTGTTATTATTTTCATTGTGGTTGTTTTTTCTCCGTTGCTTTTTGGCATTAAAAAAGTAAGTCATTATGAATGTTGTGTAAAATGAATAAGTATAAGTATAAATTTTTACTAATAAATCAAATTTTACAGAGTTAACTCCTTGCTGCAAATAAAACTTGCAAATCAAACATGGAACACAAATCAACATCATTTAACGACTGATGGGGGTGGTGCGGCATAGGAAAATTTCAACTATCATAGTAATCGCTAAATCTAGTCTGGTCACATTAAAACAGATGAACATGAATACAATACTTTGCAGAGAAACTGCAAATGAAACTGAAAAACAAAATAAATGAAAGCACTATGTCTTAATTGAATATTTAACACAAGTTTTTGTCAATAAGTTAACATAGTTTATTTAACAGTGAGAATGCAAATTTATGTATTCCTGATTGTTTAGAGACTTGCTACAATGTAATCAAATTACCAAATTAACTGATTTGATTTTTTTAACAATTTGTACAAAACATAAAGTTGATTAACAAAAAAAAGCATAAACTACTTTTTAAACTAACAATTGCATTTGTAATCGTAATCGTCATCGTCATCGGCATCGTCATCGTCATCGTCATCGTCATCGCCACCGCCACCGCCACCGCCACCACCACCACCATCATCATCATCATTGTTGTCGTAATCATCACAATCATTATTAGTGAAGTAAATCGCAAGCAAGTAGCCGAACAAAGTATATTTTCAAACTTATCAGCCACTGCCAGCAACAATAACGCCGACATTCTTTCTTTTGTAACGTTTTGTCAAAAGTTACCAACCTGAATATTTAGCTAGACAGAGAAAGTAAAATGTGGTATGAAAGTTGAATATATGATTAGCCAAGCCCTTTAGCTTTACTGTTGAGAAAGTTTTGATATTTGAAGTCAAATCAAAAAGAAAAGTTTTACAATGAAATTAAACCTTCACATCGCAGTAATTGTTATTGCAAACTTTCTGCAGGTGTCAAATGCTAAACTTTACAGCCAATGTTACCCTTACGAAACTTTTTGTTTATTTTCTTACGGTCCAAGTTTGACCGCTTGCAGTCTTGAAGATGCTAATCGAGTTTGTACGGAAGCTAAAAACGGTAGTTGGCTGCTGGAAAAACCAACTTCTCCTGAATCTGATGCACTGAATCAGTTTTTAATAACGTTTGCGTTTCCACTGAATGCAAAAATTATTTTCAGCAATGGTATACATATTGTTTTATTTAAATTCAACTTTATTTGAATAACTCATAAAAATGGTTTTAAAAAATAATTTATTCATTCAGATTTATGGCAAACTGTTGATTCTTTAATCAACAACAAATCATCTGTTAATCCAACTGCTTCTCAATCACCAGGTTCATTCAATGTGATATGCAAATCAAGTTGGTAACCTGTTTAATTAACCGGTTAATAAGTTTATTTATTACGTTTTTGCATTTGTTTTTGAGGTTGTTTTGCTACGTGGGAAGGAACTACACAGCAAATTGATGTAACATCTAATTCCCGACAGATATATCCATCTGGAATTAATGCTCTGGAAGATTGCAAATCATCGTGCGAAACTTATAAACCTTCAGACTGTTCTTCAATTACATGGACTTACATGGGTCCTGTACCAAAAACTTGCATTCTTTATATTGATCCTGTAACATATATCGTGCATCAACGCTCCTATGTTTATCTATTTTTTATAAATCGTACGGAAAAAACTGTTGAAAACTGCGTTGGACATCTTTCGGGTATTTAGTAATTCACATTTAAATTTAAAATTACTTTTTTTTAAATTAATAACCATTTTGTGTGGGTAATTGATGACTTTTTTTTATTTATAGAACCTTCCAGCCAATATTGTCCTAAACTTGGTTTAGAGACAACAGTTTACATCAACACCGGTTCGACAGGGAAAATAAATATTCTGATCTTAATAATAGCGATGTTGGTTATCATAACAGTGATTAATTTTAATATGTATTAACGCATTTTATAACAAACTGTATTACTTACAAATACATTTTTTTCAAATATGAAATTGATATTTTAATTAGTTGTGTAGTTTTAAAAAATGAAAATGATCACAAACACGTTTTATGTTTCAAAACTAAACTTAGAGAAGAAATAAATACATAGAATAAATAAAATGTTTTTATTTTTACAACATCAAACTGTTCAGGTGTTATATTTCAATGACACTTTTTGAAGTAAGTTGTGTCACAAAACGTAACCGCCACCAAACATGAGCGATGAATTTCAAGTAGGCTTTTTCAACTTCTAGCCTGCTAGCTAATGAATAACAGCGCAACAGTAGTCAATTTTAATGATATATAGAAATATTTCCAAATTTTTCATATCTATATATATTTATTAGCCAAAATTTAGTTTAGTTATTAAAGACTAAAAACAGGTAACAGGAATTTATAACAAATGCAACAAAAACATTTTTATACCTAATTTGGATAAAGTTTCTAGTCTAATTTACCTAACTTAATATATTTCGAACAAAATAGAAATACCATTACAGTTTTGAATAAATTAATAAATTATAAATAAAGAAGTGAATGAACGACCATCGAATGATTACTATTTTTAGGACAACAAAAACTACATGAAGAGACCTATGCTATTCATTTTCTATTAGAAAATATTAATTCATTAGAAGTGTATTGGAAACGAACTTTATCAACTGACATAATTTTACAATGTCTACATTTTATAATAGATAATTTTTTATTTATTTATTGTAAAGATACAAAGATATGGTAGTTGCTAATATGATAAACACGGAAACTTAAGGAGCTGTTAAAAAGCTAGTCCATTTCTAAATGGTTAAACTTGTACAAAATAAATACAGTGCGTCGTAAACATTGACTACATTTTAAATTTAATATTTAATATATATTTACAGGTAGATTTGCAAGTTTTAGCTATGTGTGAATTTCAACTAAAAGTTCTTTTTGTTAGCGTTTTGCTTTTGAAATTGTTCCTTTCAATGGTACACGGAGAAGCGTATCGTTGAAAGGAACAACACGGTAATGTTTATCGTTGGTGTGATCCTTACGAGACATTTTGTTTGTTTTCTTATGGAAGTGATGTAACTGTTTCCAATCTTGAAGAAGGTCACAATTGGGCTTAAGTTGTCGAGTTCTAAAACAAACAACTAGCCGTTACTAGCTGCTATCAATATTTCAGGTTCAATAAAAAAGGAAGTAATTGTTTGTACACTGTCAGCTGTAAGTTGTGTTATGATAATTATCGCTTCAATAAAAACAGTTAATAATAATATAACAAAATTATACAAGTTTTAATATGCTGAAGTTTTGGACAAAAATTTGGTTTTATAGCTTATTATTGGTAGTGTTTTATCCATTGTTAAAATGTGATGTATATCGTTGGTGTGATCCTTACGAGACATTTTGTTTGTTTTCTTATGGAAGTGATGTAACTGTTTCTAACTTAATGGAAGCTCAACAGCTTTGTACGGAAGCCAAAATTGGCAGCTGGCCTGTTGAAATTACAAATGATCAAGTAAAAAATTGTTTAACACAATTTATGATGAACAACTCGTTTTCCAGCAATTCTCCGGTGATTCTTAACGCTGAAATAAGAAATAATAAATGGTACTGGATTGAAAATAATCAAGGTTGTTAAAAAATATTTACTGTTACAAAATAATAAAATGTATTAATGTTTTTTAATTAATTATTTTCTTTTAGAAATAACAGAAACTGGTTTGCCATCAAACATTAGTTTATGTTTTAAATATGGTACATACGAGGCATGTTCCAAAGTAGTAGACAGTGCAGTTGTTTGTAGAACAGGTTTGTAGTACAAGCTTGTTTGTTTTAAAGTATTTAAAAATACAAAATCATTGTTTATATTATAAGTAATGATGTTGTGTTTTAGGAGTTATAATTTTGTATTTATTTTTGTATTTATTATTAATAATAAACTGGTTTTCAATTTAGGATGTAAAGCAACATGGCTTGATTTTGACAAGAAAGGAGTTGATGGAGCAACTCAACATAAAGAAATAACAAGTTTATCAGAATGTAAAGAAAAATGTGAAACTGATGCGACGTTAAAATGTACGGCAGTTGCATTTGTTACTTCAGCTACCACATTTGATGGTTGTTGGATTCACAATACTCCTAATTTATGGAACATTACTATGGAATATAAAGCCTATGACTTATTGACCATTATAATTAGAACTAATAAATCAGTTGATATTTGTATTGGAAAATTATCAGGTAGTCAGTTATTTTAATTTATGTTATGTTGTATAATTAATATAAAAAATACATTTTAAACAGTAAATCCTGCTACAACTATGACATTTTCTGCTAATTTCGTTTCAAAACAAGTAACAGGTGCTCAAAAAAACTATTTTCAAATTTTTTCTAATAAATTTCAATTTCAAAATTTTTAATCTATGGTTTATTTTGATTTAGTTTCTTCTGATGGAAAAATAGGCAGGAATGGGGAGTTTTTTAATATTTGTTTTTCAAATTAACAACATTTCTCATTTAGATAAATTTATTTTAAAAATTAAAACCTGATTACACTGAATATAAAAATAAATGAACTTGCTAATATTACAGTATTATTATAGATTGTGTTTGTGTTTATTATACTTAATTTTAATTTTTTAACAATTAAAATAATTTAAAAAAAAATTAAATCACTTTTTCCAGTAGGTTCTGAAATAAAACAAGATGATTAATTTAGAAAACATTATTTTTTTGTGACAATGATTTTATCTTAAAATAAAAAAGTTGTTTTTTAAAATAAACTTTTCTATTTTGTTTAATATATTTTTTATGTTTTAGAATTGTTTGTTGGTGTTACAGTAACACTTGTGGTCATTCTCATCGTCTCAGTAACAAGTTTATCGCTAGTTGTTTGGCATATGAAAAAGTTAGTCACTTTGAATTGTATAAAATTTAAAATAATTTAAAAGTATTAGTTGATAATGAGTTTTTTTTGGAAAGAGATAACACTATGTTGCGCCTAAAACTTGCATATGAAACATCAAAAGAAATTGAACAACCTTCAAGAACTGATATTAGAAATAATACAGCTGCAGCTTATGATCAACTCTCCAACTATCAAAACAGCATTGGCACAGATGAACATCCGTATAATACTCTGATGACCTAATTATGTTTGAAAGTAATTCAAAAAAATTTGCAAAAAATTACATCCGAAAAATTAGTTTAGTTCTAAAAAATTGAGAGCACTGACTGAAATTAGAAACATTTTTTATCATTGAATATACTTTTTTCTGAATTCTATTTGAACGTGTTTTTTACGGATTCAACTAGTTTTAACGTTTAAATTTTAATAAAGCAAGATGCAATTTTTAAGACAATGTTTTATGATAATTCTAGTTTTAGTAAACTAAAGTTAAATAAACTTTGACTTGCTTAAAAAACAGAATGAACGAGCAGATTTTTCTTTGATAAAGTAAAGATATTAAACATTTTTTGAGGTGACAGCTCAGGAAAATTTGAAGAAAATTTTGGTAGACGTATAGACCTGATTCAAAATTTATTTTATTCATTAAACCTGCGTTGCTACAGTTGCCACAACAATTTTGATCAGTTGACTAACTAATACAAAATTTTAAACAAAATGATTAAACAATTGAAAACACTGAATGACATAATTACACTAATACTTGTTAAATATTTAGATATTATTTAATTTTACGCAGCATTTAATTTTCACTAAAACAGTATTTTTCACTCACATTATAAATTGTAAATATTTTTTGAAAAAAAAACCAAATCTTTTTTTTTAAATTGACTATGGTATTCGTGCGTTTGTTATCTAAAAAATTGTGGTTTTTTGTTAAAGTTTAAATTATAAAACTGTTCAATAACAGTTGAAATAAATGTAAGTGGTTTAAAACTTCAAAATTAACTTGAAAAAGTACTTGTAAGTTATTGATAAAAGGTTAATAATCGAATGCTAGAAAACCTTATGAAGAATCATGCATGGTTTAATTATTGTTAAAAAATAATATGCTCTTGTAACAAGTTGTTCGCATTACACCGTTTAAAGTTTTTCAATGTGCTTACGAAGCTGGAAAGTTTAAAATTGCGATCAATTAAATTAGTAATATTTTGTAACATGCGTTTTCATTTATAAAAAAAACTAAAATTAAAATTATCAGCATTTGAGAAATTGTGAATTTTAAGGTCCAAAATAAATATTAATTGTAATGAAAATGTATAATAGTTGATTTTTATTGGATTCTATTATTAGTTATTGAAGTTATCATATTTTACATTCAAAGCATTGAATGTTTGCTTATTGCGTGACTCACGAGTAGCTAGCACTCTCAGGCTGTTGAAAGCAATTTTACTACCTAATAAACGGAGAGTTTATTTAAAACAATAAGTTTGTTCAGGCATTAACACTTAGTTGACTAAATAAATAAATTTTTAAATGTTTCAAATTAAGCTAAGAAATTTGTATTTTAATATTTGGTTTTTGACATTGTTTGTTCAAACGGTAAAAGGAGATGTTTATCGTTGGTGTGATCCTTATGAAACATTTTGCTTATTTTCTTACGGACCAAATGTAACTGTTTCTAATTTAACGGAAGCTCAAAAACTTTGTACGGAAGCTAAAAATGGCAGTTGGCCTGTTGAAATTACAAATGATGAAATAAAAAATATTTTTGCACAATTTATGTTAGATAACTCGTTTCCCAGCAATTCTTCGGTAATACTTAATGCTGAATCAAGTAATAATAAATGGTACTGGATTAAGAATAATCAAGGTTAATAGAAAATGTATTTTATAAAATGATATAAGAATTATTAATATATGTAAATTGTATTTTTTCCCGTAGAAATAACAAAAATTGTTTTCCCAGTAAGCGACAGTTTATGTTTCAGAGATGGTGCATACGAGGCATGTTCTAAAATACTACACAATTCAGTTGTATGCACTATAGGTAATATACTTGTGGATTTTGTTCTAGAATACTAAAAAGTAAAGATGTATTGTAATGTTATCAGTAATGTATTTATCATTATTGTCTTAAATTTTTATATTTTTTCAGGATGTAAAGCAACATGGCTGGATTTTGAAAATAAAGGAGTTCATGGAGCAACTCGACATACAGAAATAACAAGTTTATTGGAATGTAAAGAAAAATGTGAAACAGACGAGACATTAAAATGCACGGCTGTTGAATATTCTACTTCACCTACCACGTTTGCTGGTTGTTGGATTCACGACAATCCCAATATATCACACACTCCAGGATATAAAGCCGATAGTTTCTTCAGCCTTATAATTAGAACAAATAAATCAGTTGATAGTTGTATTGGAGATATATCAGATAGTTAGTGTTTTTAAAACCTTATTTTAATTTTTTCAATTGTATTCTACAATTTAAATACTTCAATTAAATAATGTTCAAACCAGTAAAATATTTGACAACCACAACAACGTTTCCACATGTAACTTGTATTGAAAACATATCAGATAGTAAGTTATTTTTAAATTTATATGTTTTTAATACAATACAAGAAGAAAAACACATGTTAAACCTGCTAAATTTATGACATTTTTCAAAAATTTAGTTTTAAAAAGCAACGGGTACTCTACAAAGTTTTTGTTTAGTTTTTCTTTTTTAAACTTCAATTTCAACATATTTAATCTATGTTTTATTATAAAATAGCTGCTTCCGGCGGAAATATTGGCAACAATAGTAAGTTTTTAAATCTTCATTTTTAAGTTATCTACTTAAGAAACAGTTGTTAAAAATTAAAATTGACAAACGTTTATGATTAACTACCTCGGCAAGAAATAAAACAGTTATAACAATTGTTTTGCAGTTATGTTTCTATTGTTATTTTTGTTTTTCACTCAATAATTAGTTTTTTAATAGTTTATAATTTTTTAAACTGGGTTTTTAAAAACTAAAATATTTGCTTATAGAAAATAACAAAATATTTTTTTTTATATATTATAATTTTTCACCTTTTTATATCTAAAGTTTGGAATAGTTCCCATTTTTGAGGCGGATTTTGATA
The DNA here is from genome assembly GCA_963978895.1 of Erpobdella octoculata. Classification (NCBI taxonomy): domain Eukaryota; kingdom Metazoa; phylum Annelida; class Clitellata; order Hirudinida; family Erpobdellidae; genus Erpobdella; species Erpobdella octoculata. The sequence goes on from OZ022246.1 coordinate 24,147,873, forward strand.
TTAATAACTTAATTTTTAATAAAAATGTTGTTAATTGTTTTATTTAAATCAAACGATGTTACTCAACGTTTTAATTATAAAAATGTTAATAACAAAAAAGTTGAAGGAGCATCAGAAATAATAAGTTTAAAAGTGTCAATTCTTGTAAAAATAGACAATTCATTTTTTCATTGACTACCTAAAACCGATACAACAAAATAATATTTCTTATAAATATACAGTAGATTCCGCTTTATTGGGACACATCGTGACCAAGGCAATTTGGCCCAATTAAGCGGCTGCCCCAATTAAGCGAATTTCACATACAATTAAACAATGCATATTATTCTTTTTTGTTCTTTGAAATTTGGCCAAACAAGGTGTGAATAAATGATTTTGAAAACGTCAACCATTTCTGACATGAATTGACATGAATAATTGTTTTTTAAACTAAATGTTTTTGAAAATAACCATATTTATTTTTTTCTAAATTCTTTGGTTATGTTTTTCAGAATTGTTCATTGGTGTTACAGTATCCCTTATTGTCATTTTCATCATTTCTGTTACATGTTTCTCAATCATCGTTTGGCATTTGAAAAAGTTAGTCATTTTAAGTTCCATATAGTTTGAATTAATTTAAAGATATAACGTATTAATATAACATACTTTGTAAAGAGTCAATGCTTTGTTGCGACTAAAAGTTGCAAATGAAACATCAAAAGAAAATCAACAACCTTCAAGAAGTGATGTAAGAAATAATACCGGTGCAGCTTATGATCAACTCACCAACTATCAAAACAGCCTTGAAAGAGATGAACATGCATATAATACCTTGGTGACGTAATTATGCTTGAAAGTTAAATTAAAAATTTGCAAGTGAAATTGAAAAAAAAAATAGAATTGACTAACTAAAAAACAAAAACTATTTGTTGACATTGAATAAACTGTATTTTCCAAATTCTATAATTTAAATTTTAATGTTTACAATTTTCGAAATGCAAGCTGGTTATTTCAAGACGTTTTTTATGTTTTTAGCTTTAGTATATTAAATGTAAACAGAAATATACTTTGACTTGTTTTAAAACAGATTAAACAAAAAATAGTGAAACAAAGCATCTTGCAAGGTCACCACTACGAAAATTGCTAACATATTTTTTCAAGGTGCTTAGTTTATTTCATTGAAGATTCAGTTCATCCAGACGCCTATAAATGGCTGCCTCTGGATGAATCGGGTCCACAAAGCGTTTCGGTGACAGATTCTGTTGTAAGAAGACGCTATAAATATTCTTAGTTATAATTTCACATTTTACATAACAGATACAAATTTTTAAACAAAATATGTTTTCAATTATGTGTTGCACATTTTTTTAAACATTAAAAAAAACATTTAGGAATTGTAACAAATATTATTGGTTTCAAATATTTACTCACATTTTTTTGAAGAACCGGTATATTATAAGGCTGTTCAATCAATAGTTGAGACATATATGAGTGGTTTAGCACTTTAAAATAAGCTTGGCAAACGACTTGAAAACCCACTCGGAAGTTAACGATGAGACATTGATGATTGAAAGCTAAAAACCCGTATGAAAGATCAATTCAACTATATATTTAGTTTTTAACTATAAAAATTAAATATAAACTTATTGACATAAAAAAACTGTAAGGTTTTCTTAAATCTCAAATGAATATTAAAATAATACCTGTTCATTATGTACACATTTTTATTGGCTGATTTTTGTTTGTTTCTATTATTAGTTATGGCAATATTCATACTTTTCATTCAAAGCATTGAATGTTTGCTTATTGCGTAATTCACGAGTAGCTAGCACTACAAAGCTGTTGAAAGAAATGTACTTATTATTTTACTACTTGATAAACAGATAGAGTCTGTTTTGATATTATCATTGATTTTAAAACATTAATAAATAAATAAACGTTTAAATGTTTCAATTTAATTTAAGATTTTTTTATTTTAACATTTTGTTTCTGACATTGTTCATTCAAATCACAAAAGGAGAAGTTTATCGTTGGTGTGATCCATACGAAACATTTTGCTTGTTTTCTTATGAACCAAATGTAACTGTTTCTAATTTAACGGAAGCTCAAAAACTTTGTACGGAAGCTAAAAATGGCAGCTGGCCTGTTGAAATTACAAATGATGAAATAAAAAATATTGTTGCACAATTTATGTTAAATAACTCGTTTCCCAGCAATTCTTTGGTGATTCTTAATGCTGAATCAAGAAATAATAAATGGTACTGGATTAAGAATAATCAAGGTTAATAGAAAATGTATTTTATAAAATGATATAACACTAATTAATATTTGTTAATTGTATTTTTTCCCGTAGAAATAACAAAAACTGTTTTCCCAGTAAGCGACAGCTTATGTTTCAGAGATGGTGCATACGAGGCATGTTCTAAAGTACTAAACAGTTCAGTTGTATGCACTATAGGTAATATACTTGTGGATTTTGTTCTAGAATACTAAAAACTAAAGATGCATTGTAATGTTATCAGTAATGTATTTATCATTATTGTCTTCAATTTTTATATTTTTTCAGGATGTAAAGCAACATGGCTGAATTTTGAAAACAGAGCAGTAAATGGAGCAACTCGACATACAGAAATAACAAGTTTATTGGAATGTAAAGAAAAATGTGAAACTGACGACACATTAAAATGCACGGCTGTTGAATATACTAGTCCATCTGATAGCTTTGCTGGTTGTTGGATTCACGATGATCCAAATATATCACACACTCCAGGATATAAAGCCGATAACTTGTTTGCCATTATATTTAGAGCAAATAAATCAGTTGATATTTGTATTGGAGACATATCAGATAGTTAGTATTTTTAAAACATTATTTTATTTTTTTCAACTTCATTCTACCAATTAAATACTTAAATAAAATAATGTTCAAACCAGTAAAATTTGTGACGACCGCTACAAATTCTCCACATGTAACTTCAACAAACACAGCAGGTATTTAGAATTTTATTTTAATTTTGTTCTTCAAACATAAATTTCAACATTTTTGATGGATGTTTATCAGGACAAAATGTACATGACGAAAACAATCCCAATCGTAAGTTTTTGTGGTAAAATGTATATTTAAATGAGCATAAATTTGTCAATTATTAAATAAAAAATTACTTTCAGCGTTTTCAAATTTATTAACATTTTTGTTTTAGGAAACCTTCTTATAAGTATTCTTGTTCCAGTTTTTATTTTACTTGCCATCATTATTGCAATAACTGTTATCATTGTTTATTTTTGGAAAAAATCAAAACGAAATAGGTTGATTCTATTTTTAAATATTGACATAATTCTATTCTAAAATACTTATAAATACAAATTTTATAAATTGAAACATTTTTTTAGAAGATAATCATTATGTTTATAATTACTCAATAAATTTTATTATAATTAATTATAAAATACATTTATTTTTACTTCGTAAAAGAAAACCTTCAAGCACCTCCAGCATAGTAGTTGAAGAACAATTGGCTCTTCCTAATTATGCCGCTGTTGACAAACCACTCAACTACATCGACATTGAATTTCAAAAGAAAGAAAACATTGGCCCTCCGCAGATAACCAATGATGATAACACAACTTCATCACACATTTATTACAATACAGAGATATCATGATCAACATTCACCTAACTTTCTGACACCAATACCTAAAAATTCTTGAAAGCTTTATTTAGTTAATTTAAAATTAATTGTTTATCTGATTTCCGTTTCCTTTCAGCAGCAAATTATTTAATTTTTTTAGCATGGCTAATTAATTTTTTTATTTAATGCAATTTTTTTTATTTTAATCTGTTTTGAAAACAAAATGATGTAAAGTTGTCCTCACACATGATTATATTGTTAAGGTAAATAAAGTTGATTTAGCTATAATTATGATTCATTTTAATTGTACTTAGAATATCGGTGAACTTATTTATTTACATCAGAAGTAAAAACCAGTCATAAACATTAATTATTAAACAGAATGAAAAAAGATATATAGTTATTTGCTGATATATTTATTTGCGTTTTGTATTATTGCTCACATTTGATCTTCAAGCTGGTTCTTCAACCACTTGCTCTTTGTATTCAGCCAACTGCATGATTCAAACACTTATAAATTTAAATGAAATTTATTCATTGACATAAAAATATTGACTGCAACGTAGCATTTTAACTGAAAATGTCTGTCTATTATATGTTTTGTATGTTTCCTGTATTGAATTTTATAAAAAAAAATAATTTAACAATCACGTATTTGAGCTAATTTTCCTTCTACTCCTAGTTGAGACTGACATTAGTTGGAATGGAAGCTGAGTTGACCATAGCTGTAAAATTGAACTTCTTCAAAATAACAATTACGCGATGCGGGATTTATTCAGAGTTCTTTAAATTAAGCACCTCCAGCGTAGAAACAAAAGATTTTATTGCTGCACTACTGTTATAGCTGACTTGACATGTTAATTAATCTAAAACATTTTCAACCCTCGAATGTTTAAACAAAATATATTTTCGACAAGTAAAATAAATTACATTGACAATAATCATTATCTTTTAAGAAATTTGAATTCTAAAATGGCTAAATTATCACTTAAGACATATGTTAGCTGCTTGATGCTTTAAAAACAAGCTTCAAAAGTGACCAAAGAGTCATTTGTTAAATACTGATGTACAACTTGGAAATTTTATAGGGCTATCTAATAAGTACTCAATGAAGTTTACAAACGTTTACATTTATTGATTTGTAACTTTAATTGGTTTCTATTTATAGCTTTTTGATTATTCATATTTTAAAATCAGAGTACTTAATGTTGCGTTATTGAGTGATTGATAAGAAGCTAACACTACAGAGCTGTTGTAACTACCTGTACATGTTTAACAATAATAACTACTTTTTGAAATTGCCAAATGTTTTTAAAACGAACAAATTTTAAACATGTTTAAATTTTATTCAAGGATTTCTCATGTAAACGTTTTGTTTCTGACGTTGTTTATTCAAATGATAGATGGAGAAGTATATCGTTGGTGTGATCCTTATGAGACATATTGTTTGTTTTCATTTGGACCTGAATTAACTGTTTCTAATTTAACGGAAGCTCAACAATTTTGTACGGAAGCTAAATATGGCAGCTGGCCTGTTGAAATTATAAATGATCGAATAAAAAATCGCTTGACACAATTTATGAAAAATAACTCGTTGCCAAGCAATTCTTCAGTAATTCTTAATGCTGAGTTGAGAAATAATGGTTGGTATTGGATTCAGAACAATCAAGGTAAACAAACAAGTTATTGATTGAAATAATAATTATTGCATAACAAATATTGAATAAATAATTACATTTATTTTCTTACAGTTATAACAGACACTGGCTTGCCAGAAAACGGTAGTTTATGCTTTATGTATAACACATACAAAGCATGTTCAAAAATTCTTGAAAGTACAGTTGTTTGTACTACAGGTATTGAATTTTTAACTTAATAAAAGTATTTATTACAATCAATAACTTTGTTTGTTTTCATTTTAGAATGTAAAGCAGCGTGGATAAATTTTGAACAGAAAGCAGTTGATGGAGCAGAGTATCATTATGAAGATATACGCAGTTCACCAGAATGTAAAGACAAATGTGAAGTTGACGATGCATTGAAATGCACGGCTATGGAATTCACTAATTCATCGTCTTCTGCAAATGCTGGCTGTTGGATTCACAATAATTCTAATATACTAAACGCATCTAAGGGATACAATGCCAATAATTTGCTAGCCGTTATACAAAGAACAAACAAAACCGTAGACATTTGTGTTGGAAATATACCAAGTAACTCAACTTTTGTAAGTTTGTTAATTATTATCTTTTAATTTAAATAAGTCAAACAACTATTAAACAGTGCCAATTCGGACTACTACCACAGTTTTTTCGCATATTACTTCGACGAATGCAGGAGGTATTACAGTTTGTTTTTAAAAACCATTTATAAAACATTAAATAATTGTTTATCCAACTGAAGTACCTGTATTGAAAAAAAAATCACGTTTTGTATTATTATTCTGTGTTTATAATTGAATTAAAAAATAATTGTACATAATTATTCACTTAACCACAATTTTGTTTTAGACAACATTTTTATCAGTGTCCTTGTTCCAGTAATTGTGGCAATTTTAGTTGTTGTTATAATATTTATTGTCGTTGTTTGCCTCTGGAAAAAATCAAAACACAAAAAGTTTGTATCAAATTCTTATGTTAGAATAAATGAAAATTAAAACGCTTAAACTTATAATAACAAATTATTAAATGTAAAAAATATATTTCAAATAACTATAGTTTTTTTTATAAATAAAACATACTAATATTTTATATTTCCTAAAGAAAACCTTCAAACACTTCCAACATAGTAGTTGAAGAACAACTGGCTCATCACAATTATGCAGCTGTTGACAAACCACTCAACTATATTGACATTGAATTTCAAAAGAAAGAAAACATTTTAAGCCCAGAGATGAAAGATGATGATAACACAACTTCATCACACGTTTATTACAACACGGCGACTTCATAATCAACTTTCGCATAGTTTTCTGAAACCATTACATGAAAGTTTTGACAATTTCATTTAGTTAATTTGAAATTAATTCTACATCTAATTTCAGTTTGATTTTAGCTGCAAATCATTTAATTGTAATTAATTATTTTTTATTTAATGCGATTTTTTCATTTTAATTTGTTTTGAAGACCAAATGATGAAGCAGTATCCCCAAACAATTTTATTTTCTTGATATGTTATAATTTTCATCAGTTTTCATGTTATGATTTACACTAATTGTTCACATATAATTTGTGAACCTTTTTATTTAAATCAGAAGTACAAACCAGTCATAAACATTAATTATCAAACAGGAAGAAGGAAACATAGATAATTATTTATTTTTATATTTATTTGCGTTCTGTATTTGTGCTGGTTTTTCAACCACTTGCCCTTTGTATTCAACCAACTGTATGATTGAAAAACTTCTAAATTTAAATGAAAATTTATTTATTGACATTAAAATATTGACTGCAACGTAGCAATTTTAAAAAATGCAACAAATTGTTTTTAAATGTTGTTACAAAATTTTTAATTTTCGTATTATAAAGTTATTTATATTTAATTTTTTTACTGATTAATAATTGTACTAAAATTTGTTTAGAAGATAATCTCATCAGTATCTTTGTTCCAGTGATCGTAGTTGTATTATCTATTGTTGTTGTAATATCTGTTGTCGTTGTTTCGATCTGGATAAATAATAAAAACACAACAGGTGTGTTTTTATTATTTATGTTTAAATCACTAAAAAACAAAATTAATGAAAAATTATGTTAATTTGAATTTTAAAAATTAAAAGAGTAAATAAGTTTAGTATTTTGATTGCCAATTTTTGTTTTTATAAATTCGAAACAGAAAAACAACAACAGGCAACTTAAGCATAGTTAAAAATTAACTGCCTGCCAATTATGCAGCTGTTGAGAAACCACTCAACCAAACGGACACTCCACAGATAAGAGATTGTTGAAAACGCAACTTCATTACACGTTTATTATAAAACAGACGTATCGTAATCGACATTTTCATAACTTTTTGAAACCACAGCTTGAAAGTTCCTTAATGTTTTATTTCGATGATTTTAAAGCATGCGTTCATATCATTTTTGCCTGGTTTTGGCTATAAATAAAAATAAATTGTTGTTTGAATATTTGCGTATGGTTTGTTGTTTATATTCAGTTTAATGCTCAAATTTAAATTTTGTAAAATCTTCAGGAAGCAATTTCATCTTTTACGAAGCTCTCATCAATTCAGTTGTACTTGTTGTTTCAATAATGTTTTTAAATAAAACTTTTAAATCCTTGAAATTAAATCAAATGATTTGTTTACCAGATGATCTTAGAATCAAAATTGCTGTTCCTGTGGTTGTTGTTCTTGTTATCATCATCATGACCACCGTTGTTATTGTTCTGCTAAGGAGAATGTTTACACATAAAAAGTTAGATCTCTAAGTTTTTTTTTATTAAAGTTAGAATTTGTTGTTCTAATATTGACTGGCATAATAATTGTCATTTAATAAAAAAAGGCAATAATCTAACATATAGGTAACTAATCATTGAAAATATAATTAAAACATTATCATACAATTCAACAACAAAAATAAATAAACGGTTTCTATTTAAAAATAAAAAGAAAAAAGTTCTTTTAAAATCTAAAAATTTGTTCGTCGTTATTGTTGCGCTGTGTCTGAAATGTAAGAACATAATAATATGTTAAAGTTCAATCCCGTGCCAAACAAAAGTGTGTAGGTACTGCTCCTAAGATTTACTTTTGGGGATGTTTTTCTGGCAGCTTTTGTCTGTATACGTTTGTAGTTTTGTTATTGATGAACTATGTTTAGTGAACCATCTCTTTAATATTTCCAACATAATGTTTCCCGCGTTAAAAGCACTTGTCGGAAAAGTTCAATCATTCGATTTTCATGTCTAACATTTATTTGGGCTGAGTAGGCTAGAAAAAATTGAAAACTACACAGCTGATCTGGAAATTTAAATAACGTTCACGTTATTACAATTTTGTGTAGAAAATCTTGTGATGGACAATGAAACTCATAATTAAATTTTTTGTTCTAGATTATTTGAAATTATTTTTTGAACAAAGTCCTTGAATTTTTGAAAATTGCGAATATATTTGTAGTTTCTTATAACTAAATTATTTTTTTTTAATTTTATTTAACAACGATATTTATATTTGTTATGCTAATTTATAAACCGTTTCTTTAAATAATTATACAGAACCAACTTTCCATCACCAGAAGAACAAGAAGAAGAACAAGGGGCAGACAAATCACAGAACACGAATTCTGTCCAAGGAAATGAAATTTATAATCAACTTTCAACAGAGCCGAATAATTATGGAATGATAGAACATATTTACGAAAAATTAGAAGTTTGAAAATGCCGATTAAATTTCAATTTAAAAAATGTAATTTGTTTTTTATCCAACTAATAAAATAATATAATTAGTATTTTGAACATTTTCAAAAGAGCTTAAATAACAAATGTTTTTTAGTCATGATTTTGACACGTTTAAAGTAAAAATGAACGTTTTGTTTTAGAAAATATAGAAACAATTAAATTTCTGTACAGTCCTACAGAAATATTACTAAATCAGTTAGAAATAAAAAAAAATTATTATGCTGAATGTCTTTTGTATGCATAACTCAGCGTAAGCATTAAAACATAGTTTCAGATTGTCTATCATGGTTTTCAATCAACAGTTTAATTTTTTTAATTATATTACATTTTTAATATTGACTTGATTGTTATCATTATTGAAGTTTTTGTTTTCATAGTCATTGTCGTCATGTCCTCATTATCGTAATCTTCGTCGTCACTACCACAACCCTTAGTCTCCGACACCGACAACGTCACCGTCACCATCATCATCGCCATTTTCATCATCACGACTATCGTCATCATCACCATTGTAATCTTCGTCGTCACTACCACAACCCCTAGTCTCCGACACCGACACCGTCACATCATCACCATCACCACTATCATCATCATCACCATCATCATCGTGATCATCATCATTAATTATCATTATTAAGAAGCATTGCAAGCAAGTAGCTGAACAAAGCAGATTTTCAGCCTCTAAGCAACAATTACATCAACGATCCTTTTTTCAGTAAAGTTGTGTCATACACTTATTTGCTACCGATTTAAATATTTGGCCAGACAAAGGAAGTAAAGCATGATTCAAAGGTCGTCGGCATGTTTAGTCAAGCCCAAAACTCTGCAGTAAAAATGTTTTGATGTTTGGAGTCCAATTAAAAAGGAAAGTTTTAACATGAAACCAGAAACTTCATATTGCAATGATTTAAGCTATAGTGGACTGTATTTGAGTTGAAGTAAACTAGAAACACTTTAAGATACAATAAAACTGCAAACATACCTATATATGTGTTAACTTGAAATAAAATCTGATCATAATAATATTTTTTTAAATATTACCCATTCAAATGCTACAATAGACCGTTATTCACTGGTGTGACACAAATAGAAACTAACATTAAAGAACTGTTGAACACAATTAGGGCTTTATTTACTTACCTGTATTCAGGATATATAGTGGTCGTCGTCATTGACGTCGTCGTGGTAATCGTCAACGTCATCGTCATCGTCATCATCATCGTAATCATGACAATCATGATTAGTGAAGTACATCGCAAGCAAGTAGCTAAACAAAGTATATTTTCAAACGTATCAGCCACTGTCAGCAACAATAACGCCGACATTCTTTCTTTTGTAACGTTTTGTCAAAAGTTACCAACCTGAATATTTAGCTAGATGAGGAAGTAAAATGTGGTATGAAAGTTGAATATATGATTAGCCATGCCCTTTAGCTTTACTGTTGAGAAAGTTTTGATGTTTGAAGTCAAATACAAAAGAAAAGTTTTAAAATGAAATTAAACCTTCACATCGCAGTAATTGTTATTGCAAACTTTCTGCAGGTGTCAAATGCTAAACTTTACAGCCAATGTTACCCTTACGAAACTTTTTGTTTATTTTCTTACGGTCTAAGTTTGACCGCTTGCAGTCTTGAAGATGCTAATCGAGTTTGTACGGAGGCTAAAAACGGTAGTTGGCTGCTGGAAAAACCAACTTCTCCTGAATCTGATGCACTGAATCAGTTTTTAATGACGTTTGCGTTTCCACTGAATGCAAAAATTATTTTCAGCAATGGTATACATATTGTTTTATTTAAATTCAACTTTATTTGAATAACTCATAAAAATGGTTTAAAAAAATAATGTATTCATTCAGATTCATGGCAAACTGTTGATTCTTTAATCAACAACAAATCCTCTGTTAATCCAACTGCTTCTCAATCACCAGGTTCATTCAATGTGATATGCAAATCAAGTTGGTAACATGTTTAATTTATCTGTTAATAAGTTTATTTATTACGTTTTTGCATTTGTTTCTGAGGTTGTTTTGCTACGTGGGAAGGAACCACACAACAAATTGATGTAACATCTAATTCCCGACAGATATATCCATCTGGAATTAATGCTCTGGAAGATTGCAAATCATCATGCGAAACTTATAAATTTTCAGACTGTTCTTCAATTACATGGACTTACATGGGTCCTGTGCCAAAAACTTGCATTCTTTATATTGTTCCTGTAACATATATCGTGCATCAACGCTCCTATGTCTATCTATTTTCTATAAATCGCACGGAAAAAACTGTTGAAAACTGCGTTGGACATCTTTCGGGTATTTAGTAATTCACATTTAAATTTAAAATTATTTTTTTTTGAAATTAATAGTATTTTGTGTAGGTAATTTATAACTTTTTTTTTATTTGAAGAACCTACCAGCCAATATTGTCCTAAACTTAGTTTAGAGACAACCGTTTACATCAACACCAATTTGACAATACTACCTTTAAAAACAACAGCTTTCGTCAACACCAGTTTGAATACATTAACGCCTATGGAAGATCAAAATAATATATTCAGTAAAAGATTTTTCATATATGAAACCAATACAATTATGATATCTTAAAGTTATTTTATTTAAATAATTTTTTCAGAAAAATTAACAGCAATTTTTGTCTCATGTACAATCATATTCCTTATTACAACAGTCATCTTAGCTTGCTTATTATACATAAAAATTTATAAAAGGTAAGATTTGATTATTTTGATTAAAAATATAAAATGCATTATAAATTAATAGTTCATTTTTTTAAACTGAGCCAGAAATCAGCCAAGAAGTAACATTCCAGAAGGTGACCCGTCAAACGATCATTACAATACGGCTGGATCATCATCTGACAGTGAAAATAAATATACCGATCTTAATGATAGCGATGTTGTTTATCATAACAGTAATTAGTTTTAATATGCATTTCATAGCAAACTGTAATTCTTACAAATAGTTTTTTTCAAATATAAATTGATATTTTAATTATTTGTGTAGTTTTAATAAATAATGGTCATCACGAATCTGTTTTATGTTTGAAAACTAAACTAACAGAATAAATAAACACATAGATTAAATAAAATGTGTTTATTTTTATAACATCAAACTATTCAGGTGTTATATTTCAATGACACTTTTTGAAGGAAGTTGTGTCACAAAATATAGTAGGCCACCAAATATGAGCGTTCAATTTTAAGTAAGCTTGTTCACCTTCTAGCTAGCTAATGAATAGCAATGCAACAGTAGTCGAATTTAATATTTTACAAAAACATTCCAAATTTTTGATATAAATGTATTTATTAGCCGACTATTTATTTAAAAACTAAAAACATGTAACATGATTTTATAACAAATGCTGCACAAACATTTTTTATAACTAATTTGGCTTAACTTATTATCTAAATTAATATATTTGGAACTAAGTAAAAATACCATCACAGTTTTGAATAAATTAATAAATTATAAATAAAGAAGTGAATGAACGACCATCGAATGATTACTATTTTTAGGACAACAAAAACTACATGAAGAGACCTATACTATTCATTTTCTATTAGCTTTCTGTTTAATTCAATAGATCAATAGAAGTGTATTGAAAACAAACTGTATCAAATGAGATATAATTTCATAATGTTTAAATTTAATAATTGATAATTTATTTACTAACTTATTACAAGGATACAAGGAAATGCTAATTGCAAATGTGATGAACATAGAGAATTACACAATGGAGCTGTTAAAAATTATCCAATTTTTAATTGATTAAACATGTTCAAAGTATAAATGTGCGTCTTAAATATTGACTATATTTTGAATTTAACGTATACAATATCAACAGATGAATAAGCAAGTTTTAATTAAGGTTGAATTTCAACTTAAAGCTATTCATGTTAACGTTTTGCTTTTGATATTGTTCCTTCCAATGATACACGGAGAAGTTTACCGTTGGTGTGATCCCTACGAGACATTTTGTTTGTTTTCTTATGGAAGTGATGTTACTGTTTCTAATTTAAAGGAAGCTCAACAACTTTGTACGGAAGCTAAAAATGGCAGCTGGCCTGTTGAAATTACAAATTTTCAAATAAAAAATCATTTAGCACAATTTATGTTGAATAACTCATTCCACAGCAATTTTTCGTTAATTCTAAACGCTGAATCAAGAAAAAATAAATGGTATTGGATTAAACATAATCAAGGTTAATAAAAATACATTTACTGGCATAATATAAGCCAAATAATATTTGCTAATTATATTGACTTTCCGTAGAAATATCAGATATTGACTTGCCAGCACACGACAGCTTATGCTTCAGAAATGGTGCATATGAGACTTGTTATGAAGTACTAAACAACGCAGTTGTATGCACTATAGGTAATGTAGTTGTTGTTTTTGTTCTAAAACATTAAAATGTAAAATTGTACTGTAATATTACAGATAATGTATTTGTGTGTTAAAAGTTATGGTTATTGTAATATATTTTTATATTTTAATTCAGGATGCAAAGCAACATGGCTCGAATTTCAAAATAAAGGAATTAATGGAGCAACTCAACATACAGAAATAAAAAGTTTATCGGAATGTAAAGAAAACTGTGAGACTGACGAGACATTAAAATGCACGGCTGTTGAGTATACTAATTCATCTGATAACTTTGCTGGTTGCTGGGTTCACGATGACCCCAATATATCACACACTCCAGGATTTAGAGCCGATAACTTGTTCACCATCATTATTAGAACAAATAAATCAGTTAATATTTGTATTGGAGATATATCTGATAGTTAGTATTTTTAAAACCTCAATTTAATTTTTTCAATTTCATTCTCCAATTTAAATACTTAAATTAAATAATGCTCAAACCAGTCAAATTTTTGACAACCACAACAAATTCTCCACTAATAACTTGTTTTGGAAACATATCAGATAGTAAGTTATTTTTCAACTTAAAAGTTTTTAGTACAATTACAAGAAGAAAAACACATGTTAATCCTGCTAAATTTGACATTTTTTAAAAATTTTGTTTTAAAAGCAACGGGTACTCTACAAACCTTTTGTTTAGTTAACATATTTAATTTTTGTTTTATTATAAAATAGCTGCTTCCGGCGGAAATATTGGCAACAATAGTAAGTTTTTAAATCTTCATTTTCAAGTTATCTACTCAAGAAACAGTGTTTATAAATTAAAGTTGACAAACGTTCATGATTAATTACCTTGACAAGAAATAAAACCTCCTCAATTATGAAAATTGTTTTGCAATAATGTTTCTATTGTTATTTTGTTTTTATACTAATAATTAGTTTTTTTAACAGTTTATAACTTTTTACACTGGGTCTTTGAAAACTTAAATAGTTGCTTATAGAAAATAACAAAATATTTTTTGTTACAGATCATAATTTCCCACCTTTTTATATCTAAAGTTTGGAATAGTTCCCATTTTTTTAGGCGGATTTTGATATTAATAACTTAATTTTTAATAAAAATGTTGTTAATTGTTTTATTTAAATCAAACGATGTTACTCAACGTATCAATTATAAAATTTTTAATAACAAAAAAGTTGAAGGAGCATCAGAAATAATAAGTTTAAAAGTGTCAATTCTTGTAAAAATAGACAATTCATTTTTTCATTGACTACCTAAGACCGATACAACAAAATAATATTTCTCATTAAAATATACAGTAGATTCCGCTTCATTGGGACACACTGGGACCTAGGAAATTTGGCCCAATTAAGCGGCTGCCCCAATTAAGCGAATTTCACATACACTTAAACAATGCATATTATTCTTTTTTGAAATTTGACCCAAATTAGCGGCTGCCCTAATTAACCAGTGACCCAATTAAGCGGAATCGACTGTATTTAATTTAAAAATTGAGAAATGACTACTCTGAAACGTGGTAAAAATGCAGTCACGTTGTGAGTCAAATTTGTATTTATATATATTGCTTTTTTGTTTTTTACCAATAAAAATAATAAACAATTTTTAAAACTATCATTTATTTTTTTCAGTTTATTGTGGTGTGAAACAAGGTAAATGATTTTGAAAACGTCAACCATTTTCGGCATGAATTGACTTTTCTTAAACTGAATAATTGTTTTTTAAACTAAATGTTTTTGAAAATAACCATATTTATTTTTTCTAAATGGTTTGGTTATGTTTTTCAGAATTGTTCATTGGTGTTACTGTATCCCTTATTGTCATTCTCATCATTTCTGTTACATGTTTATCAATCATCGTTTGGAATTTGAAAAAGTTAGTCATTTTAAGTTCTATATAGTTTGAATTAATTTAGAGATTTTACTTATTAATAAAACATACTTTGTAAAGAGTCAATGCTTTGCTGCAACTAAAAGTCGCAAATGAAACATCAAAAGAAAATCAACAACCTTCAAGAAGTGATGTTAGAAGTAATACCGGTGCAACTTATGATCAACTCACAAACTATGAAAACAGCCTTGAAAGAGATGAACATGCATATAATACTTTGGTGACGTAATTATGCTTGAAAGTTAAATTAAAAATATACAAGTGAAAATTGCAACTAAAAATTAACATATCTGAAAACTTAAAATCACTAACTAAAATGCAAAAACTATTTGTTGACATTGAATAAACTGTATTGTCTAAATTCTATTATTCAAGCTTTAATGTTTACACTTTTCAAATTGGATGTTGGTAAATTCAAGATGTTATATAAATTTTTAGTTTTAATATATTAAATTTGAACAACAAAAACTTTGACTTGTTTTAAAACAGAATAAAAATCATATTTGTTAAATAAATCAAATTTGTTAAACAAATCAAATTTGTTAAACAAATCAAATTTGTTAAACAATTCAAATTTGTTAAACAAATCAAATTTGTTAAACAAATCAAATTTGTTAAACAATTCAAATTTGTTAAACAAATCAAATTTGTTAAACAAATCAAATTTGTTAAACAATTCAAATTTGTTAAACAAATCAAATTTGTTAAACAATTCAAATTTGTTAAACAAATCAAATTTGTTAAAAAACGATCACCGCTACGAAAATTGCTAACACATTTTTTCAAGGTCCTTAGCTTATCTCATTGAACATTCAGGTGTCCATAAATGGCTGTCTCTGGATGAATCGGGTCTACAAAGAGATTCAGTTACAGCTTTTGTTGTGAGAAGACGCTATAAACATTTTTAGTTCTACATTTACACTTTACATAACAAATACAAATTTTTAAGCAAAATATATTTTTTCTAAACAACAAACAAACACATTTAGAAATTATAACAAATATTATTGGTTTTTTAAAATATTATATTGTTCAAACTTAAATTATAAGGCTGTTCAATCACTAGTTGAGACATATGCGAGTGGTTTGGCACTTTAAGAATGAGCTTGGCAATTGACTTGAAGCACCACTCGTAAGTTATCGATGAGACATTGACGATCGAAAGCTAGGAAACCGTATGAAAAATTATGTCAACTACAGGTTTTCGACTAATAATACTCGAAATAATGAATTTCGTTCAACTACATTACTTAAACAAAGCAGAAATAATGTCTTTAAAAATAACAGGATGAGATAAAGTGGATGGTTAAATTGCCACCAATGAGTAGCCAAGTGTTTGAAAGTCTAAAATTATGTCCAGTTAAATTAATATTTATTTTTGTACTTTGATTTTTAACTATAAAAATTCAAATAAAAAATTATTACAATAAATAGAAATCGGGGTGTTTTTAAGTCTCAAATAATAACTAAAACAATATCAATTCATTATGTACACATTTTTAATAGCTCATTTTGTTTGTTTCTATTATTAGTTATGGGAATATTCATACTTTACATTCAAAGCATTGAGTGTTTGCTTATTGCGTAATTCACGTGTGGCTTACACTACAGAGCTGTTGAAAGAAATTTATTTTTTATTTTACTGTTTAATAAGCAGAAGAATAATTCTGTTTTGATATTAATATTGATTTTAAGACATTAATCACTATATAAATAATTGTTTAAATGTTTCGATTAATTCTAAAAGTTTTTTATTTTAACATTTTGTTTCTGACATTGTTCATTCAAATCAAAGATGGAAATGTTTACCGATGGTGTGATCCTTATGAGACATTTTGTCTGTTTTCTTACGGATCAAATGTAACTGTTTCTAATTTAATGGAAGCTCAACAACTTTGTACGGAAGCTAAAAATGGCAGCTGGCCTGTTGAAATTACAAATGATCGAATAAAAAATCGTTTAACACAATTTATGTTGAATAACTCGTTTCACAGCAATTCTTCGGTAATTCTCAATGCTGAATCAAGAAAAGGTAAATGGTATTGGATTAAACAAAATCAAGGTTACTATAAAATACATTTACTGGCATAATATAAAACCAAATAATATTTGCTAATTATATTGATTTTTTTAGAAATAATAGATATTGGCTTGTCAGCAAACGACAGCTTATGCTTCAGAAATGGTACAAACGAAGCTTGTTCTAAAGTACTAAACAATGCAGTTGTATGCACTATAGGTAATGTACTTGTTGCTTTTGTTTTAGAACATTAGAAAGTAAAGTTGTACTGTAATATTACAGATAATGTATTTGTGTGTTATAAATAATGGTTACTGTAATATATTTTTATATTTTAATTCAGGATGTAAAGCAACATGGCTGGATTTTGAAAATAAAGGAATTGATGGAGCAGCTCATCATACAGAAATAAAAAGTTTATTGGAATGTAAAGAAAAATGTGAGACTGACGACACATTAAAATGCACGGCTGTTGATTATACTAATACATCTAATAACTTTGCTGGTTGCTGGGTTCACGATGATCCCAATATATCACACACTCCAGGAGATAAAGCCGATACTTTCTCCAGCATTATAATTAGAACAAATAAATCAGTTAATATTTGTATTGGAAACATATCAGATAGTTAGTGTTTTTAAACCCTTATTTTAATTTTTTCAATTTTATTCAACAAATTAAACTTTTAAAATAAATGTTGTTCAAACCAGTAAACTTTGTGACGACCACTACAAATTCTCCACATGTAACTTCAACAAATACAACAGGTATTTAGAATTTTATTTTAATTTTGTTCTTCAAACTCAAATTTCAATTTTGATGAATGTTTATCAGGACAAAATGTTAATGACAAAAACAATGTCAATAGTGAGTGTTTGGGATTATTGATCATAATTTTGTCTATTATTAAATAAAAAACTACTTTCAACTTTTTTTAATTTAACAACATTTTTGTTTTAGGAAACCTTCTTATAAGTATTCTTGTTCCAGTTTTTGTTTTACTTGCCATCATAATTGCAATAATTGTTATCATTGTTTATTTCTGGAAAAAATCAAACCGCAATAGGTTGGTTAAATTTTTATTCGTTGAAAAAAATTTATTTTAAAATACTTATAAAAAAATCGTTATAAATTGAAAAACATTTCAAAAGATAATAATTTTTTACGATTACTCAAAAATGTTTATTATATATAATAAGAAGATACATTTATTTTTACTTTCTGAAAGAAAACCTTCAAGCACTTCCAACATAATAGTTGAAGAACAGCAGGCTCCTCCCAATTATGCCGCTGTTGACAAACCACTCAACTATATTGACATTGAATTTCAAAAGAAAGAAAATAATGACTCTCCACAGATAACAAATGATGAAAACACAACTTCATCGCATGTTTATTACAATACAGAAACATCATGATCAACATTCACCTAACTTTCTGACACCAACACCTAAAAGTTCTTGAAAGCTTTATTTAGTTAATTTGAAATTAATTGTTTATCTGATTTCCGTTTTATTTTAGCAGCAAATTATTTATTTTTTTCAAGTGTGGTTATTATTTTTTTATTTAATGCAAATTATTTTAATTTTAATTTGTTTTAAAGACAATATGATGTAAGGGTGTCCTCACACAATATTATATTGTTAAGATATGTAAAGTTGATTTAGCTATGATTTTTATTAGTTTTCATGTTATGATTCACTCTAGTTGTACATAAAATATCTGTGAACTTATTTATTTGCATCAGAAGTAAAAACCAGTCATAAACATTAATTATTAAACAGGATGAAAAAACATATATAATTATTTCATAATATATTTATTTGCGTTTTGTATTTTTGCTCACATTTGATCTTCAAGCTGGTTCTTCAACCACTTGCTCTTTGTATTCAGCCAACTGCATGATTCAAACACTTATAAATTTAATTAAAAATTTATTTATTGACATAAAAATATTGACTGCAACGTAGCATTTTAACTGAAAATGTCTGTCTATTATACGTTTTGTATGTTTCCTGTATTGGATTTTATAAGAAAAAATAATTTATCAATCACGTATTTGAGCTAATTTTTTTCTACTCCCAGTTGAGACTGACACTAGTTGAAATGGAAGCTGAGTTGACCATAGCTGTAAAATTGAACTTCTTCAAAATAGCAATTACGCGATGCGGGATTTATTCAGAGTTCTTTAAATTAAACACATCCAGCGTAGAAATTAAAAAAATTATTACTGCACTACTGTTATAGCTGACTTGACATGTTAATTAATCTAAAATATTTTTAAACCTTCGACTACAAGACATCGACTGTTTAAACGAAATATATTTTCGACAAGTAAAATAAATTACATTGACAATAATCATTAACTTTTAAGAAATTTGAATTCTGAAATGGCACAATTATCACTTAGGACATATGTTAGCGGTTTGATGCTTTAAAAACAAGCTTCAAAAGTGACCAAAGAGTTACTTGTTAAATACTGATGTACAACTTGGAAATTTTATAAAACTATCTAATAAGTACTCAATGAAGTTTACAAAGGTTTACATTCACTGATTTGTAATTTTAATTGGTTTTTATTTATGGCCTTTTGATTATTCATTTTTTAAAATCAGAGTACCTAATGTTGAAGTATTGAGTAATTGATAAGAAGCTAACACTACAGAGCTGTTGTAACTAACGGTTCATGTTTAACAAATATAAGTGTTTTATAAATATTGATTTCTTTTTGAAATTACCAAATGTTTTTAAAACAAACAAATTTTAGTCATGTTTAAATTTAATTCAAGGATTTCTCATGTAAGCGTTTTGTTTCTGACGTTGTTTATTCAAATGATACAAGGAGATGTTTATCGTTGGTGTGATCCTTACGAGACATTTTGTTTGTTTTCTTATGGACCTGATGTAACTGTTTCTAGTTTATTGGAAGCTCAACAACTTTGTACGGAAGCTAAAATTAGCAGCTGGCCTGTTGAAATTACAAATGATCATATAAATAATCGTTTAACACAATTTATGTTCAACAACTCGTTTCCTAGTGATTCATCCATAATTCTTAATGCTGAGTTAAGAAATAATCATTGGTACTGGATTCAAAACAATGAAGGTAAACAAACAATTTATTGATTGAGATATTGATTATTGTATAACAAATATTGAATAAATAATTACATTTATTTTCTTACAGTTATAACAGGCACTGGCTTGCCAGTAAACGGTAGTTTATGCTTTATGTATAACACATACAAAGCATGTTCTAAAGTACTTGAATGTACAGTTGTTTGTACTACAGGTATTGCATTTTTAATTTATTAAAGGTAATTATTATAATCAATAATTTTGTTTGTTTTCATTTTAGAATGTAAAGCAGCGTGGATAAATTTTGAACAGAAAGCAGTTAATGGAGCAAAACAATATAAAAATATAAGCAGTTTACCAGAATGTAAAGACAAATGTGAAGTTGACGATGCATTGAAATGCACGGCTATGGAATTCACTTATTCGTCTTCTGCAAATGCTGGCTGTTGGATTCACAATAATCCTAATATACTAAACGCATCTATGAGAGACACTGCCAATAATTTGCTAGCCGTTATACTAAGGACAAATAAAACAGTTGATATTTGTGTTGGAACCATATCAAGTAACTCAACTTTTGTGAATTTGTTAATTGTTATCTTATAACTTAAATAAGTCAAACAACTATTATACAGTACCAATTCGGACTACTATCGCACTTTTTTCGAATACAGGAACAATTTATTAAACATTTTTTGATTGTTCATCTAATTGAAAACAAAATTTTCACGTTTTGTCTTATTATATTGTTGGTTGTAATTGAATTACAAAATAATTTTCCACAATTATTAATTTAATTCCATTTTTTAGAAAACATTTTTGTCAGTATCCTTGTTCCAGCAATTGTGGTAATTGTGGTATTTGTAGCTGTTGTTATAATATTTATTGTCGTTGCTTACTTTTGGAAAAAATCAAAACACAAAAGGTTTGTTTTAATTTTTTATGTTAGAATTAATGTGATTTATAACGCTCAAAATTAATATGACAAATTAGTGAATGTAAGAGATATATTTGAATAACTATAGCTTTTTTATTATTTATACATTCATAAATTTTGTATTTTCTAAAGAAAAACGTTAAGTACTTCTAACATAGTAGTTGAAGAACAATTAGCTTGTCCCAATTATGCAACTCATGATGAACACCTGATCTACATTGACATTGAATTTAAAAAAAAAGGAAATATTGACACTCCGCCGATGAAAGATGAGGAAAACACAACTTCATCGCACATTTATGACAACATAGAAACTTCTTAAATCAACATCCGCATAACCTTCTGAAACCAATACTTGAAAGTTTTTAAAAGTTTTATTTAGTTAATTTAAAATAAATTGTTAAATCAATTTTTGTTTGATTTGAGCATCATGTTATTTAATTATTTTTAGTGTAGGTAATTATTTTTAGTATAGTTAATTATATGATTCAAACAATTAAAAATTTAAATGAAAATGTATTTAACAACATTCAAATATTGACTGCAGCGTTGCATTTTTATTGAAAATGTTTGCAAAATCTAGTATACCGTCTGTAAATTTCTTGCACTGAGTTTTATAAAATAAAATATGAATATACTTTTTGATAAAAATAATCTCATGTTTAAAAAAATTTTAATAAGCATACAGTTCCTTGAACTAAATACTAACAACTAGCTTGTAAACTTAAGAAAACATTCTGATCATTCTATAATTCAAACTCAGTAAGGTATGTAAATGTTCAAAACTGGTAATGATTGATCTCGACTGGTTTTCTATCAATGGCGTTTTGATTATTAATACTTTTAAGTCAATACTTTTAAATCCTGTAAAACCTTCAGGAAGCAATTTCATCTTTAATGTGTCTTGATCAATTCAGTTGTACTTGTTGTTTCGATAAATTTGTTTAATTTATAACCAAAATAGAAATCAGTTTAAAATTTTTTTGCTATTCTTTACAGCAGTTCAACAACGTAAATTGTGGACCACTAAGCGAATATCGGTGTTGTAACTTTTCTAAGTAAATAACAGCCAAACGTGTTTAGTTGAATGGTTGTTGTTCTATGTGTCTCCATTCAAGTTGCAAAAACTAGTTGTTATTACTAAAGATAATTACTTAGTTTTATTACAACTAACAAACTAGTACAACTTTTTGTTCAGATTCCGTGACCTCATCAAATTGATGTGATAAAATATTTTTATTATGTGTCAGTAAACGTTCTGTGGTTGGTGAATATCAATAGCAATTCATGAATAAATTTATATAATTTAACTTTGTTTGCACACTCGATATTAATACACAGCAGCTGTAAGTATGTTTCACCAGTGTATAACACTTTAGACATTAACACAAGGAAGCTATTGAAAATAAAACGTTTTTTAGTTTATTGGTACTTGATCGAGACCAAATTTCAATCGAAAAAAGTCAAGTACGTAACGCAGACAGTCAGTGTGATCAAGGAGATCTAAAATGACCGAACCTGAGATCGAAACAGATTAGTGTACGTTGTTAACTTACTCGCAACGTTAAATCCAAAGCTGCAAGCTCACTCCATCTTAACGCCCAACTCTACCAGTTGACTCCTACTTTGAGCACTAAACTACTGGCGTTACCACCGAGATTCAGTTGCACGAGCAATTTAACAACGTACCCACAGCGTACACTTTAAGCTGCTTGTAAGCGAGCATAGAGAACTGCAGAAACGAAAGCATAAAAAAAGATGAACGACGTTGGAGAATCGCTAAAAAAAATATTCAGTCTGAGGTAACGTTCGAGCGACACGGAGAGGACTTTATCCTTAAACGACAAGCCGCTGGCCGCTTTGACGGGTTGGATGGGTTGAACAAAAAAAAATTGCTTGGATAATTTAGCGTACTTTTTCTTAATTTAATCAGCAATTTATAACAGCGAGGGAGTTTGCAAATAGAATTGCCAATGCACCTGATCGAGGTTTGATGATTCAAGAGACGTAGGAAAGCAATTCTACCTATTAAAACAACGTACCATTTGACTGGCTGTGTCGGGCAAAAGAGGCTTTTTAAAATAATAATAATTTGCTATGACCTTTTGCATTTAGCTAAGTTCAAGTTGGTACCAGATCACTCTATAGTTTGGCTTTCAGAGCTTGTTTCATTAACAATTATACCTTGTTAGCCGTCGTTTTTGTAAACCATAGTTGTATTGTTGTACTGTACCGCTGTAAATAAAAAATGGTTTAGGCTGAAATTGTAAAGATTTGTAAATTTAGCTTTCAATTCTTTTGTTTGAAAAACAGAAGTTGTCCTATTTAAACTAACTGTGTAGATGTTGCATGAGTTACATTTATATTACAGGTTATTTTAAATAAAACTTATGTATTTAAGTTACAATGATTTAAAAACTATTTAATGAATTTAAGAAAATAGTGTGATGAATTTTATTAAAACAGTGAAAAAATTGTTTTGGATATTTTTGGTATTTTTTGGTCCAACTGTACAATGTTCTATTTACCGTTGGTGTGATCCTTATGAGACATTTTGTTTGTTTTCTTATGGACCAAATGTAACTGTTTCTAATTTAATGGAAGCTCAACAACTTTGTACAGAAGCTAAAAATGGCAGCTGGCCTGTTGAAATTACAAATGGTCAAGTCAAGAATATTGTACTACAGTTTATGTTGAATAACTCGTTTCCAACAAATTCTTCAGTTTATCTCAACGCTGGAGTAAGAAACAACAAATGGGTTTGGATTGAAAACAACCAAGGTGATTATAAGGGTTATTATTATTTTATTGAAGTATTATCTTTAACAACAGTATCTATATTGGCACACAAAATACACTCATAAATTACACTTTTCTGTTTATTGTTTTCATAAATTTAAATAATTTTTAACTTCTGCAAGTTATGTTATAATATTTTTTTTAAATTACACTGAATTGCATTAACCTAAATTAATAAATATAAATTCAATATTATTGAAATATTTTAATTGATTATTTGTGAATGTTTCTTTACAGATCTCAATAATGCAGATTATCCAATTAGTAACAGTTTGTGTTTTAGAAACGGTTATTCCGAATCGTGTTTTGTTAAAGATAGAAAAGCTGTTATTTGCAATGTTAAAAGTAAGTAAAAAAAATTAATTGTTTTATTTTTATTATAAAACTTATTATATAATATTGCTTTTAATTTAAAATAAAGATTGTAAAGCAACGTGGATATCATTTGATAATCAACGAGTCTTAGGAGCAACACATCATTTCAATGAAATAACAAATGTTCCAGCTTGCAAGGAAAAATGTGAAACCGACAAATCATTGGCTTGCACGGGATTTGAATTTACTTCTGTTGTTTTTGATGGTTACGGCAACTGTTGGATCCACACAAGACCTGATTTGTTAAATTGTTCAAAAGGTGTTTTAGCCAGCAATATATTCCAAGTTATAAATAGAACAAGCAAAACAGTTGATACGTGTATTGGATATATTAAAGGTTGTTTAATTACTTTAAAATTATTATGGGCAGTATTTTATTTCAATATTTTGCTAGTATAACAATTGTATTATTTTATTGTTAATGTGAGCATTCAACACCAATAAAAAGTTTGAAATTAATAAATATTTTTTTACTTTGATCTTACCACACAGAGCAAATTTATTTAAATTAATACAAGTTAAATTTTGATTTAAAAACATTTTTATATTATTTATACTTTTTTTAAACTTAAAATAGGAAAAATATTGTTAAAACGTTTTTCATTAAAAATTTCATTTGTATAGATTTTATTTGGCAAGAAACGACCCAAATTACAAGTAATTTGTCATACAATAAATTTTATTACCAGTTAATTACCATACATTAAATTAGATTTCTATAATTGTTTTGTATTACTCTTTTTATTTTTAATTTTAGAAATTTTACTGCAACAAACATCTAACAACGGTAACAATTATCATTTTAACATTGAATTTCAGTTCCATAATATTTTTAAATACTTATTTTTTTATAATTTTAGAATTTTTACGGCAAGAAACATCTAACAACGGTAACAATAATTATTATAACGTATACTTAAATGAATAAAAATAGTAAAAATTTATTGAGCATAAAACTTTTAAATCTTTGAAATTAAATCAATTTTACCAGATGATCTTAGAATCAAAATTGCTGTTCCTGTGGTTGTTGTTCTTGTAATCATTATCATGACCACCGTAGTTATTGTTCTGTTACGGAGAATGTTTACACATAAAACGTTAGATTTCTAAATTTTTTTTATTAAAGATACAATGTGTTGTTCTCATATTGACTGGCACATTAATTGTCATTTAATGAGAGAAAAAGCAATAATTTAACATATAAATATAATCATTGATATTATAATTAAAATTATAAAACAAATAAACACAAAGAAATAACATGAAAGGTTTCGATGTAAAAAATAGAGAAAAATTTCTTTCAAGTCTAAAACGTTGTTCCGCATTGTTGTTACGCTGACTCTGAAATTTAAAAACATAATGATATGTTAGTTCAATCCCGTGCTAAACAAAAGTGTCTGCTGCTCTTAAGATTTACACTTGCAGGTGCCGTTCTAGAAGGATTCAGCTGTATTATTTTTGATGAACAATGTTGAAAGAATAATTTTCTTGATATTCCCACATATAGCCCCCACGTGTGGAAAGTATTTGTCGTAAAAGTTCAATCATGCGACTATCGTGTCTAAAACATTTATCTGGTTTGTGGAAAAAACTCAAAAAATTGAAACCACACAGCTGATCTGGGAATGGTTATATAAATAACGTGTAAAATGTTTGAGACAGACAATGAAATTAATAATTAAATTTTGTGTTCTAGATTAGTTAAAATAAGTTTTTAAACAAAGTCATTTAAAGTTTGAAAATTCTGAAGATATTTGTAGTTTCTTAAAACTTAATTAATTTTTTTATTTTATTTAACAACAATATTTATATCTATTGTGGCAATATATAAACCGTTTCTTTAATTAAATTTTCAGAATCAACTTACCATCACCAGAAGAACAGGAAGAAGAACAAGGAGTAGACAAATCACAGAACACAAATTCTGTCCAAGGAAATGAAATTTACGATCATCTTTCAACAGGGCCGGATAATTATGGAATGATAGAACATATTTACGAAGAATTAGAAGTTTGAAAAAACCGATTAAGTTTCAATTTGAAAATTGCAATTTGATTTTAATTTAATTGATAAAATAGTAGAATTAGTATTTTGAACTTGTTCACAAGAGCTTGAATAATAAATATTTTTTAGTCATGATTTTGTCGTTTTGATTCAACACTTAAATTTGGAAAAAAAATTGCTTAAAAAATTAAAACATATAAAAAGTTCTTTTTTAATAATATCTTCCTTGAGAAGATTTTTATAAGAAAAACATTTTTTTTTATATTTTTCTGTTTTAAAAATCACACTGAAATGCCATGTTAACAATCTTTTGTGTTTCCTATAATATTCAGAGCCGGGTCCAGTTTTTTAGGGTTTTTAAATGGGATTGGCTTGAAATCAAGCCTGGTTTGGCCGAGCCAAATTTTTAATCAAGAAACAAGAAGGATAGAAATTTTAATAATAGAAATGTAAATACGGGCTGTGCTGGCCCAAATTAAACGAGCCGTGCCAAGTCGGGCCGCAAAATATCAACCGGTGCAGTATTCTAATCTATGTGCAATAAAAATTAAATATTAATAAAATGGATTTGTAATAAAATGTAACGATCTTGATTGGTTTAGGAAGTTTAATAAATTTAAAAGTGCTGAGTTACAAGTAAGCAGAAGTATAAGAAAAACACACAGTGAAAACTGTTTCTGTTAAAACTTATTATTGTTGATATGACGCAAAACCTGAAAAATATTTATCACGCAAGGCTTCTAATAATAAATCTTCAAGTCATGTTTTTCTTTTTAGGAAAAGAAGGGAAACAAAAATTTTTGGTGTCAGCTTTTGTAGAAAGTACTGTGCTAATGGCAGCTGGTCTAATTAAATTTTCAAAATTGATTAACATAAAATTCTAACACACAGTTTGTCTCATAGCAAGTCTTAACTTTAAAATAATAATTAATTATTGATACTAGATTGTGATAAATCAAGGTTGGTAAAATAAAATAACTTAGATAAAATTTCTTACGGGGATATTTTAATAATGATTATTACTCTGGGTAACTAATAAATATAATTCTAAACGTTTTAAAAATTACAAAAAGGTATTAAAAAGAATAGACTAAAAACAGTTTAACTTGAGTACGTTTTTGATAAAACTGAATATTTTTTTGTGTAATCTTGCTTTACAATTTCAGTATGGTAAAATTTCTCAAACAACTAGGAGACACCTCTTGGATATATTTTGTATTTTTGTGTCCGGTTGTACAATGTATTGTATATCGTTGGTGTGATCCGTATGAAACATTTTGTTTGTTCTCATTTGGTCCTGATGTGACTGTTTCTAACTTGATAGAAGCTCAACAACTTTGTACGGAAGCAAAAAATGGCAGCTGGCCAATCGAAATTGCAAATGATCATATAAAAAATATTGTAGAACAATTTATGTTGAATAATTCATTTCCAATAAATTCTTCGGTTTTTCTCAACGCTGAAGTGAAAGACAACAAATGGGTCTGGATTCAAAACAACCAAGGTGATAGTAATAACTATAGAAACAACTAAAAATGAAATAAATAAATTATAAATTTTTTAACTAGTTTAAACACAATGTGTATTAATTTACAGATGTAAAAAATGCCAGCGTTGTAAATAATGAGAGCTTATGTTTAAAAAATGGAAGTTACAAATCCTGTTTAATGAAAGATAAAAAAATTGTTGTTTGCTATGTTTCAAGTTAGTTTATTAAAATTAAAAAATACAGTTTAACATTTCATTTGTAATTTTGTAAATTTGGAAAAGATTGCCGAGCAACTTGGACATCTTTTGATGGTCAACGAGTTTTTGGAGCGCCATATCATTTCTCTGAAATAACAAATGTGGAAATTTGCAAAGAAAAATGTGAAACTGACAAATCATTAGCTTGCACTGGATTTGAGTTTACTCCGTGTGTATATAATGGTTTCCCAATTTCCTGTTGGCTTCACACAAGTTCCGATTTGTTGAATTGTTCAAAAAGCGATTTAGCTAACAATACATTTCAAGTTATAAATAGAAGGAGTAAATCAGTTGATATCTGCATTGGAAATATCACAGGTTCAGAAATTTTCAATTTAATTTAGACACATTATTGTGTAGATACAAGCATGAATAAAACTGAAATTGTTTTCTGTTTAAATTTGTATTAATAAAAAAATTGAAAGCAGCTAGATTTATATTTATGAGCTGGTCATATAAGCTAACAAATAACTTAATAATTAATTAAATTTGCATTTTTATTAACATTATATTGTTAATTCATTACACATAATTAATTTGGCCACATATAACTCAGTTTAGAAGTGAGTTAATAGTTTATTTTTATTTTATTAACAATTGTAATTTATGTCAGCACAATTTTTACAGATATTTTAAAAACTTTTTAACACTAATAACCAGGTACCATTGCATTAGTGACAGCAGGTACCATTACATCAGTCACAGCAGGTACCATTACATCAGTGACAACAGGGACCATTACATCGGTGATAGCAGGTTCCAATACATCAGTAACAACCGGTACCATTACATCGGTGACAGCAGGTACCATTACATCAGTAACAACAGGTACTATTACATCGGTGACAGAAGGTACTATTACATCGGTGATAGCAGATACCATTACATCGGTGACAGCAGGAACCATTACATCAGTGACAACAGGAACCATTACATCGGTGACAACAGGTACTATTACATCAGTAACAACGCGAGTAGAAAGTAACTTATAAAAGCTGATTTAGCTGAATAACAACTTAGTTTTTTATTATTTAAATTTTTTTTTGAAATAAGTTTGCATATATATTATTTACAGATAACTTATCAATAGTGTTAAAATAACACTTTTTAGTTTATTAAAAAACAAGTAAAAAAATTAAATTTTATTTTTACTTTTTCATTTAAAAAAGAATTTTAAAACGTTTTTTATGTCGTTAAGTTGGTTTTTAAGTTAATCAAATTAAAATTTTTATTACCAGCCTGATATGCCAAAATTTTTTTACAGCTTCGATCACGCAAGAAACAATAAACAGAACAAGTATTTTATTCAATTATTTAATTAATTCAAGTAAATTTTAATTGTAGTTTTTGTTGGAAAATTCTTTCTACAATGGTAATAATCGTAACTACAATAACTGAAATGTTTAAAACAATTTATTTATCCAACATATAACTTCCAAATTTAAACTTAAGTTTGTTTTGCAGATGATTTTAAAATTATACTTCCTGTTGGTGTGGTGGTTGTTCTTGCCATCATTATGGTGGTTGTTCTTGGCATCATTATCATGACCGCAGTTGTAATTGTTTTGCTAAGGAAGAAATTCAAAACTCAAAGGTTGGATTTTTAAATTGTTCAATTGACATGCAAGTCATTTTAATTGACCGTCTGAAGTATTTTTGTTAATTATATTTAATCGTTTTTAAAATAAATTTTAGTGTTTTGTAAGTAAATTAGTCGATAGAAAAAAGTGTTTAATTTAATTATTTTTTATGATGATATAAAAAATTATGTTTGATTTTTTCAGAAAGAAATTACCGTCACCAGTAGAGCAAGAAGTATACAGACTACAAAACGATATTTCCAACAACGAACTTGCAACTTATGACCAAATTTCATATGGAACGGATAATCATGGGGTGACTGGACATGTTTATGAAATTGTATAAAATACAATTTTAACTTATGACAATTTAAACTTTTTAATTAAATTTTAACTTATGACAATTTAAACTTTTTAATTAAATTTTAACTTATGACATTAATTCATTTATAGTTTTTTCACATTGAACAATTTGGGTTCAAGTATTTATTACAGGGGAAATTTTTTTTTATCATTTCAAAAGTTGTACGTGCAAATGGGAAAACGTTTGTATAATTATTTTTACATAGCGTCATTACATTTTTTACAGAAACCAAAATACTAAACGTTATATTGAAATTGTAGAATCTTCAAATACTAATATTAAATTGCATTTAATACTTATTATACATTACATTGTCACAAAAAAAACGACGAACAAGTGGAGAATATCGTTGTACAGATCACAAAATGGATGTTCAAGAAATAATCACATGGTCGGGTTTCTGTAACACGAATGTCTTCATTTAAGACATTTTAATTTTCCAATCGGAATAAACCTTGTACTTTGAATTGTTTGTGTTACCAGTGAGTAAACTTCCTTATACTTAACAGCCATTGTTTATGTTCTGTGGGCTTGTGAATCAAACTTCGACAGTTCTTCAATGGCTGCCTCACGAAACATTGAGCAACTTATCAAGTATAGAATAAGATAAACAATTTGTTAAACAGTTTAAAAAAGAATAAAAATAAAATTTAAAAGATATTTTAATGTATGCTGTCTAATGCTATGACAAAAGCCTTCTACAACTAATAAGTTAAAAATTGAACAATAAAGGTTTTTTTTTAAATAGTTTAAATTAGTTTCTTTACAAAATATTTTTAGTTTTTTTTTGAAATTCTAACTACATAATCAATACAGAAAAAAAACTGAATAAAAAACAAATTACCCTATTGAACACATTCAGTATAAACTCAATATTTTACATAATCAATTCATAGTCATGACTTTTTAAAATGTCTTATCAACTTCTGTGTAAGCTTCACCTCCAGGTCCATTGTACCGTTTAGGCTCACAAGTAAGCACAAAAGACATGTTTGTCTCTCCTACATTGTTACTTGAATCTACGTTAGTTTTTTGTTGTCTTTGTTGTTGTTTTTCAAAATCAATGTCAGGGTAGTTGAGGGAACTTCTTTTTGGAAATTTGGTATTCAAATCATTTTTATTTTCTAAATTTTCTAAAGTTTGTCTCCTAGTTGATAGTGATCTAAGAAAATTATATAACATTTTATTCCAAAATTTATAAAAATAAAAACTATTTAGGGATAAAACACGTGGCTAAATAATAATTTTTTTAAATTTAAATGTATATTAGAATACAAAACGTTGAACGATGTATAAAACCTTGGAAGTTTGCGTCTACAGAATAGCACTCCGACAACAATACACACTATTATAATGAGGAAGAACATGGGAATTAAAACCCCAAGGAGAATTTTTGCTAAGCAAATAAAGTATTATTAATTAAATTTGACGACCAATAATTATAGAGTAAATATAAATAATTATTATTTTAAAAACCATACAGAATAATATGTGAAAACTGTAAATACTATTTTAACTTGTTATTTGTTTTAATAAGTTATTGTTTATTGTTATCGTAAATTTAATTGTCTAACTTTTCTCAGACGATTCCCATAATGGTGTATTGTTTTGATTTGAATTATTATCTGTGGAATTTGTGGAATCTGTAGTTTGTCATCAAACTATTTTTAACAAGACTGTTGAAAATATAAAAAATATAAATACAATTTTTAGATTCAAATACTTTTGAGTTTTCCAATGCACTGGTCCACTGATTTAAAAGTTCGATTTATTTTATCATGTGACGTTCCGAATTTATATCCAGGTGTAATATTTGCAATATTTGGATTATTGTGAATCCAACAACCAAAGTCATTTGAACCAGGAGTCCAATCAAAAGCAGTGCATTTATATGATTGCACAGTTTCACATGCATTCTTGCATTCATCATAAGATTGATAATTTAGGTAAGATTGGGCTCCATTAATTGTAGAGTCGTTATAATGCTTCCACTCTGCCTTGCATTCTGAGAATTGTGGTGACATAATTGAACACATTAAAGAGAATAATTCGTGAATAGTTTTACTTACCAACTGTACAAATTACTGCGTATGTCACATAAATTAATTTGTTTCCACTTCCGTATGATACAATATTGTCGTCCACCGAAAACTTGCTGACTGAAAAATCTATTTGCAAAGTTATTTAGTATTAGAGTTATAAATTAACAAATTTAATTAAATAAATAACTTTACTTGATTTGTTTTTAATCCAATACCAACTGTTGTTTTGAAAAACAGCATTTAAAATAACATTTACATTTAACGGTAAGGAAACATTTATTAAAAACTGTTTCAAAACATCTTCAACATGTTGACTAGTTATTTCAACTGGCCAGCTGTTATTATTAACTTTTGTACAAACTTCTTGAGCTTCCGTAAGATTTGAAACTTTAAGTTTAGATCCGTATGAAAACAAACAGAAAGTTTCATAAGCGTCGCACCAAGTATAAACGTGTTCCTTCGATAGTGCAATTAAAGTTAATATAGTTGTAAAACAGACTAATAATTTTGTTAACATTGTACGGTGTTTGTTATTGTCATTTAGTTACAAATTGGAAATAATAATAATAATAAATTTGAATCACTTGCTACGATATCAACTAGTCCATTGTACACTAGATATAGAAAAGCTGCCATTGTTTGCCTGAAAAGCAAATCTTATACCGCATGAAATTAATTTGTAAAACCGCATCAAATAAATTTGTAAATCTGATGATACTAAAATTAAAATTTTAAGCGCTTATTTTTTTATTATTTTTAGGCTGATAAACCTATTTAAACTGATTAAAAAGTTCAATCAATCACTTCATTAATTGTAATTGATTATAAATAATAAACTAAAACGATTCGTGTCTTTCACTCTACCTACTAACCACTAGTCTATAACTAGACATCATGAGTTAGAAACTGAATGACTAATGTACATAAATCTAATTATTATCATATACATTGATTATAATAAAGTTATATGATAATATTCATAGTTTATAGCTTTGGGTTACTAAGAATGTTGAGTTGTCTATTAACCAAATATTTTGGCTTCAACTTGGTTCTTGTTTTTGTTTCATTAATTAATTTGTTGTTTTTAATAGTGAAATAGCTTCATGATATTCTAAAAACTAACTAATTCATTATAGTAGATCCTGATAATAGCAGTTATTTCCTGTTAACTTGTTAGTGGTATCTTGGGAAAAAACTCGACAACTTCAATAAAGTCAGTTTTTTCACTATAGTACCTATTAAACGAATAAAGTTCGTTTTGCAGTCAGAGCACAATTCAAAAAGTATTCATTCATTCACATAGCTTTTCTGAACATAAGGTTTCAATGTTTCCACTTTGTTTTCTTTAAAGGAGTTAGTTAATTCCGCGAGACCAATTCGAGTAAATTCCTTGCTCGCGTGAGCTACGTGGGCGCTCCTTGCCACAGTCTCTTTTTCCTCAGCAACTGGAAGCAGATGATCACACGTTCCTGCCTCCGCACACCCTCCACGTACGCTTATGAGATTCGAATATCCAACATTAGGCCAACAGGCAAATGCTTTATCGCAATACTTCCAGCACCTTTATATTGGTTTTAATTCAGATAGATTAAAGATTGTTAGCAATTGTTTTACTGAAATTAACGTATTTTTTATGATGCAGATCTTTAATCAAGAATTTAAATTAATTATTGATGATTTTAGTTATCCGGAAAATAACTATTCCGACTAATCGTAAAAGACTAACACAGTGATGTTATGAATTAAATTAATTTGTATTTAAATTGAAATAGTTGAACTTATGTTTTAAATAAATTAATTATTATAAACGTAAATGTAAATGTATAACATTAGGGCGCTACTTCGTATATCAATTAATACCCCAGCAGCGCCGGGAACTGCTAGTGCATATGGGATCACACAGTGTGTTACCTGCCACCCGCATATGTCTCCGAAATCGGAACGTGCCGAACCCTATTACATACCAGTCGTGAAACTGGTACTCATTCATCGACCAGTGAAGGATGAAAGGCTGAGTTGGCCTGAGCAGTGTGAGTGAATTCCTTGCTCAACGGAATTACGCCTCGCCGTGACTGAGATTTGAACCCACGACGGCAGGATGATAGCATAGCTGCTTTCACCACTGTGCTACGGCGCCTCTACGGGCCTCGTACAGTCATACATGTTTACAATTGGTACTCAATAACCCAAGCAAGAAATAATTTACGTCGTTTACTTCCCTTGGGCTGTGTCCTCAACTTTACGTTTTATGTTAACCATGTGTTTGATAAGTACAAGTTTTATGACTGTGAAGATTAGAAACCAGCACATTTTTATTACAGATACACCAGCAGTTGGCATATCCAACAGTGTGATACCAAAAGCTAGTGTAAGAATTATTTAGCTTTGGTGTACGTTTAAAACACAATAAGCAGATAATGTCACATGTCGAGAAGCTAAATAGGTGTAAAAATAAAGTTGCCCTTAAAGTGAAAAGTAAAAAAAAACGCTTTGAAGTAATAAAGTTTTAATGATATCGTTAGAGTGATAAACGTATTTTGCACTTCTTTTAAAGTTATTTGCTTGGTCTAAGAGAATTTACAAAGTTACATTATAGTCTTTTTCAAATTACATAATATGATGTTTAGAAAAAATAAATTAATTTTAGTTACAATTTTAATTGCAATTAGTCAATTATTACTTGGTAACGTTTATCGCTGGTGTGATCCTTACGAGACATTTTGTTTGTTTTCTTATGGACCAAATGTAACTGTTTCCAATCTTGAAGAAGGTCAGCAAGTTTGTACGGAAGCTAAAAATGGAAGCTGGCCAATTGAATTATGGAATTCCAGAATTGAAAGTTCTGTAAAATTATTCATTGGGAATAACTCGTTTCCAAGCAATTCATCAATATTACTAAATGCCGAACTGAAAAAATATGGAGTACTTTATTGGATACAAAACAAAACAAGTAGAATTTTTACTTTAGAAATATTTGATTGACACTGACTTTACTTTGTTTTTTAGACGTAGCAAATTTCAGTGTGACGAACAAACCAATAAATGCAAGCATATGCCTTAGAAATATGAACTATGAAGTTTGTCCTTCAGGGAAAACAATCTATACTATTTGCACTAATGGTGAATTAGTTATTACTTATTAGATTACAATCATAACCGGGTTTATCTAAATAATTAATTTCTTTATAAAGAATGCAAAGCATCATGGACGTTCTATGACAATCAAAGAAATTTGGGTGCTACTCAACAACCTGGAATAACAAATTTAACAAATTGCAGATATTTGTGTGAAACCAACAGAACATTAAACTGCACAGCTGTTGATTTTACAACAACTCTTCAAAATGGATGGGCAGGCTGTTTTACGCATACAAAGTCCATTTCAGAATTAGATCTAGAAAGAAGCAGTCTTGCTTATACTTCAGAACATGTTATCAACAGAACACATAAAACAGTTGATTTTTGCATTGGAGATATTTCAAGTGAATTCTGCTTTTTATCTAAATAAAATGCTCTATTTTTTCAACTTTAAAGGTAAATTTAAAATGTTTTATACAGAGAGGGTTACTGAAAAAGTTACTCAATTTTTAAATTCTTCCGGTTTTTCAATTTCACCTACAACAAGATTTGAAAGTGAGATAACTTAAAAAAAATATATTATACAATGATTAATTAAATTTAAAATCCTTTTAAGGAAACCTTTTTAAAATTAAAATATTAAAACATAAATTGTGAAACGGATGTGTTATTTAAAAAAATCAACTCATAAAACAGGTGTTGAATTCATTTTCCTATATGGTCGATTTTTTTGTTTTCAGACTTTTCGAATACGAATAAATTGTTAATTGGTTTAAATTCCACTCTGATTAGTATACGTAACTATTTTAATGCAATTATGAAAACATTTAGAAATAACAAAAATGTAATATAAATCAGGGTAGTTGTTTTAGTAAATAGTTCATACTACAACAATAACTGCACTGACCTATGCATTTATAAGGATCTACTACTATCTGTGCCCTTATTAAAAATAAAGTTCAAATTTAAACAACGAACACTCAAATAATTCAACGCCGTTTGAAAACATATTTTTACAAATTCATAAAATATGAGTCCTTTGTTTTTTCCAGACACTAATTCCATATGCAAATAAATCAACAATAATTATATCGCAAAATAGTTTCAAATTTGGATTTTTCACTTAACACATACTTTTATCAGCGTACATTATTATTTGTTTTTATAAATTTCTATTACTATTTATTTGTACAATGTTTAACAGTACAAATGAGATCTCTAGCTGGATCATTCATTGGTGGACCGCTTGGTGCTATTGTAGCCATACTCGGAATTACAGTATTCATAATTGTAATTGTAAAGAAGAAGTTTGACATTAAAGGGTACTTGTTTGTAGCGTAATTTTATTATTGCTTTGTAAAAAATCTTTATTAGATAATATGAACTTTTAAATAATTTCAGTTTATATCATACAAGAAGTACAGATACTGAATTAAAACACAACCGAAAGGCACAAGAGGCGTCTCCAAATTCTGAACTTTTCTACATTGGGTTGGAGTTTCTAACTTTTTGAACTTTACATTTTTGTGAATAACAAATTTGGAAATAGATTTAAATTTTGTCATTACAAAAATGTATTTTTATTGTATTAGCTTGCAGCACAGAATAGCTTACGAAAATTTGCCTCAAAGAAACGAAGGAGTTTCTTCAAAAGCTGAACACATGTACAACAAGTTAGTTACAAATGACATTTGAACCCATAGATTTTTATTTTTGAGTAATTATGTCATTTTTAAGATTGGAAATAATTTTGCCAATTAAATGTGAAGATAATTTTTTAAATATTTTAGATTAAAAGCGGAAACAGCAGGTCAAAAACTTACATATGAAAACCTGTCAAACAATAATGAATCTTCTCTTATTTATGAAAATAAATATAAAACCTTGTTATCCCCACCAGCTTTTAAATAAATTGTCTTAAGAAACGGTTATAATTTACCGAGTTGAATGTTTATTAAATATTGTTTAAATTGATCAAGTTTGCATGTAGTAGAATAAAAGTGTTTCGAAGGCTTTGGATAATATTCATATTTAATCTTACGGAAGCTCAAGAAGTTTGTACAAATGTTTAATAATAACAGTTGAAAACCACATGTCGTTGAGGCTTATTTTATTATACTGATGAAAGGAGGATGCACATTGGCCTCTCCAGATCTTGTCAGTTGAAAACAAAATTGTTTTTAGATGCATTAGGCGAGTTAAAATATGCATCTGCAAAACGTTTTCACTCTCCCTTAAAAAACTAAAACTAAGTGTTTGTGGAGATGCGTAACATAGACAAAGATTGTTAGGAAAAGTGCCAACAGCCCGTCCTGATCTAGATACCCTCTTGAAAAAAATGTTGAAATATTGACGTGGGGGTATTCATCCACGTGTTCCCCTTTGGCTACGCGCTTGTACACAAAAATAACTAAATACAAATCACTTTACCCTAATAAACGCATTTTAATACTTGACACCTTCAATGAATCATCATGACTTTTTAAAATGTCTTATCAACTTCTGTGTAAGCTTCACCTCCAGGTCCATTGTACCGTTTAGGCTCACCAGTAAGAACAAAAGACATGTTTGTCTCTCCTACGTTGTTCCCCGAGTCTACGTTGGTTTCTTGTTTTCTTTGTTGTCGTTCTTCAAAATTGAAGTCAGGGTAGTTGAGGAAGTCATTTCTTTGAAATTCGGTATTCAAGTCATTTTCTTTCTCTAAATTTTCTAACGTTTGTTTTCTAGAATAATATGATCTAAAACATAATATGAACAATTTTAATTTTTGGTTTTTAAAATTTATCTGCATTTTACAAATAAAAAAACTACTTAAATTTTTAAACAAGAGATAAATTTTTATCTAATTTTATTTGGATGAACAGTAGAACACTGAAAATGAGTCAATACAACAAAAATCACCTTTGAAGTTTGCGTCTACAGAGTAGAACTCCAACAACAATAAACGCTATTATAATGAGGAACAACAGAGGAAGTAAAACTCCAAGCAGAATAATCTCTAATAAAATAAAGTAGTATTAATTTAACTTATTTGCAATACTCAATATTGTTGAATAAACATTATTAAATAATTTTTAGTAAACAGAAGAAATAATATGTAAAAACTGTGAATAATACATAATATATGTAATATGATTTTAATAAATAATCAGTTGATTTAAATAATAAATATAATCGTTTAACGTTTTTCAAATAGCTCACTTGAAGTTGTGTCGTTTTGATATGTTGGAATATATGTGGAGTCTGTAAAATCTGTAAGTTATGATCACATTATTCTTAATCGGATTTAAAAAAAAATGTTTACAATTTGCTTTAATACCTTTGAGTTTTCCAATGCAGTGGTCAACTGATTTTGAGGTTCGATCTATTATATCATGTGATACTCCAGGTTTATATCCAAGTGTACTATTTGCAATATTTGGATTATTGTGAATCCAACAACCGTAGTCTTTTGGACCAGGACTCCAATCAAAAGCAGTGCATTTATATGACCGCACTGTTTCACATGCATTTTTGCATTCTTCATAAGATTGATATTCTAAATGAGCTTGTGCTCCTTCAATTCTAGAATCGTTATAATGCATCCACTCTGCTTTGCATTCTGCATTTTGTTATGACCGTATTAAACACATAAAGAGAATAATGCATGTATATTTTACTCACCAACTGTACAAATCACTTCGTATGTCACATTAGTGATTTTGCTGGCAGTTCCGTATGATACAAAATTGTCATCCACCAAAAACTTGCTGACTGAAAAATCTATTTGCAACGTTATTGAGTATTAGAGTTATAAATTAACAAATTCAATTAAACAAATTATTTTACTTGATTTGTTGTTGATCCAATACCAGCTGTTGTTTTGAAAAACAGCATTTAAAAGAACATTTACATTTGATGGTAACGAGATATTTATTAAAAACTGTTTCAAAACATCTTCAACATGTTGACTAGTTATTTCAACTGGCCAGCTGTTATTATTAACTTGTGTACAAACTTCTTGAGCTTCCGTGAGATTTGAAACTTTAAGTTTAGATCCGTATGAAAACAAACAGAAAGTTTCATAAGCGTCGCACCAAGTATAACCTTCTTCTTTAGATAAGGTAACTAAAATTAGTATTGATGTAAAACAGCCTATTAATTTTGTTAACATTTTGCTGTATTTGTTATGCTCTTGATAATACTGTAACACATCGTTTAGGTAACAAAAACCTATAGTAATACTGAATCATATGCGACAATATTAGCTCGTTGATTGTACAATAGATATAAAGAGCTGCAATTGTTAGGTCTAAGCTTGCAAAGCAAATCTTAGACCTTATCATATAAATTCGTTAACCTGCTAATGAAAA
Organism: Erpobdella octoculata; assembly: GCA_963978895.1. Taxonomy (NCBI): domain Eukaryota; kingdom Metazoa; phylum Annelida; class Clitellata; order Hirudinida; family Erpobdellidae; genus Erpobdella; species Erpobdella octoculata. Next base: position 24,187,537 of record OZ022246.1, read on the forward strand.
AATCTACATTTTAAACGCTTATTTAGTATTTTAAAAGATGAATTTGTTTAAAATAATTAACAAAATCATGAAACACAAACAGAGTCACAGTAATAACTGTAATTAATAATGAATAAACAAACTGTTATGATTCACGTATTTTAGTTTAAAGCAGTCAATTATAATTAGACATCGTGAATTTTTGACACAATGACTAATGTATACTCATCTGATTATTATTATCTTATTCTTCGATTGTTATAGCCTAAGGCTTTGAGTCAATAAAAGTGTTGTGCTGTCTATTAATCTGATGTTTATTTAAACGTTTTTGATCCTATCATGCCTGGACATGATCGTTATAATGTAATCGTGTTTTTATTGTATTTGGAGCTTTTACTGAAAAAATATTAACACTATATTCTGAAAACTGAATGGATGAAAATATTTTGGTAGTTAAATATTTTTTTGATGGAAAATCTCATTATTGAAATCTAATGTGTTAAAATATTTAGATAAGCCAGACGAGAGAGTGTCCATATTCCAGCACATCTTCTATATCTTACTTATACAATTTTCCAGCTCCATGCACTCACTCAGTCTGGAACACTAACGTTCACTAATCCCATCCTCATGCAAAAGCCCATTCTTACGCAATCATGGAAGAATATTATAGCAGGAAGTGCTAACGCACATACACATAACTAAACAAGCTGTTTAGCAATGAATTTTGACGTTTAAAATATTTAATCAAGCTTTTCCTTTTTCTTCATAAGACATCATTTTCGCACAATGAACACGTGTGTGGACAGGTTTGTGCAAGTGATTATTACTGATTATGTGTATATGTATGCGTGTGGACGCTCACCTGTTCATTATTGGGTATATTCAAAGAGACAGCGTGGGTGTTATTCTATTATTTTTTAATTATGTAGTCTATATTTAAAAAAACAGGCGCGTGCGCCGATCAAACTATTTATATAGATAATACTGTTTTTATTACAATAGGTTTCTTATAATAAACAAACATACAATGCTTACCTATCAAGTCATGTTTTAAAGAAAAAAACGTCACATGACTGCTTTGGAAGGAAGTATTTGGTCGATAATTATATATTTTTGTAATGTTGAATGGAGAATTATATCGATGGTGCGATCCTTACGAGACATTTTGTTTGTTTTCTTATGGAAGTGATGTAACTGTTTCCAATCGTGAAGAAGGTCAACAAGATTGTACGAAAGCTAAAAATGGAAGTTAACCAATTGAAATATAGAATTCTCAGATAGAAGATGCTGTAGAGTTATTCATTAAAAATACATCGTTTCCAAGCAATTCATCGATATTACTAAATGCTGAGCTACAAAAGAATGGACAATTTTACTGGATAAAAAACAACACAAGTGATTTTCTTTATTTCTTTAAAGGTTGACTAATAATTATTTACTGTATATTTTAATTAAATTCTAGAAACCACGCAAATGGATGCAACACATTTTTTAATAAATGGAATCTTATGCCTAAGAAATAATAATTATGATGTGTGTTCTCCAGGAAAAACCCTTTTTCTTATTTGCACAATTGGTAAATTAATAACAGTTAAGATGAGATCTTCAGCTGGATCGATCGTTGGTGGACTACTTGGTGCTATTGTAGCAATACTCGGAATAAGCGTATTCATAATTGTAATTCTAAAAAAGAAGTATAACTTTAAAAGGTTTTATTGTTTGGTAAATATTTACATGATAACAATTTTAACTTCTTTTTTAAAATATTTTTAGTTTATATGACAAAAGAACAGCAGCTACTATATTGGAACACAACAGAAATGCTCGTGATCATTTGCCTGAACAAGGAAAAGTTTCTTCAAATTCTGAAATTGTTTACATCGAGTTGGATATTTCAACTTTTTATATTCATGTTTTTTTACTAAAAATTTAGCAAAAAAATTAAATTTTGACATTACAAAATTTTATTTTTTATGGTATTAGTTTGCAACACAAAAACGTGTATGAACATTTGTCTCAAGAAAACGGAGAAACCTCTTCAAAACCTGAACACATGTACAAGGAGTTAGTAACTCAATCGATTTTAACCTTTATAGTTTTATTTTTGATAACTTAGGTCATGTTACAGATTATAGTATTTTTAATAAATAGATGTACAAATAGTTTCTTAAATTTATTGTAGATTAAAAACAGAAGCAGATGGACAACAACTTACATATGAAAAACTGTCAAACAATAATGAATCTTCTCTTATTTATGAAAATAAATATAAAACACTGCAATATCCAATAGAACTAAAATAAGTTGCTATAACAAACATTTTTCAATTTATTGATTGCTGTTATGAAAATAATGTGATAGCTTAAAAACAATACTTTTTTGGTTTCCATCTCCTTCAAAAGTTACAAGTTGAAGAAAATAAATTAATTTATAATAAAAAAATACTTTAAAATAAAAAAATAATGTTATTAACTATAAAATTAATAAATTTTTAATTTTTTGTTATTTAATTGTAACAAAAAAGTTTTTATATTATAAATGCTTTTCAGTTCATGATATTCCATAGAACGGATGTTTGCTAATTTGAAAAAACATTGATGTGCTGGCTGTATAAAATTAACCATAAAATCTTTCTAGTTTTGTAATTGGTTTTTATTTTGAAATAAATTCCGTTACTTTACAGAAAACACGTTTTTCTCTTATAAATTTTATATTGTTATCAATGCAAAAAACTGCTAAATACAAATCAAGTTAGCTTATTAAACCAAGTTTGTATAATTTCAGTATTTACACAATCAATGTATAGTCATGAATTTTTCAAATGTTTTATCAACTTCTGTATAAGCTTCACCTCCAGGTCCATTGTACCGTTTAGGCTCACCAGTAAACACAAAAGACATGTTCGTCTCTCCTACGTTGTTTCTTGAATTTACGTTGGTTTGTTGTTGTCTTTGTTGTTCATTTTTGAAATTGATGTCAACGTAATTGAGAAAAGTATTTCTTGGAACATCGGTGTTTAAATCATTGTCGTTTTCTAAATACGCAAAAGATTGTTTTCTAGCAGAATTTGATCTAAAACGGACGTTAGTAATAATATGTTATCTTATATTTTCCAACTACAAATTCAAGTTTCTAAATGAAACAACAAAATTTTGTTTCGTAAATAATGAATGATTTTTAATGCATTCTAAATATATTGGTACTATAAATGAAACAACAAAACAAAACCTTTGAAGTTTTCGTCTGATGAGTATAACTCCAACAATAATTAAAAAGACAATAATTAGAAACAAAATAGGAAGTAGAATTCCTAGAAGAATCTTTGCTAATGAAATAAAAATAAAGTATTAAATAAACACTATTGAATTTTAATATAAAAACGGTTTCTAATATTATATAGGAATGTATGTAAATATCAAACATTAATTGTATTTCAGAATGTATTTTTGCAATAAAATAATGCAATTTTTAGTTTGTTGAAATAAATAATAATATTTTTTAGTTACAATTTAAATAAACTTTTTATATTAACTTATAGGTAATTTACAAGACAATACAATGGTCATTTAGTTTTTCCTTAATTCTTTGCAATAACTCACTTGAAGTTGGGTTGCTTTTGTTTATACTAATCTCTGTGTAAGATGTAGAATGCGCAATATCTGTGTAACTTGTAATATCTATAAAATCTGTACATTTGTTAGTAGATCTAATTAAAACAATCAACATTTCATTTATATTTTTTATATTTATAATACCTTTGAATTTTTTAATGCACATATCCACGGTTTTTGAAGTTCGATTTATTATATCATGTGACACTCCAGTTTTATTTGCAGGTATAATATTTGCAATATTTGTATTATTGTGAATCCAACAACCAGAGTGTTGTTGTGAATCCGGATTCCAATCAAAAGCAGTGCATTTATATGATTGCACTGTTTCACATGCATTTTTGCATTCATCATATGATCGATATTCTGAGTAAAGTTGTGCTCCACCAACATTAGAATCGTTATAATGCTCCCACTTTGCCTTGCATTCTGCAAATTGTAATTAAAACATGGAATTTGTTACAAATAATATAATTGTAATCACTTCATATGTATATTATGTTTTACACATTAGCTTACCAACTGAGCAAATCACTGCGTATGTCACATTGGACGTTTTGGTAACATTTCCGTATGATAAAGTACTCTCTTCCACGCAAAATGTTTTGCTTGAAAAATCTATTTAAACTAACAATGTCTTACAATTGTACACATAAAAAGCATTCAACAAATAAATTTACTTTACTTGATTTGTTTTCTATCCAATACCAGCTGTTGTTTTGAAAAACTGTATTTAAAATAACATTTATACTTGAAGGTAGTGAAATATTTATTAAAAACTGTTTCAAAACATCTTCAACGTGTTGACTAGTTATTTCAACTGGCCAGCTTTTATTATTAATTTCTGTACAAATTTCTTGAGCCTCCGTGAGATTTGAAACTTTAAGTTTAGATCCGTATGAAAACAAACAGAAAGTTTCATAAGGGTCGCACCATGTATAAACTTCTTCCTTCGGTAGTGCAATTACAGTTAGTATTGTTGTAAACAAGGCTATTACTTTTGTAAACATTTTATTATCTTTTATTACACAAAAACCCAAACTTATGAATCATCTTTTACGATATATAAGGTTGTCGATTGCACATTAGATATAAAAGAGCTTCCATTGTTCACTTTCAAGCTTGAAAAACAGATTGACTTCCGCATCTTAGGAATTTACAAGCCGGTTGTTAATAAAACAACATTTCAAAGACTTGTCTCCTAGCTCACTAGCCGTCTATATTTAGTTGGCTGCACTGGTGGTATACCGATAAGGTAAAACCTTGGGGGGGGGGGAGGGGGGAGTAGCAACATGTCCTGAAGGCTCACAAATTTGTTAAATAAAACTAACTTTTCGAAACATCTTTTCATATTTGCTCCCTGAAAATCTGTTTTTCGAAATATTTTTTTATTTTTGTTGCCAAAAAAGTTGATGACCAAAATTTTGTTAAATCTAGCCCCAAACCGAAATTATTACCATTTTTTTAAAAGTAATTGCTTTGGGTTATGTTAAAGTAGGTACTATCATTCGGTAGCTTAATAAATGCATAATAAAAAATAATAAAAACATTTTTCAATTAGAGACAGAATGATCTTGAAATGAAATTTTACGTACTAGTATTTTTTAGGTTTTTTTTCCAAAAAACCGTACTGTTGAATCATATGTTCGGCTACAGTATGACAATATTAAATTCCTACACAGTTTAAGCCAAACCCTTTTGTTTTTTAACAGATGTAAAAAATAACTGACGCTGCTCCTTGTAAGCTTAAAGAATTTTTACCATAAATTTGTAAATCTGTAAAATCATGAAAGCAAAATAAATTGTTTGTTGTGACGAAAAATAAATTAAAATGAATTCCGTGTTTTTCTTCAATAAAAATCAATAGTAAGACATTGTGAGTTATTGGAAGAATAACTATTGTTTACACATCTAATCTTCATCCTATACTTTGATTATAATTACTATAGTTTTAAGCTGTGAGACATTTAAAGAAAGATGTGCTGTCAAATAATCAAATAATGTTAAGTAATAACAGTTTTTGAATTTTATGTTTAGCGTCTAGGGTGCTGGCAGGCAAACAAAAGTCTAAGTCGCATAATGTCGTCTGAAAAAAAGTTCAATTTTACGGTTAAGTTAAATCCAGTTTTCTATCTAAATGTTGAAGTTTATGTAATTATAGTGTCAGTTTTGAGCAGTTGTAATTTCTGATTAGCACATTTTCAGTTTAGATAGACGTGCAAAAAGAAGTTAAAACTGTTTGATTCCATACGAACAAGATGTTAAATGTCCACTACATAAAATTTGTATCATGTAAAAAGCTTAATTGATTATTCATAAAGTTATTTAAGCACGTGTTGAACAACTTAGTAAATTTAAAAATACATTGAGCTGTAATACGTTTAATAGCGACAAGGAAGTTTAGAATAAAGTAGCAATAGCAATACATTTATTCAACACAAACATACTTTGGTTACGCCTGTCTTGAAAATACCTTCATAACTTGAAAGAATTTAATCCGTTTTGGTTTTTTTTAATCAGTTGTTATTATGTTTACAAGAATTAAAATTTTAGTTAAAATTTTAATTACATTCAGTCAATTAATACAAGGAGATGTTTATCGTTGGTGTGATCCTTACGAGACATTTTGTTTGTTTTCTTATGGAGCAAATGTAACTGTTTCTAATCTTGAAGAAGGTCAAAAAAAATGTACGGAAGCTAAAAATAGAAGTTGGCCAATTGAAATATGGAATTCTCGGATAGAAAATGCCGTAGAGTTATTTCTTCAAAACAACTCGTTTCCAAGCAATTCATCGATATTACTAAATGCTGAGCTACAAAAGAATGGACAATTTTACTGGATAAGAAACAACACAAGTAATTTTTTAGTTTTAATTATAAATTTATCTGAATAACAGTTAATTTTTTATTTTTTCGATCACTTGGATTTACAGATTTAAATATTGCAGACAATACAACAGATGCAAACATATGCCTTACAAATAATAACTATGGCATTTGTCCTCCAGGAAAACCGATTCTTCTTATTTGCACAATTGGTAAATTATAAACACTTAAACTACAGACTATTGTTTTTATTTATTTTATTTAAAAAAGTTGTTTTTGTAGAATGTGAAGCAACATGGGCGACTTATGAAAATCAACGAAATACGGGCAGTATTCAACAATTTGGAATAACAAACTTGACGGATTGCAAACATTTGTGCGAAACGAGCAGAACATTAAACTGCACAGCTGTTGATTTTACAACATCTCCTCAAGCAGGCTGCTGGACGAACACAAAAAACTCCTCACAATTGAATTTTGATAGAAGCAACCGTACCGGTACATCAGAACATGTCATCAATAGGACGTGCAAAACAGTTGATGTTTGCATTGGAAATATTTCAAGTGATTATGTTTTTTAGTTATAAAATGAAGTTTTTTGTTGTTTTAAGTTTGAAAGTGAGTTTTAAATTCTCTATAAAGCCGAAACTATTGAAAACTCACCCATTTTGAACCACTCTATCAAAGTGTTGAGTTGTATTTCACCAAGTGGAGTCTTAATGATAACCTTTAACTTAATTATCAGATTACATTTTATTTTATTAATCATTAGTATAATGTTTGATCCCATTTTTTTTTAAATAATGTTTCTTTATAATAATAAAGCTTTAGCAGTACACGATGGACCTTCAAGTGGATCTTTGGTTGGTGGATTACTTGGAAGTATTGTAGCTATACTTGGAATAACTGTATTCATAATCGTAATTGTAAAAAAGAAACATGACTTAAAAAGGTATTTGCGGTAGCGTTATGGGTTTTTGTTTAGTACGAAAATCTATTAAGAAAAATCTACTAGATTTTTTAATCATTATACTGATTTCCAATATCTTCAGTTCATATAACAAAAGAACTCCAGTTACTGAATTGAATCGCAAAAAAGATGAAGCTGATGAAAATTTACCACAAGAAAATGAAAATGAATCAAATCTTGAAACTTTCTATAATATGTTAAATTTTCTAATTTAGTCTAATTAGTTGATGTTTATGTTTTTGAGATTTAGATATTTTAAAAATTAAATCATTAATGTTGATAGAAAAAATGTATTTGTTTTCTAAGATTACAACACAAAAACGACTCCGAGAATGTGTCCCAAGAAATAAGAATTTCTTCAAATCCTGATTACATGTACAACCAGTGAGTGACGAATGTAATTTTAGACCACATATTTTTTCCAATACTAATTCTGTCATTTTATATATCTAATTTAACTTTGTTGAGACACGAAAAATATATCTTTCTGGTATTAGGCAACATCACGATGATGCCTACCAACATGTGCTACAAGAAAACAAAGATTCTTCAAATCTTAAACACATATACAAGCCGTAAGTAACAAATGCTAATTTAAATTTTAAATTTTTTTTTTAGAGTAATTAAGTCATTTCATACTTTTAATTTAATTTTGTTGGTAATAGATTGCAGGAAAGAGACGCTTACCACCATTTGTCCAACGAAAACAATGTTTATTCAAATCCGGAACACATGTATAAACCGTATGTAATAAAAATGCCACTTTAAATTTTATAATTTGTGTTTCAAGTACTTAGAATATTTTAAATGTTTTAATAATCGTGCTATATAAATATGAAACCAGATTAGAAACGGAAACAACTGAACAAATGGAAGTTTATGTAAAAATGGAAACTTATGAGAAAATGGAAACTTATGAAAAAATGGAAACTTATGAAAAAATTGAAACTTGTGAAAAAATGGAAACTTATGAGAATATGGAAACTTGTGAAAAAATGGAAACTTGTGGAAAAATAAAAACTTATGAGAAAATGTCTGAAAATAATGATTATTCTCTTATTTATGAAAATAAACATAAAACTTTGCTATGCCCAATAGAATTAAAATAAATTAACATTAAAAGTATTTTGTCTTTATTGAGTTGAGTTTTTAAAGTAATGTGTACATTGATGGGGGATGCTTAGAAGGTTATAAAGATGACTTTATAGCATGGAGAACAAATTATATTTTGTGTTGGCTTCTATCGATAGTGAAGAAATACAAAATTTAAATCGGAAAAGTGTAAAATTAATTTTTAATGCAAAAAAAAGTTCTTATTAGAAAAAAAACTTTTAAACTATTATACCAATTGAGGACAATTTAAAAAAAATAGAACACACACTTCAAGTCGTTTTACCAAGTTAATAAAATGTTCATGCTAAATAACTAATAAATGATAAGCTACCCAACGTGATTAATTATGCAAACCGAAAACGTAAGCACAACATATTAAAATTATCAAAATTGAAATTTTGCCATAACATTTTTACATCATTCATAATGTTATATCAGTTATCATTATAGTACTTTCGCATTCACTATTGTATGTAGACTGTAGAGTACCTATGTACACCATCGAACACACTAAATAAATCTCTTAAAATATCATTTACGTAAAATTGCAACGGGTTGTTGTTGATAATATTTAAATTGTGTTTATTCAGTTTAGATTCTTAGACACGACAAATGATACTATTTCAGCAGCTCCAATCATAGGAGGTGTAATCGGTGGCATAGCAGGACATGTAATAATCATTACAATTCTGACGCTCATTATAAAGAAAAAAATCAACGCTACCAAGTAGTCTTATAATATATTTTTATTTGATTAATTAATAATTAATGATTATTAATTGATAATTAAATTGGCCTATAAATGTTTTGATTTTGTTATAGAACTAAACCTCCTAAACCTAATCCAGAAGACGCTTACGAACATCTTCCAAATACCAACAGTGACAATAATGGCGCAATTTCAAATTCTGTACATTTGTATAATCAGTTAAGAAAAGAGTAAACGTGTTTATTCATTAGTGGATATCTAGGTGATTGTATTAAAAATAAAGTTCAATATATTTTGGTGACACAAAAAAAAACAATTTTCAAGGACAATGTTGTTTAATGAATTGTTTGGTAACATTTTGTAAATGCTGTGTGGTTCTGAAACGGACATGGGTTGGATTGGTTGACCCATGGGTTGGTTGGGTTGGGTCTACTTTGGGTTGAATTTAAAAAAAATAATTTTTTTTAATTAACAAACACGTTTTATCTGTGGGTTAGAAAATTTAACTTTTCTCGTGGGTAGGGTTGAGAAAGTGGTGGGTTGGGTTGGGTCGCCAAAAATGGACTCATGTCTACCTTCAAGGTAAATACTATTTTTCAAAAATACAATCGTGAAATTGATGTCTTTTTATATCAAAAACTATTAATTTCATAACTGAAATAAAAAAATTATTCCAGATTCACAAAAACAACGAATGACCAAATGAAAGCAAAAAAACATTCAAACTCTGGGAATAATTTTTTAGTTTTAAAAAACTTTGTTATAAACATTGATTTCAAACAGTTTACTACAACCACATATCAATCTAAATTAATTGAACAATGTGAAAACTTCTTAGAAATTTTTGAAACTAGATCATTGTTGAGCTACCATTGTCAAAGCTTACAAAATATATTGGTTTGAGTTTCTAAAAACGAGAAAGTTATACAAAATTGAAATTGATGTTTTAACTTTAAGTTGTTTAAGAATTAAAATAAAATTAGTTTTAAATTTGCTTTTATTGTGACAAAAGTATTTAAAAACATTTTTTTAGGTTTGTAGATTAAACTATTTTTATAAATAATTTTTAACATGTTTATTGTTTGCAAAAATCTGGAGAAGTTACGTTGCTCATTTTTGATTGTATTTTGTCCAATTGTACAATGTGCTGTTTATCGCTGGTGTGATCCTTACGAGACATTTTGTTTGTTTTCTTACGGACCAAATGTAACTGTTACAAACTTAAAGGAAGCTCAACAACTTTGTACGGAAGCTAAAAATGGCAGCTGGCCTGTTGAAACTCCAAATGATCATATAAAAGATATTGTTGCACAATTCATGTTAAATAACTCATTTCCAACAAATTCCTCAATTTGTCTGAACGCCGAAGTACAAAACAATAAATGGGTTTGGATTGAAAGCAACCAAGGTGACTGTTTTTTGTTCTTAATTTATTGAACAATTTATTTCGAGACAAAAATGTTTTTATTAAAATGATTAATCTGGTTAGTAAAATAATGACCATAGCATTTAAATGTTTGTAGGATTTTTCTCTCTAAAACCTTTTAAATGGGTTGTTAGGAAATTATTTTGTTTCATGGCAAATGTTTCTTAATGTAATTTGTTAGGTTCAAGGATGTTTAAACACATTGAAACAGTATTAAGACAATTATTTAAATAAAAATTATGTGTCAATTCCAAAAACTCTCCAAAACGTTTTTATTGTTACTATAATTTGTATGTTTTTTTAACAGTTGTGCAAAGTGCAGACACGATAAACGGTTACAGTTTATGTTTAAGAAATGGTAACCACGAAGCTTGTTCTATAAAAAAAGCAAATTTTGTTATTTGTACTACAAGTAAGTAATTTGAATTAAAAAATAAACCAAACTTGTAAGTAAAATAATGTATTTATTACATTATAAAATAAAAACAGAATGCAGAGCAGCGTGGATATCTTTTTATGGTCAAAGAGTTACTGGAGCAACTCTCAACAGTGAAATAACAAATGTGGAAGCTTGCATGGAAAAATGTGAAACCGATAAATTATTGGCTTGCACAGGATTTGAATTTACTCCGTATGTAAGCAATGGTTACCCAATCACCTGTTGGATTCACACGAGAGCTGATTTAATTGATTGCACAAAAGGAAATTTAACCAACAATACATTCCAGGTTATAAATAGAAATAGCAAATCAGTTGATATCTGTATTGGAGATATTACAGGTTATATATAAGATTTAATTACTTCAAATTGTATTTATTCACCTAATTTGTTGTATAGTAACTTTACTTTTATATAACCTTTATTATTTTTATACATTGAACTCAAAACGCATTTGTACAGAAAAATAAATAACAGAGAATAATGAGCCAATTATAATAAGTGTGATGAGTGTTTTTAATTGTGTGGTTAAGCAATTTCTTATCCAATAAACTTGAACAATGTATGTAAAACGTACTGTAACAATAATTTGTAATAAAACAGAAAAACTACCATATCCTTTGTTGACAACAACTGTTACTCGTTAGTTTTACTTAACTTTCTATAACCCAGCAATAATCTGTTATAACAATGTTATTTGGAAAATACACCTAATTTGTATAGCAAAAATAAATACAGTTTGTTTTATTTTTTTGTTTGTTTCCGTTTGAGCTTAAATTAATTATTTTTCACACTTAAACATTAAATGTAAAATAAAATTTAAAAAAAAATTTCAGTAAAAGAAAGTGTTCTTACTGTTAGGCAAGGTGATGACATTTAAATTGCATTTATAATTATAATAAAAAAAATTTAATTTTGAAAAAATAACAATTTGTTAAATTAATTAAACAACACATTTGTTGTGATTAGACATTTTCATAGGAGTAACTGTCAGCCTTGTCATCATCATTGTTATTCTTAGTTCTATAAATATATGGTTATTGAGGAACAAGCTCAGGTTGGCTTAATTTAAATTTAAAGTAGTAGTTATAACATCTTATTAAATTTTTCATCATTAAACAGTTTATTGAACAATTTTTTTGACAGTTGTTGCGTTGTGCCATTTAAAAAACGTGAAAGAAATAAATTGCCGGACAGTATGTCTTCCAATTTAGAAGAAATATCAACTGGAAACAATTCTTCGTATGATCATCTTTCTAAAACAATTGAAAACCAAGACACAGCTGAGCATATGTATAATGAATTGAAAATGTAAACTTATTCAAAGTTTATATTTATTTAGAACATTTTAAACCACGAAGAAGGTACGCTTACCCAGGGTTGACAAGGGTTGGGTTGACCCATGTCCAGCTCTACGCTTTCCACTGCACTAATCAAACAAGCCGTTGGACACCGTTTTATTTCTTCATCTGAAATATCTTGTTTAACAGTAAATAACACAATACACTTTTGTTTCAGAAACATGTTTTATTTAAAATTTAATTGTTTCAAAAACGTTCAACGTTTTGCTTTGAATATAGTTGCCAAACATATCAATGTTTGTTTATTCGTATCAAAAGCTATCCAAAAAGTGTCAAAACAATTTTTTTAATTATAAGAAATTAGTCTCAGTTGTTTGGGGCAGAATTAAAAAATAAATTATTTTAGCTATAAAGTAAGTTAACTAGAAGAAATTAAAAATTTGTTTTTAATTGAAAGAATTAATATAACAAATCACATATGGGTGTCATTAGGTTAGTGACCGGCCAATCTCACTAAATAGCTCTTATATGAATCGGAAACCTCATATATAGACGTTAGAAATTCTTGGCTTAATAAATTAATTACATCTGTTTCAATAAGCAAACTTGATTGAATGTTGAAATTAGTTTTGAGTTTAATTTGTGTTACAAATAAGTTCTGAAAACTGTGTGACAAAGACTTGATTCTATTCTTATTACAGGTTTTATTGCGTAGTCATTTTCACACGTTAACAGTAGATCAACAACATCAACAGAGAGTTAGTCATCCATTCTGTTTATTAGTGCTATGAAAAATGCATTTACCTCAATAGGTACTGTTTTTTCTCTCACTCAATTAATTCTGGGCGATTACTGTTAGAGCTAACACAATAAACCAGTCTCAGCTTCACTGGGCGTGTAGCTGTTTAACGTTCTTAATAGTTGTTTAAATACCTGAATGCAGTTAGCTGTGACCATGCTTTTGATGAAAATTGTAAAATAAAGCACCGATTAATAAAATTTTAATATGACGAAAGTTTGCAGAAATCCGGAAATGTTTATATACGCATTTTTGATAGTTTTCTCTCAACCTTTACAATGTGCTGTTTATAGCTGGTGTGATCCATACGAAACATTTTGTTTGTTTTCTTATGGACCAAATGTAACTGTTTCTAATTTAAAGAAAGCTCAACAACTTTGTACAGATGCCAAAAATGGCAGCTGGCCTATTGAAACTACAAATGATCAAATAAAAGATATTGTAACAAATTTCATGTTGAATAATTCTTTTTCAAACAATTCTTCAGTGTATCTCAATGTTGAAATAAGAAACAACGAATGGTTCTGGATAGAAAACAATGGAAGTAATGTTATGTTTCTATTTTATAAAAAATTCTTTTTAAACATATAATTGTATCTATTAAAATAATTATAACCAGTTAGCCATTTTTACGAGGTAAAAGATTCACTTTCAAGAACATGTTTTGTCATCAAGGAAACAATTTGTGCTTAATAATGTTTTACAGGTATTTTTTCATAAAACAGATCGCTTTAGAGGCCAACATGACCTTTGCTAGAAATATTTAGAATTTTCATTTTTTGTAGAACCACAGTGGTGCAACCAGAAGTGTAGGTGTTTGACATAGTATAAAAATGTAATTTACCAAATTGTCAAAGTAATGTGTTTTCATGTTTATTTTGTATTTACGTTAACATTTTTTTTCAAATTTTAAACTATTGTTTTTTGCAGGTGTAACAGGTGTGGATTTTCCAAATAATAACACGTTATGTTTCAGAAATGGTAGTTATGAGTCGTGTTCTATTATAGAAAACAGCCCTGTTATTTGTAATGTTACAAGTGAGTTATTTAAAACTGAATAATTATTGATTATTGTGGAAATTTCATCTTAAAAGTAACCTTCATAAATTTTAAACAGAATGCAGAGCTACGTGGACGAAACTTTATAATCAATATGTTTCTGGGTCGATTTATCACTTTTTTCGCAGGAAAGATGAGGAAACCTGCAAAGATTTGTGTGAAACTAACAAATCAATGGCTTGCACGGGATTCGATTACCTTCCTTATTCATACGATGGTGTCGGATACAGGTGTTCGCTTCATAATAGAACCGATTTGTTGACTTGTTCTAAAAGTTTTTCACAAACTGATCATCTTTTAATTATAAATAGAACCCTCAAATCGAGTGATAACTGTATTGGAAATATAACAGGTTGTGCAAATTTGTTAAAATCATTTTATTGCACTTTTCAAAACAGGTTGTAGAAATTTGTTAAAATCATTTTACTGCACTTTTTCAATAAAAAACTATTCATGAAACTTTGTTTATGTTATAATTTTCTATTAGATCAATAAAGGTTTTGCTATTATTTATTTAGTTGTTTAACATAACGAGCTGTTAGTTATTTCACAGTTTTAATTTTTAAACAGATTTCGTTTTGCCAGAAACATCAAATGTTACACGTATGTTATAACAGGGTTTTAAGTTTAAAAGTATTTTATTATTTAAAAATGTTCAAACAATATATTTTTTATAAGATTGTTTCTTTCAATCTTCATAGTGATTAGTTATTGAATGAAGTTTTTTTTATCTTAGTAGCGACATGATAAACAATCAAATTTAGTTATAATTTTATTTTAGTTATTTATTTCACAAAACAACACTTTATTACAGTAAAAACATTTTATTATTTAAAATCCAATTGTTAAAAATTGAAAATCATTACAAATTTTAAATTGGAAACTAATAGTAATGACGTAAGTTTAGTTTTAATAGCACACTGTCAATTATTAAACAGGTATCAGCACATCAGCGAAGACACAAGTGACAAGTAATTTATAGAATAAAAAATTTAATTGATTAAAAACTTACAATTTGAGTAATTTGTTGGTACTTTCAGGTATTCCAGTTGCAAATCCTCTCCCTTCTGGTAATAATTTTACACCGATTATTAAAATTACTTAATTGATATCTTGCTGGACTTAACAAATACAGGGTTCATTGAAGCAATCGACAACCATTTTTAATAATTAAAAATAAATACAATAAAATATTAATTTGCTAGAATTATTTCATTCAAAAAAAATATTCTTTTTAAAACAAAAATTACTGCATCGTATTATTCAACGGTGCGAGTGTGTGTAATTGAAAAGAAAAAAAACAGCATATATTAACTAGATTAAATTATTTCACGGTTGCAATCTCATGAAACAACTTTTTAAGATTTGTGTTTTAAAAATCAATTTATTCTCTGTAGCAGTAGTAAGGTCAAGAGCATTATGGTTGATAAGGTGCACTAAGGAGCTGTATTTAAGCGTGGTGAATGTTGCGGCTAAGATCAGCTTGTGCCTTCGAGAGGGATCGCACAGTTTCTCCTGCTACCAACACTTTTTTCTGAAACCAGACTCTGTCATAAATTATTTTCCCTGGTAGAAAGTCTGATTTTTAAATCACAGTTAATAGAGCACTGAGTTGATCTGAACCATAAAAGTCAACGGCTTGCCAAAAAAGCTAACAGTATGGAGTTTTTCTTATCCAGGGTTTGAACCCACGACCATGGCTGAAAAATTAGAAAACTCTGCCTTTGTACCATCGCGCCTTTAATAACATTATAAACTATTATAACTTTAGCATGTATACTGGAAAAATGTGTAACCAACTTTCACTATATTATTTTTTTGAGTTAATTCTTAAAATTTCACATTTACATTTTTTTTAACTGTAAATGCAGGATGCTCGGTTGGACCAGCTGTGGGTAGAAAACTTGCTGGTATTGCAACAATGCTGGGATTAGGTTTACTTACAATTGTAATTATTAAAATAATATAACATTTAAAAAATTATTATTAGATATTTAGTTATTGTTTAAATATATGTAATATGTACAAATCAAATAATATTTATTAATTATTTCAATATGCTTAAATAACTCGAAATGTATATATTTTCAGCACTGAAAATGTTGAATTAAAACACATCACAACAAAGGATTTGAACAAAGATTAATAAAATTTTTAACTTCAAACATTTGTGCAGCCAAACAGGGCAATCGAAACTTTGTTTCTTAATGTTTGTTTTTCTTTGATTAAATAATTCTCTAAGTTATTGTTATTTTGTCAAAACCGATGTTATATTTATGTGCAATTTGTTGTTGTAATTTATAAACAAAAACGACTGAACAAATACCTGATTTAAGGACATATTATTTAAACTAATAATTTTTGATGGATTGCATCTTTGTACTTATGCTAATTTTTTCCAGACAATTTGTATGTTTAAACAAGGATATCTTGATATAACAACTGGATCCACAACCTACTCTAGTAGGCCTAATGTTTTATCACTTCTTATATAATAGTTATAAATATATTGATGTAGCAAACTACAAAAGTATCAGTAGTTATATCATACTTATACACATTTTGATGTAACTATGATTTAATTGGCTGAACTGTCTAGGCCTACTAAAGTAGGTTGTGGATCCAGTTGTTATATCAAGAAATCCTTGGTTTAAATTTTCTGTTACGTGTTTATGTGGCGCCAATCTAGGTGCGTGTTAGGTTTAGCAAGGCCGGATTTAGGCATGGTCAGGGTGTGCCACTGCACATGGCTCCACCAGTAAGGGGCTTTCACAAACCAAAATAAAATTAATAAAAACTAAACGTGATTATAATTTCACTTTCTGTTGTTGTTATGCCATATAACAGTCGATTAAGTACAGAAAATGCAATCACAAAACTTAGGAGTGCAACTCTTTTCGTTTTCTTTGCTCCAAGTCCCGGAAGTTGACTTTACGTAGAATGTCGGCTTCTATGTTTATCAGAGCCAGATGAGACAGCCGATAATTGCAAAGTCTTCTCTCTATCTCAGTTTCATTTTTGAGAATGAACGCTCCGCACAGCAGTTGCTGCTTAATAGCACCAGATAAATGCGGAGAACTATTCTCCACATTATAAAATAATTTCTGAACTTGCTTCTTGTATATCAGCTGAATCATCAAAGTCTTCCTAGAGATATGTTTAGTTTGTTCGTTTTATGAATGCCTTAACAAAGTCAGCAAACTGGTCAAACTTATTTCTGAAAAAAACATCAATGTCATCTGTAAATAAAAATTAAAACTGCGTAAGCACAAAGTATACCTGGCTCAGGGATTCTGCAAATTTCTATTAACAAGCGCTTATTAAAGTTGTATAAGGTTTATTGTGAACAATTTAACCTAATAAATAATTGTTAGTGAATGTCTAGCAGTTCAATAGATGTACCAATAAACTGACTTAATATAGCGCTGACACACAAAAGAACACATTTGGCAGCAATCAGGAAGTTTTCACTAGCACACCAAGATCAATAAATCTATTTCTCACAAGCTTACATGCATTTACAAAACTTATAAAAATATTATAATTTTTTATATAGCTTTTACAATGTTTGAAATAATTATAACAACTTTTTTTACAATTTTAATTTCCTTTAGTCAATTATTACACGGTAATGTTTATCGTTGGTGTGATCCTTACGAGACATTTTGTTTGTTTTCTTATGGAAGTGATGTAACTGTTTCCAATCTTGAAGAAGGTCAGCAAGTTTGTACGAAAGCTAAAAATGGAAGTTGGCCAATTGAAATATGGAACTCTCGGATAGAAGATGCTGTAAAACTATTCATCAAGAATAATTCATTTCAAAGCAATTCATCGGTAATACTGAATGCCGGACTGCAAAATGATGGAAATTTTTACTGGATAAAAAACAATAAAAGTAATGTTTTAATATTTATTTGTTAACAATTGAATTTTTTCTACTGTGAGTTGATTAAAATAGTTTTTTTTATTTAAGGAATAAATACAGTAAATATAACAAATCTTCCAATAAATACAAGTTTATGCCTTAGAAATAATAACTATGAAGTTTGTTCTATTGGAAACACTATCTATGCTATTTGTACAATTGGTAAATTAATATTAACAATTGAATTATAAGCAATTAATTGTGTTTATCTTATTGGTAAATCTGCTTATGAAGGATGCAAAGCATCATGGACGTCTTATGAAAATCAACGAAATATAGGTGGTACTCAACAACCTGGAATAACAAGTGTGGAAGACTGCAAAGATCTGTGTGAAACCAGGAAAGAAATAAACTGCACAGCTGTTGATTATTTAACAACTCCTCAATATGGATGGGTAGGTTGTTTCACGCACACAAAATCTTCTTCACTATTAGATATCGGAAGAAGTAGTCTTGCAAATAATTCAGAGCACGTTATCAATAGGATATTCAAGATAGTTGATTTTTGCATTGGAGATATTTCAAGTGATTATAAATTTTTCTTACTACATTTTTTTCTGTTACTTGAAAAGTAAAATAAAATATTATTTACAGTTAAATTTAATAAAGATGTCACGTTTTTCACATTAATAACATTTTCAACAAACGTTACAGGTAAGACTCAAAATCTTCTATTTCATTTTAATTATAATTTTATTTCTGCGATTGACAAAAAAAAATTCACAAAATTCAAAATTGCTCAAACAAGAAAAATTTTTTTTTTTAATTTAAACGGCTAATTCAATATTAAAAAAACTGTTTTGAATTTAAATAGTTATATGTTTATTGAATAATTTATATTAAAATAGTTTCTTTTTTATGATTTGTTTAATTTTATTATTGTTTTACATTTATATAACTGAGTGTTACAAGCTAATTATTATAAGTCATTATATATATTAGTAATACTATTTAAATCTAAATTTAATTATGAAAAATGTTGAAATATTTCAAATTAAAATTAATTAAATTTTACATTTTAATTAATTTAAATAGTTTATGAAAGATCTTCAGCTGGATCAATTGTTGGTGGAGTGCTTGGTAGTATTGCAGTAATGCTGGGAATAATTACACTTACAATTGTACTTGTAAAACGGAAATTAAATACAAAAAAGTATTTGCTTATTAATAGTTTCTTTCTAGTTTTTATAAACTTATTAACAATAAACAAAATTTTCTTTAGTCACTTAACAGTTTTTAAAACTCACTTAAATTACCTTAATTAAAGAACTACAGATATTGAATTGGAACACAACCAAGATGCATACGAACATGTGCATAAAGAAAACAACTTTTCTTCAAATCCTGAACATCTCTACAACCAGTGAAAATTTTACTTTTTTATTGTTTATGTTTTTTTTAAATAAATCTGAAAAAATAATCTAATTTTTTTATTAAACAAATAAAAATAATTAATGTTTGTCATCTTTTAGATTACAGGACAACAGAGACGCTTACGAACATTTACCTCAAGAACAAAAAATGTCTTCAAAACCTGAACATTTGTACAATCAGTTAATAAAACATGTTGTTTTAAGCATTGCTTAGGTTCATAGTTTGAACCATTTGCCTAATTTTATTTACTTTTTAAAGAAATTTGAAAACAATATTTTATAAATTTTAGATTAGAAACGAAATCAGCTGGACAAAAGCTCACCTATGAAAATTTATCAAAAAAATAATGAAAATAAATGGAAAACACACTGCAAAACTCATTACAATTAGAACAAATTTGTATTTAATAAATTGATTTTCTTAAATATTATAGGATTCTATTAAGTATTTATATTAATCTAAAGGTTCAGAAAGTTGAAAAAAAATGTAAAAACTGGCGAATGATTTATTAAATTTGATCTGTTTAAAATTTTGATTCAAAGTTGTTGAAGCTGAATAGAATCGGGAACCATAAGTTGAAATTTGTCAAACATCATGTTACGTATAACTTAAAAACTTAAAATTTAATTGATCTTTTGACTGTTTTGTTTTGTAGTAAGATTTCTAGGATTTGTAATATTTGTAAAATAAAGTAATAAAGTTATTCTTTTTGTCAAAAGAAACATTTTCAACTAGTAAGTTTTGATATTAACAATTGTTTTGATATTTATATAGTTTGTTTAAAAAACACAATTTGTAATTATTTAACAATTTTAATGATTGACTAAATGTGTATTTGGCCAGAAACATCACCAATAACAAGTTAATTTTACTATTAATTACATTTATTTTGAAAAAAAATTATTTTTTATTTATCAAATTTAACTTTAAAAAAGTTTAAATAATCAAATAAGTATTTTTATTTACATACTTTCAATGTGTTATATAATGAACCATTGTTGTTAACTGTATTTTTTATAAACATTTTTGTGACTCCTATTTAGTAAAACATTGCTTTGTCACCATTCTATTCCAAGCTGGATAAAAGCTTGTAATCAAAAGTTTGATTTGAAAATACAAACCATCAACATGCAACAAACAAAGTTAAATAAAAACGTATCATAAAAAACGTGTAAAAAATTAAAAACAGCACATTTTTTAATGAAAAAAATTAAAATCAATTTTATTACTTTTTTAAAACTTTGTGTTTTCAAATTATAAAAAAACGTATTTACCTGAATAAAATGAAAAAATTAATACTATGCAGTTTAGCATTCCGAGTTTCAATAAAAAGTATAAAAGTGTAAGTAAATCTAATAAAAATTAAAAAAAACTTACAACTACATAGTTGCAACAGGCTAAAATTTCGAATTAAACAACATAATGAAAAAGTTTTGATTAAATACATTTTTGGTGCCTGGAAATAAATTACAAAAGTTTTTGCCTGCTTTCTTTAAAATTTCAATTAACATGAAATTTTCTTATGTTTTGCTATGCCAGCATCGTACAGCATATATGCATAGTCAGCATGTTCGCATCGTTCATCAAGTTCGCATATTGATAATATTTTGAACAACTAATAATATATAATATATGATATAATATATCATTATTGTATCTTTAAAAAATAGTAATTATAGCAACTCTTCTGATCAAAAGGTCACAAGATAATAAAAACAAATATATAATTGTATAGCACCAGGAAAGTCTAAGGCGCTTACATATGTCCAACTAAACAGAAACTTTGTTAAACCTGTAAAGTATCATGTCACCTAAATAGGTGTTCGTAAATCTGCCCAATTGTGAGATGTCGTATGCATGAATTATTTTCAGTGTTTTCTTAAAACAACAAAGTAATTGAGAAATAATACAAATATACTAATTTTCATTCCCCTTGAAAACTACGTCCGTTTCTGGCTACCTATGTCATTTCAAAGCTCACACAAATGGCTCTCAATTGTTGGGCTGTGAAAATAACAGCTGGCTGAATGTCGGCAACAAAAACTTAAAAATTACACAACTAATTCGCATTGCTTTAAATCTTAGAAAAGGAAGTGTCAGCTGCTCATTGTAGATGTTATTATATAATGAATCAATAGGTTATTTGACGTTTTTAGTTGTTTATTAAAAAATAATCAAATGAGTTTTATTATTTTATAAGATTATAATATGTTTGAGTTTTGGAAAGAAAAAATTTGGTTACTTAGCGTATTGCTTGTCATTTTCTGTCCATGGTTAGAATGTGTTGTATATCGTTGGTGTGATCCTTATGAGACATTTTGTTTGTTTTCTTATGGACCTGATGTAACTGTTTCTAATTTAACGGAAGCTCAACAACTTTGTACGGAAGCTAGAAATGGCAGCTGGCCAATTGAAATTGCAAATGATCAAGTCAAGAATATAGTACTACAGTTTATGTTGAATAACTCGTTTTCAACAAATTCTTCAGTTTATCTCAACGCTAAAGTAAGAAAAAATCAATGGGTTTGGATTGAAAACAACCAAGGTAAATTTATTAGTAATTGTTTTATTAAGAAAAAAATTAATCAAACAAAACTTGTAAAAATATAAATTTATAAAAATCTACGATGAAAAATAGTAAAACTACCAAAACAAGCAATTATAAAAAAAGTTTTCAAACGTTAATTTTAATTGAATGACAAATATTTTTAAATGAAAAAGACGGACACAAATTTTGTTTTTAATTCGTTTTTGTATTGTTTGAATATTTGCAGATATTCAAATTGCAGACAAATCAAACAATGTCAGTTTATGTTTAAAAAATGAAAACTACGGATCTTGTATTACAAACAAAAATTCAGCTGTGATTTGTAATGTTTCAAGTAGGTTTTATGAAATAAATTATTATTCGTAATTTTGAAAAAGTCAGTCAACTGTTTCAACATTTTAAAACAGAATGCAGAGCAGCGTGGATATCTTTTGATGGTCAGCAAGTTGCTGGAGCAAATATGCACAGTGAAATAAAAAATGTGGAAGCTTGCATGGAAAAATGTGAAACCGATAAATCATTGGCTTGCACTGGATTTGAGTTTACTCCGTATGTAAACGATGGTTTCCCAATTGCATGTTGGATTCACACAAGAACTGATTTATTAACTTGCGGAAAAGGCGATTTAGCCAACAATACATTCCAGGTTATAAATAGAACAAGCAAATCTGTTGATATCTGTATTGAAAATATTACAGGTTCAATATTAATAATTTATTTCTCATTTTTACCTTAAAATTGTTTTTAATATTTTTTATACAAAGATAGTTTTAAAGTAAATTTGAAAAACAGTATTGAAACAACAAAATAAATATTTTAATTGATTTTGTTCAATTAAGTTATTCGATTGAAGAACATTTTTAAAGTAACAAAACATATTACTGAGAATGTTTGTTTTAATTGGTTATTTGTTATTGATATCCTAATAATAACCATTTTACAGAATTAAAATTGCTGCAAACCACAGAAATTACAAGTAATTTTTTATTATAATTGTTTTTTTTTATTTTCTGCTGATTGTTTTAAAATATTTAAACACCACAACACTTATAAATAAATTTCCACATTTTGAAATTTGTAATCAGGTACCATTATATCGGTGACAACTCAAGTTACAAGTAACTTAAAACACTTAAATTTCATTTTTTTACCATATTTTAATGACATTGTGTTTTTTTTTAAATGTTTTTATAACAAATTTATTACAGGGCGTAGCCTGGTTTTTGTTTTTTAGAAGGTAAAAAAACAAAAAGAATGCATTGAATGCAAAAAGCATTAGCATTTTTTTTAATGTAGTAAAAATAGTTTCTAAGAATAGTTGATAACTGAAAAAACAACAGTCGTTAGTTATTTTAAAACGATTTAAAAGTTTTATTTAAGTAAATTAATTTGTCAAACTAAATAACATGAAAACAAATTTCTAAATGCAAATTTTTGTTTTAGGGGCCACCCTCCTTTTGGCTACGCCACCATAATAATTGTAGTTGAGAAATTGTATTAATTTTTTTATATAATAAAAGAAATTAAATCATCTGCTGTTTAAAGTTGATTAATTCAGATATTTGTTATTTAGGCTCAATATTTATAGAAACGTTTCCAACCAGTATTGTTGTTCCTGTTGTGGTTCTTCTTGTCATCATTATTATAATAATAACAGTCATTGCCATTTTGCTACGAAAGAGATTAAAATTAAAAAGGTTTGTTTTGTAAGTTATCCCCTCCATGGTTAATTAATTTTTAAATCTAGAGCTATGCTATTTCGAAACTAAATGTTTGACATTAGTTTGAATATTTTAATTTTGTTCTTGTTTAATTACAAAAAAAACAATTCACTAACTTCTACTTATGATTGTGATATATGTTTATGATTGATATCAGAAGTTCAACCACTGACTTGAGCACGCAAATTATACGACATCCATCTCTGTATCCATCCACTAATGAACACGAGTTGAACTACATCGATGTTGATTTCAAACCAGCAACTCAAACTCTTCCACCTGGAAACGACGAATATTCGTCTCCTTTTCAAGTTTATCATAACATGGCGGCAGAGCAAAACAGTTCAAAAAGCCAAACATATGCCGAAATTGAAAAATATTAAATAACAATTATCTGTGTTACTTCGTAAAAGTGTTTATATGATTTAATCAATAGGTGCGTTTTAAAACTTGTCATTTAATTTATTTATCTTTTTTGTGTCAAATGTTTTTGTTCTGCTATTATTGATAAAAAATTGAAAACAACGTAATTTAGAAGCAGAATAATTATAGTTTCATTTTGTTACACAAGTTTTTTTTATACATTCTTCAAAACGTTTCAACACCTTCCAAATCAATTAAAAGTATATTATGTCGCATTTGGACTAAATAAATCTTACACACAAAAACAGGCAATGGGTTATTGTAATAGTTTCAATTGCTAAATTCATGGAAGTTAATGAGCACTGACAAGATTGCCAGTCAAGAGAGAAGGTTGTTATAAAGTGCAATGTCAATCATATTTAGTAGCATTGGCGAGTCTTCGGTATAAATCTGCTCGAACGCTGTTTCACTTTAAAATATTGATTCATTTGGAGGGATTAATCCCCCTTTTCCCCTCTTCCGGTCATGAACTCTTCTAGAAAAAAAGTCAAATTAAATTTAACTCCTTATTTTTTTCCGTGGGACAAAATTTTTCTACACACCAGGTAGTAGGCCAAGGGACTTGCTCGGATCATCCATATTTAAAAAAAAAAGTTAGATAATGAAAAGTGGTAAAGATCATATGCTGTAAGATTTTCACTGATCATTTACTTTCTACTAAGCAAAGTTAAATCTCGATAAATGAAGTTGGTCGATTATTTTCGTATCGCTTCTGATTGAATGGTGAAACAAAATAAACAACTGACCAACGGACACACACAATGAAAACATTGATATAGATTTGGTCAGAATGACAAAAAAATTAACTGGGTTAAAAAATGTGAAATATCTTCATAAACTTGCTTATTGTTTTTTGATAATAACGTGGGTACAACTTTTTGTTTTTTAAACGTTTTATTTAAAAAGTAATAAAATTACAAAATCGTGTCAGGAAAGTTTTCAACTTCTATTTATAAAATGAATATATTCTATTTATAAAATAAATATATTTTATTTATAAAATGAATATATTCTATTTATAAAATAAATATATTCTTTTTATAAAATGAATATATTCTATTTATAAAATGAATATATTCTATTTATAAAATGAATATATTCTATTTATAAAATGGATATATTCTATTTATAAAATGAATATATTCTATTTATAAAATGAATATATTCTATTTATAAAATGAATATATTCTATTTATAAAATGGATATATTCTATTTATAAAATGAATATATTCTATTTATAAAATGAATATATTCTATTTATAAAATGAATATATTAAGCCTTCGATTGTTGGAATTTATAAATCGAAGCAAGATATTTGTCGTACACATAAAGTAAACTGCTACGTGTACAATCTCGAATCTTATTATATGAAAAGTGATGTGTGATAGTTTTTTTTATGAAAATTCTAACCGTTGTACAGTTTTGTACATAATTTAGCGTAATGGTAGTACTTACAAGTGTTATCAATAATTGTATCTACATGGATCTTGTATTTTTATGGGCCTGATGTAACTGTTAGCTTAACAATTTTGTACGAAAGCATCAAATGGTAGTTCATCTGTTAAAAAACATAGTTTACAATCCATTTCTAAGTTATTTCAAAGCCTGAATATTAATTAAAAATAATGTTTCTTGAAAATTTCTTCAAATCAAATAATTACTATTTAGTAATTTTATTCTATTTTCTCTATTAAAAATTGCGCATTCAAAGCTCAGGCGAACAGCTATTAATTACCAAGTTCTAAAAATAGCTGTAAGTTAAATGCTGGGAAAATATTATAAAAACCACACAACCTTATTTCAAGGCTTTAAGTCTTGCAAAAACAGTTGATAGTTACGTAGTGTACGCTGCTTTTGTGTATATTTCATATTCTGTCTTAATTTTTTAATTGATTTAAAATTCATTTAAAATTCATTTGTATTAATATCAACTGTTTATGAGGTTTGAATATGTTAAAAATTTGTAAAAAACAAATTTTGGTTTCAACCGTTTTGTTGATAGTTTTTTGTCCAATTGTACAATGTGCTATTTACCGTTGGTGTGATCCTTACGAGACATTTTGTTTGTTTTCTTATGGACCAAATGTAACTGTTTCAAATTTGATGGAAGCTCAACAACTTTGTACGAAAGCTAAAAATGGCAGCTGGCCTGTTGAATTAACGAATGATCAAGTCAAGAATATTGTTGTACAATTCATGTTGAATAACTTGTTTCCAACAAATTCCTCAGTTTATCTCAACGCTGAAAGAAGAAACAATACATGGGTTTGGATTGAAAACAATCAAGGTAAATATATTAGTAATTTTTTTTTATTTCAAACAAACGAAACTTGTAAAAGAATAAATTTATAAAAATCTGGGATGCAGAATAGTAAAACTACTAAAATTAACGGTTATGAAAAATTCTTAACACGTTGACAAATCTTTTTAAAAAGACGGACAAAAATTATGTTTTTAATTCGTTTTTGTATTGTTTGAAACTTTACAGATGTTCAAATTGCAGACAAAATAAACAATGACAGTTTATGCTTAAAAAATGAAAACTACGGATCTTGTTTTACAAACAAAAATTCAGCTGTGATTTGTAATGTTTCAAGTAGGTTTTATGAAATAAATTATTATTCGTAATTTTGAAAAAGTCAGTCAACTGTTTCAACATTTTAAAACAGAATGCAGAGCAGCGTGGATATCTTTTGATGGTCAGCAAGTTGCTGGAGCAAATATGCACAGTGAAATAAAAAATGTGGAAGCTTGCATAGAAAAATGTGAAACCGATAAATCATTGGCTTGCACAGGATTTGAGCTTTCTCCGTATGTATATAATGGTTACCCAATCGCTTGTTGGATTCACACGAGAACTGATTTAATTGATTGCACAAAAGGATATTTAACTCACAATACATTCCAGGTTATAAATAGAACAAGCAAATCTGTTGATATCTGTATTGGAAATATTGCAGGTTCAACATTTTTAATTTATTTCACATTGTTTAGTTTTAATATTGCTGTTAATATTTTTTTTCCAAGATTTTTTAAAACTGAATTAAAAAAAAACATTAGTGAAATAACAAAATAATGTTTCAATAGATTTTGCTCAAATTAGTAATTTGTTCAGAAATTATATTTTTAGTAACAAATTATAATACTAAGAATGTTTTTTAAATTGGTTATTTTACAGAAATATTTTTGCCACAAACCACACAAATTACAAGTAATTATGTATTATGTTTGATTGCTTTTTATTTATTGCTGATTATTTTAAAATAGTGAAATACCACCACACTTATAAAAAAATAGCATATTATGAAAACAATGTGATTTTGCATTGACAGTATTGTTTAATTTTTGTTAAAAACTTGTAGAAAATTAAATGTTTTTTTTTATAAAGTTTGTATTTATTATTTTTATTTATGTTTGCTACTCAGACTTGTAGCATACATACATTCATAAATGACATTTATTTAGTATATAAAAAATAACTTAAAAAAAAGACATTAAAATTATGTTTGGTAATATTGTGTAAGCTAAATTCAAAAGCATTACTGATATTTTGGATGATCATTAAAATCCTCACTGATTTTATTCAAAAATATTTAAAATAAAGACGGAATAAAATTTTTTTAGTTTTTTCAACAAACCCAGATTTTATTTTGTTCAAATTAAATTAACGTAAATGTAATATTGTCTAATATTGAATTACAAAACAAAACCAAATTATTTTGGCTTACATCAACAAAGCAATTAGTTTTTTTACTTTTTTAAAAAATCAAACCTATTGATAATACGTTTTAATACAATATTTAAATATAAAATTGTTTACATTAAAGCAGATTTTCCATTTTATCCAATAATGAAAACAACAAGCGTTTACTTTCAGTTGTCAACAAATGCTATAGGCTGGTTTTTTGTATTTTATAAAACTCCTTTAATATATATTATTAATAATAATGTAGAGATAATAATGTTTTGATTTTTATGAAATTGTATCTAGAATATTTTTTTTTAATTTTAAAATTTTAAAATCGTGTTTGCCTGCAGTAGGTAATATCAATAACTGATTTGAAATAATTATATTTTCAGCCGAAGAAACTGGTTGTTCGATTAAACAAAGTGATTACACTTGAATTATAATTAATTAAAGTAACATCAAAATATTCGAAACGATTTAATAAAAAATATATTTTACAATTCAATAATTGTTTTTATTTTATGTTTAGACGTTTTCATAGGAGTTACTGTCAGCCTCATTATCATTATTGTTATTTTATGTACAATAATTCTATGGTTATTGAGAAGCAAAATAAGGTTATTTTTAATTTTGATTTTTACTAGATACCTTTTTAAGAATTAAGTAATTTTCAAAACAATTGTTTTACAGTTGTTGTATTGTGTCATATATCGGTCGTGACAAAAAGAAATTGCCAGATAAAGAATCATCTTCTTTTGAAGAAATGTCAACTGGTAACGCTGCCACCTATGACCAACTTTCAACAACAACTGACAATTCTGACACGTCTGAACATGTGTATAATGGGTTGAAGATATAATCTCAAAAGTTCATTTTGATTTGAACAAATACTGGTTTTTTGTTAAAGAGTTTTTATTATACATTATTTGTTCAATATGTTTATTCTAACCAATAAAAATAATAAACGTATTTAAAATAAGTTTGTTCATAATTACAAGTGATTTACTGTATTGAAAAATCGTAATCTCATAAACATAGACTACACCTAAAATGAACAATATTTCAAAAAGTTTTAAATAGTTGCTGTTGATTTCAGCTGTTAAAAAAGTTGGATCGAAACATCGAAACAAGTTATTTGGATGAATTACCTGAAGTTATCAAAATAAATTAAAACTCACTGAGGCAAACAAAAATGATTTCATTTGCCAGCGTATTTCAACCCTTAAATTAATATATTTGCTAATATGTTTCGATAGTAGTAAAAATATTTTTACTAATTCAGTAAGGTTTTATTGCAATACCATTTGTAGAACAGTGTTTTATGTTTGTTTAAAAAGTTTATTATAAATGTCGTCATTGTTAATCATAAACTTCTGTACTTTCAGTTGTATAAATCTTGCTAATTAGAGATCACATTTCGTAAACTGATTTTAAAGAAATTGGAATGTTTAAATAATTCATTCTAAGTTTAGTTTCTAAACATTTATTAAACAATTAATAAGACGGTTTTCAATCAAACATCGCACAGTAGTGGTAAGAACAGCTTTTTACATTTCCGGTTTTAGAGATTTTCTGTAAGAAATAGATTCCAAATTGACTAAAGGGGGTGTTATTTCAATACAACATTGATATCTTTCCAACAGGAAAAATTTAAGTTTTGAATATTTTTTCTTATTTAACCTTGAGCACTTGGATTTTAATATGTTTTTATAGTGCTGTTAGTTAAAATCATTCTATTGAACTGACCAATTATTCGATTTCAAATTTGTATTTTGTACATAACCTACCCCCCGAATTCCTCAATATGGGTTTTAAAAACGATATCATATTGAATGTTATTTCTCTCAGTTGTGTGATGCAACTCCACATTTATTAGTCTTCTAACCTCACAACTTAATAGCTTTTAGTTTTTTATCAATACCACCACAAAATAATAACCAACACCAAAAACCTTTATTTTCCAACATCTTTATTGGCTATGTCTACCAAAAAGAATAGCTTTCAAAGTCGCGCTACTTGTGTTCAAGTGTCTGCACGATAACGGCCCACTCTATATCAGCCAGGATCTTCAACCAACCAACTCCGTCGCTGGACATAGTGCGACTCAGGTTTTTGTCTTCCGGGCATCTCATCGAGCCTGAAAAACTTGGTAATGTTTGAAAGTTATTGACCCCAAGACGTGGAATGGCCTTCCGTTAGCAATTAAACCTGCCATATCTGTAACTGAGTTTTTTAGATTGCTTAAAGATTTCTATGTTCTTTTTCAATAGTCGGCTGCTCCAAAGTTTTCTTGATTGTGGAGCTACTTTAAAAAAATAGTTTTCAAAAGCTGGTAATCACCGATCTACATAAACAAGTTTTATATCCAATTTTGAACAGCAGATTATTTGACCGACTATAAATTTTTCTTTAATTAAAATTATTTGCTAGTTCAAGATAAATATAAATTTAGAAACCGTTTACCTTTAGTTAAGTTATTTCAAACACAATAAATTAGAATAAAGGAACATTTTTATTCGGTTATTCTACTTATTTTTTAAGTTTTGAGCTACCTTTTCTTGAAACACAGGCAAATAGCTTTCAATTATTCAGTTTTAGAGTTTTTTCAAATTGTATTAATTTTTCAGAAATTATTTGTAAAATTATTTATTTTTTGTAGTAGATTAAAAACGGAAACAGTTGGACAAAATTTAACTTATGAAATACTGTCAAACAATAATGAATCATCATGTATTTATGAAGATAAATATAAAACTTTAAACATAGACTCATCAGAATTAAAATAAAATATCATCAAAAACTTTAAATGTTTTATAAATTATAATTATTGTTTTGTCAATTAATTTATTTATTTAGTTATTCTTTGTTGTTTTAATTTTAACATGTACATTGAAAAGTGGCTCTAAATTGTTGAGTTTTAAAAATATCAGCTAGATGTAGGTCTAAGAACTAACTTTGAGTTTTTTATAAACAGAAGTAAATTGTTTGATTTAATTGTTGGTTATAATAACATACTCTTTTGTACTCTAAAAAGTTTTAAAGTTTCAATATAAAGACTTTGTGAAAAAAATATAGACTAATTGCTTATTATTAGTTGTTTTTGTGCAATGATTACAAATAAAAATTGAAATAAGCCTACCATATTTGAACAACCATGAAAATTATATAACTCAGTTCAACCAAAAAAACACATTTATTAGTTTTTATTCAACTATTTGTATCTATGTATCAGTCACCTTTGAGCTACATTTGTTAAAAGTCACACAAATGGGCTTAAATTGTTGAGTTCTAAAACAACCAAATAGCTGTTACTAGCTGCTATCACTGCTTCAGGTTTAATAAAAAAGGAAGTAATTGTTTGTACAATGTCAGCTGTAAGTTGTGTTATGATAACTATTGCCTGAATAAAAAAAGGTAATAATATAACAAAATTATACAAGTTTTAATATGGTGATGTTTTGGACAAAACTTTGGTTTTATAGCTTAATATTGGTAGTTTTTTGTCCATTGTTAAAATGTGCTGTTTACCGCTGGTGTGATCCTTATGAAACATTTTGTTTGTTTTCTTATGGACCAAATGTAACTGTTTCTAGTTTAACGGAAGCTCAACAACTTTGTACGGAAGCTAAAAATGGCAGCTGGCCTGTTGAAATTACAAATGATCAAATACAAAATATTGTTGCACAATTTATGTTGAATAACTCGTTTTTAAACTCTCCAATTTATCTCAACGCTGGAATGAAAGACAATAAATGGGTCTGGACTAAGGGCAAACAAGGTAATTGGGATGGTTTTTATTTTGTGAAATAATTGTTTTATCTAATTAATAACTTAAAATTTAGTTACTAAAAAATAATCAAAGTAATTTATTTTTTTAATAAAAAAATTGAAAATGTCTGGCTATTAACAAAATGTTATTAGCCTAGAATATTCTATTTTACTAAAAAAAACAGTAAAATATAAATGATTTAACTGATGTTTCAAAAAATAAAACTGAAATTGGCTTTTCATGACTTAGTATCTGTGAGCAATGGATCAAGCTAGAAGTATTTTTATCAATAATGTAAATTTTTCTCTAAACAATATTTGCTTAAATTAAGTAATTTGTTATTAATAAGTTTAATATTAAAACACGTAAACAAGTTTAAAACCAAATTTGAATAGTTAATAAACTAACTTCGCCACAAGAACGCATCAGTTTAAAGTAAATAATTATATTTTTGCAGATGTGAAAGATGTAAACATACGAAACAATGATAGTTTGTGTTTAAAAAAAAATAATTATGAGTCATGTTCTAATAATGAAAGAAATTCTGTTATTTGTTATGTCACAAGTGAGCTGTTTGAAATTTAATTAAATTCATTTATAAATAAAGTTTTGTTTTATTTAGCGATTTATAAATTATAAACAGAATGCAAAGCAACGTGGACATCTTTTGATGGTCAACGAGTTGATGGAGCAACATATCATTTCTATGAAATAACAAATGTGGCAGCTTGCAAGGAGAAATGTGAAACCGACAAATCATTAGCTTTCACGGGATTTGAGTTACCTCCATATCCACAAGCCAGTATCCCAAGTTCTTGTTGGATTCACACGAAAACTGATTTATTGATTTGCCCAAAAGACGTTTTGGTCAACAATACATTCCAGGTTATAAATAGAACAAGTAAATCTGTTGATATCTGTATTGGAAATATTACAGGTTAAATAAGTTTTTTCTATAACAAGTTGTTTTTATTAAGTTTCATATGTTTTAGAGTTCGCAAATATGTTTGTTATTTTAAAAAATTTATTCAATAATTAACTGATTTTGTTACGTTTGTATAAACAGCACCATAATTTGAATTCAATTTATTGATTTGTTAATCTTAAAATTTTTGATATCAAATTAGGACTTAGTAACACTGTTGGCGTAAAATGTCTGCTTGTAATTGTACTCAAATTTACATTGCACAGAAAGCTCCGTTTCACAAGCATCACAATTTACAAGTAAGTTCATAAAACACTGAGCTTCTTGTTTTACTACACACATGTCGTTTGTTTTTCATCTGGTTGAAAGTTATTAAATTGACGCATTATAGGCCTGGGACAAAATTTGTAGCGTCGCTCTAAAAATAGTTTCGTTTATCATCTTGAAAGACAAGGTTTTTTTACTGATTTGGCATAACCTATGTATACTAATGTCTGAAAAACATTATCCCGCATTTGTTCCTGCATTTTAATTTTTTATAGCGCTTTATATAAAATGACCGAAAAACGCTGAAAATCGATATATGAACTTTTTTTTACCAAAACAACAGCAGCTGACATATAAACATAATAACAAAATCACATTATTCAATAAATGAAGGAATTATTCAAAATGAGTTTTTACATTTATTGTTATTTAAGACATGTAAATTAAAATTAAATTGAAACTAATGTTGGATATTTAAGTTGTGTATTTTGTTACAGTTCCATAATGTATAATATAATGTAAATTCTAGATATATAAACATAATTGAAATTATAATATTTCAAACTCTGATTCAATTGTTTAAAACATCAGAACTGTCTTTATTGTCAATGTTGCCGCAATCAGTGCAGGACAATTTAGACTGTTTACAGGAGCAACTGTCATTTTTGCAATTTGTCTCTGCAAGAACAGTGTACGTTTTTTAAGACATCTTTTGGAGCTGGTGCATCAGACATCCAATTGACCACAAGGTCCACTGTCTCCAATTTCCAAATATTATAAACTGGATTTGGAACTAATATCATCGATTGAAGTTAACCACAATTTCATGTTGTTTCAAGCAATCCCTGTTTGGCGGCAATCCTGCATCATTGCTACATGTTGTATCTAGCTTCATTGACCTTGGAACAGTTCTTCTGTCTAAACAGCAAACACACGAATTTTTCAAGAATGTCGACAGTTTCTTCTGAAATATCCCAGGTTTTCCCAAGTTCTTTAAAAGTTAGAATAAATTCGACTGATTCCAACATGATTTTTTCAGCCTTTACTTTTCCTTTTCCTTTAAAGGCGCTTACATTATCGCATCCTGTAAAAACGTGAACACCGAGCAATGCTTGGCTTTTCATAATCCTATACAATTCGGAGATGTAGGTCGCATTCACAATGCGAGCATTGCTACCAGTAAATGGAACTAGACACTTCATGTGCGAAAGCAAGTGACAGCAAAATAACAGCAGTGTCTGAACTTTTAATAACAATTTATGAGTATGTTGCAGAAGCATGTTTAGCATTTCAGTTCCACCACCTCTTCAATGACCACAACATTGTTCATAACACGGAATAAGTGGCATAAATCCATATGACAAATTTCTCTTGTTGCTCGGACAAACAAAAGCAGTGTTTGCACAATGTCAATATATGAACTACAGTAATCAAAAGTTGGATTTCTCTCTCTCTCTCTCTCTCTCTCTCTCTCTCTCTTTTCAACAAAATCTTGATAATTTTCGATTATTTCAGTAATGTTTTTATTTGCTACTCTCTCTTTAAAAGCACTTGGTTCAGACATATTAAGATGCAAAGCCTTTTTCATAACTTCAGATTGTTTTTCTGCACTTAGAGTTGTGATATAAGCTGCCCATTTCAATCGGTGTAAGTTTTAACATAGGGGACCAGAATTAAATCGCGACAATCATTTCTTAAATTTTTTTTAGCTAAGTAGTTTATGTATATTAATGACTCTTATTTTAACATAAAATAGTTTTTTTAAATTTCAACTTAAAACTCGTAGATCAGCCGGTCTAATTGGCGAAGGCATGTTTATTAATTATTTTGATGAAAAGACGCAAAAACATTAAAGGCGAATTTTAATCTAAATAACATGCTAAATTTTCATTGGTCTAGGCTATTAGTTGTAACGATATGTTTAAATTCATTTTTCTCTCTTAAAAACAAAAATCAAACTGGGATGAATGAGTTTTTAATAGCTCTTTATAATATAAACAAGATTCTAAAATTATTTGTTGTCTTTCTTCATGATAAACGAAACAACGACTTTTTTTTAGCTCGTCCCACGGCCTATTAATAGTTTGCAGTATTGTTTGTAAGTTAATCATATTTCCATTAAATAAACAGATACCATTACATCCGTGACAACACAAATTAAAGGTGAATTAAAAGAATAAACGTATCTCATTTAGAAATATTTTTTAATGAATTTATTTCTTTTTTTAGATGATTTAAAGACAGTTAAAATATATCAAAAACAAAATAGTTCCGTAATTTATAGCCTAACATTTTTGTATAGAAGATTCTCCACTTATCATTGCTGGTCCTGTATATGTCACACTTGTCATCATTATCATTATTTTCGTCACTATTTTGTTATTGAAGAAACATAAATTCTGTAACATTCACGTAGAAAGTTGTTTTTAATTTATTTATTTTACTTTTAGGTGATCTAGTGGCACAAACATCTACAAATGGTATTATTTTTACAGTTGAAATATATCAATAACAGAATAATTCCGTTATTTATTACTTAAACCATATTTATAGAAAAATCTCCACTTATTATTGCTGTTCCTGTAGTTGTCACACTCGTCATCTTGATCATCATTATCATTACTGTCGTCGCCATTTTGTTATGGAAAAAACATAAACTCAAAAGGTTAATGTAATAAATTTTTAAGTTGATGGTAAACGTTTTCTATTCAGCGTCATATTTTTTTTTAAATAAAAATTTATTAGAAAAAAGTTTTATAATTGTGCACAGTTTAATTTGAAAACTAAAGTGTTTAAGCAACTATTCCTAAAGCAAGGTATATTGACAATTTGTTTTCAGAAATTCAACAACTGACTTGAACATAAAAATTATACAACGACAATCTTGTTATCCATCTACTACTAATGAACACGAATTGAACTACATCGACGTCGACTTCAAACAACCAACTCAAACTCTTCCACCTGGAAATGACGAATATTCTTCTCCTTTTGAAGTTTACCATAACATGGCTGCCCAGGAAAACACCGCAGATAATCAGCCATATGCTGAAATTGAAAAATATTAGATAAGACTTATTTGTGTTAGCTTGTATGAGTATTTATATAAATTTAGATGCTGTGTACTTTTTTGAAACTTGTCATTTAATTTATGAAACGTAGTTGGGTAAAATGTTTTCTTATATTTGTTTTTAAAGTGACTAATTACTCTGATTATGTTTATTACGTTAGCGTATTGTAATGTGAAATTTTCTAAATAATTTAATAATTAAGTGTTTTTATGAGTAGGTTAATACAACTTTTTCTGATACATGTCAACTGTGCTAGTGTTGGTGAAAAATTTTAAACAATGTTATTTAAAACCAGAAAACGTTGTTCAACATCAAAATTGTTTTTTTTTAAATTTTTCTAATAAATTTTCAATTGAACTATGGGAAATTATTAAAACCAGCCATAGCAGCGCTTTTAAATCAAAAGTCAGTTATTAGTGTCCGGAGTACCTATTTACAGGACAAATGTTTAAAAATTTGAATTTGCGCCTGATGCTTAGTTTACAGTTGTGTGTTGACAATTTATCAGCCTACAGGCTTTTCACAAAATTATTATTTGATTACTCGTTTTGTGTTTAAAAATAATTGATAGTTAAATGAAGAAATGAAGTTATAAAAATTATTATTTCTCAAATAACTTGTTTTAAATAATAGCATTCCTTTTAAATACACCGATTTTTATTTCGTTATAAAAATGTGTTTCGTTCTTATGCTATCTTTGTTGAGCTTGAAGTTAATAGCTTTCAATTATTTATTACTAAAAATAACTACAAATTTAACGTGTTGTTAATGCTTTAGAATGTAGGAGTTCAGTTATGGCTTGTTTTATGTAAATGTATTGCGGCTTTATGATGTTACTGTATCAAATTTTTCAGTAGATTATTCGGAAAACATTTTTTGAAATTACGAGCTTCTGATATGTTCTTTTTTTTAAGAAACAAGTTTGGGCGTTGATCTTACTATTCGTAGTCTTATGTCCATTATTACAATGTGTTGTTTACCGCTGGTGTGATCCCTACAAAACATTTTGTTTGTTTTCTTACGGACCTGATGTAAAGGTTTCTAAATTAACAGAAGCTCAGCAACTTTGTAGAAAAGCTAAAAATGGCAGCTATCCTATCGAAATTACAAATAATGACTTGAAAAATATTGTAGTACAATTTAGAGCAAACAACTCGTTTTTTACTGATTTTTCCGTGTTTCTAAACGCAGAAAAAAGAAATAATGAATGGATTTGGCTTCAAAACAACCAAAGTAATTTAAAAAAAGTTAATAATTGTATTAAACTAAGTATTTAGATACTCAATGTTTTCAAATTGTGTGACCAATGTTATTTTTGAATATTTATAAATGTTATTTTTAGCATAACAACGCACTTGCAAAATGATGTTGGTAGTATGTATATATTTATGCGCCACATAGAATAAAATTATAAGCTAAAACAACATTATACAATTTTTATATAAAAAAAAGTTGAATGTGTAAAGGATAAAATATATTAGTTGAAAAAACAAAAATAGCTAGAGTACATTGTTTTTATTTAAAAACTTATTTATCTTCAAGTTTTAGTATTGTTTTGGCAAGTTTGTTTTAATTGTTTGTTATCAGCTATAAAGTATCTTTTAGTCACATTTAAACAAACTCATTGTCTTGCTAGTGTTTTATAGCTGTTTGTATAACTAAACAACAGTTTATTTTGATTGTAACTTAAATAAAATAATTTTTAATGTTGTATTCCGGATATAAATGTTGTTGTCTTTCCATTATTTACATAGCTAAGTTGTTTCAGCTTATTTTTATTTTATTTCTTTTTGCAGCTATAATAAATGTTGAAAAAACAATTGAATATTTATGTTTAAAAAACGGTATTTATGAATCATGCTCTGTAGAAAGAGAAAACTTTGTTATTTGTATTGTTACGAGTAAGTTATTTGAAATTTACAAATTTAATCCTTATCGTGAGGCTGTTTTCTTTATATTTTATTTTATACAATTTAAACAGATTGTAGAGCAACGTGGATAACATTTGATGGCCAAAAAGCTGTTGAAGGAAGTAAGTTCAATGGAATAACAAAACTCACAGCTTGCAAGAGAATATGTGAAACCGATATATCATTAGCTTGTACTGGATTTGAGTTTACTTCGTATGGCATTGTTGGCAGTTGTTGGATTCACACGAAGACTGATTTGTTGAACTGTTCAAAAACTTTACTACAAAATAACGTATTTCAGGTTATAAACAGAACAAGTAAATCAGTTGATGTCTGTATTGGAATAATTACAGGTTTTACGGTGTTTAATTATTTTTTTATTAGCCTTTTTAAATAGAAAGTAATTATTTATATTGAAAACAGATTTAAAAATTAGTTTAATAAAAAAAATTACGCTATTAAAAATTTAAAACAGTATTTTATTTGTTTGTAATTTTTTATTCTAAACAATCAAACAGAAATAAATTTGCCACAAATAACAATAATATCAAGTGAGTTAAATTAGTTTTTGTTTTGTTATTTAAATTTTTAAATACTTTGTTGTTTTTGATTTGAAAATGTCATTATTAATTTATTGTCTGTTAATTTTTTAAAAATAATATGTCGTTGTCAACTAATAAGCAGGTACCACCACATTAGTGAAATTAGTGACAACACAACTTTCAAGAACGTTTTAAAACTTAAACCATTTAAAAATTACACTAACAATAAATTTAAAATTTTTTGGGCATTTCAGATTTTATTCTTCCACAAACAACACAATTTACCAGTGAGTTATTTATGTTTCATTTCCTATTT
Organism: Erpobdella octoculata; assembly: GCA_963978895.1. Taxonomy (NCBI): domain Eukaryota; kingdom Metazoa; phylum Annelida; class Clitellata; order Hirudinida; family Erpobdellidae; genus Erpobdella; species Erpobdella octoculata. The sequence goes on from OZ022246.1 coordinate 24,226,253, forward strand.
ATAGTTTATATACTTTGATGTTTTAGAGTTTGAATTGTTATAAACATTTTCTTGAATTTTTTTGTTAAATAATATTACATTGTCAACTTTTAAACAAGTACTATTACTTTAGAGACAACACGAATTACAGGTTTTTTTTTATAAAACTTAAGATTAAACCATTCAAAAAATAATTCCGTGTATATTTTTTAGGTATTCCAGTAGCAAATAAAATTTTGATTGGTAATAAATTTACAATTAAAATTATTTGTAAATTTAAATTAATCAAATATTTAATAAATAAAAGTATTTTAAAAATATTATAGCCGTCCCAGTTGTGGTTATTTTTGTCATTATTATCATCATTGCAATTGTCCTCACTTTGATATGGAAAAAATATAAAACTAAAAAGTTAGTTGGAAACATTTTTAATAAATGATAAATTTAGTAATTTGTTTGTCTGTCTTAAATTTAAAATCATTTAACATAGGTGTTTAATTTGTTAGCAGTTCAATTTTAACAACTGTTTTGAATTAATTATAATAATGATTGTTTACAATTTCTTGCAGAGGTTCAACAGCAAACTTAAACACAGGAATTATACAACGTCAATCGCTTTATCCATCTCATAATGAATACGAGTTAAACTATATCGACGTCGACTTCAAACCAGCAATACCAAATCTTTCACCTGGAAACGACGAATATTCTTCTCCTTTTCAAGTTAATCATAACGCAACGGCATTTTTAACAGAAGAAGAAATTGCTAACAACCATTCATATGCTGAAATTAAGAAACATTAATTATCTATGTTACTTTGTGAAGATGTTTTTATAAATTTAAACGCTTTGTATTTTCTAAAACTTGTCTCTCAATTTATATGTAAGACGCTTTCTACTCGTTTTTATTTGTATTTTAAATATATGAAATATTCAATTATTTAGATTATTTTTAAAATGTTAAATTTGTTTTAATGTGTGCAAACTGTTAGTATTAGAAAAAAATTAAAAACATTGTTTAGTTGACAACAAAAAACAAAAAGACAAAAAAATGAGTTTTTCTGACACTGTTGTATTTAAATTAGCAGATAAACATAATTGAAAAATCTGCAAAAAGTGAGTTTTCTTATTTGTAAGCATTTTCAAAACAAACTGACATTTTTTCACAGTTTATTATATAATTAGAACAATAAAAAATAATGCAAAAAACTAATAGAAAACAAAGAAGACGGTAAAACAAATTTTAAATGACTATAATTGATAAACTGGATTAAAATGTTTGCCAGATAAAGATCCATACCTAATATCATTTCACTAACTACGTGTTCCATTCAACTGTTTTGACAATCCAATAACTTTCTCAGTTTCAATGAACAACGCTGTTATAATTTTTCAATCTAACAGCCTAGATTTGTACATAATGAACTTTCAACAGCGTGAAAGTAGCCGTCGCATCAAATAAACTGCTATACAAAAACGTTAATACGTGGATGTGTGTTTGTCTTTCATACGAATTCAAAGTTTGTGGCATTTTTATACGTGTAATTTTTAATTTTTTCATGAACATGAAATAACTGGTCCTCATATAACAAATAATTAATAACTTAAAAAAATCGCAGTTTGTCTGTTAAAATTTCAAATTATCTATTGTAACACAAAAATTAGTAAACAGTTAGTGTGAAAGCAATATTCAAGTTTATATAAACGCTTTAATAATAAATTAATTAATAATAATATTAGAACCACAAAAAAGTTAATTTGCAAATGTTTTTTGTTTCAAAACATAAAACATTCAATACATCTTACTCAGGTATATTATTTTACTTTCTCACAACAAACTGCGACAAATTTCAGCTGCCTTTGTCAAAGCCCAGGCAAATAGTTTTGTATGTTGTAGTTCTAAAAATAGTTGGGCAACTAACATAAAAACCACAGAACCTGTTTTCAATGCTTCAAATAGTGAGAAAGCGGAAGTAAAAAGCTATGCAGTGTTAGCTGTTTTTTTAAATGCTTTATACAACGATGTTTGATTTCAGTATAATATATTATATTATGTCATTATATGTTTTAAGAAAAATAATTTAGATGAAGTTCAATAGTTTAAAAACCTCCAAAATAGTGACAGTTTTAGTTTCAAGTTTTATGTTGATGGTTTTTTGTCCATGGTTGGAATGTGTTGTTTATCGTTGGTGTGATCCTTACGAAACATTTTGCTTGTTTTCTTATGGAAGTGATGTAACTGTTTCTAGTTTAAAGGAAGCTCAACAACTTTGTACGGAAGCTAAAAATGGTAGCTGGCCTGTTGAAATTACAAGTGATCAAATAAAAAATATTGTTGCACAATTCATGTTAAATAACTCGTTTTTAAATTCTCCAATTTATCTCAACGCTGAAATAAAAAACAATAAATGGGTCTGGACTGAGAGCAACCAAGGTAATTGTGATGGATATTATTTTTGTAATAACTTATTATTGATTCAAAAAAAGTGCTGAAAATCATTTGAAGCATTTTTTCTTTGAATTAAAAAAATTGAAAATGTTTTGCTAATAACATTATGTTGTTAGTTAAGACTATTCTATTTAACTGGAATTTGTTTTTTTTACGGCGAAGTACCTGTTTTGATTTGAAAAACCTGAGAGGAAAAGTCAAGTTTGAAAAACACTGAAATAACTAGCATACTAGTTCTATAAGCAATCACAGTGTCGGAAAAACCCAGTTTAGGATCGTCAAAAAAATTAATATGTCGGTACAGGTTTTAAGTTTTGGAGCAATTTAAGGTACAGTAAACATAGTTTGAATTTAACGCATTATTGATTTTCAAGAGGAAAAAATCATTCGGTAGAATATACATGATATAGTTGTATTTTTTGTCCAAATTAAAAAAACCATGTTTCATTGAAGTAAACTTTTAGAGCAGTTGAAATAAACAAAATATTTTAAACGTTAGACGAATAAGTTCATTTTTTTATTAATTTTTTTAAATTTGATTGAGCAGGTAAAAAAATAATATTTTTATCATATTGAATTTTTTTCTCCATGCAATAGTTGTTTAAATTAGGTAAATTGTTATTAATATGCTAAACATTAAAACACATAAACAAGTTTAAAACCAAATTTGCATGGTTATTAAACTATCTTTGCCACAAGTACGATCAGCTTGAACAAAATATTGATATTATTGCAGATGTGAAAGATGCAAACATACCAAACAATAGCAGTTTGTGTTTTAAAAATAGTAATTTTGAGTCATGTTCTGGAGACACAAGAATTTCTGTTATTTGTAATGTCACAAGTGAGCTGTTGAAATCTAATTAAATCCATCTATAGAAAAAATATTTGTTTTATTTAGTGATTTATAAATTATAAACAGAATGCAAAGCAACGTGGATATCTTTTGATGGTCAACGAGTTGATGGAGCAACATATCATTTCTATGAAATAACAAATGTGGAAGCTTGCAAGGAGAAATGTGAAACCGACAAGTCATTAGCTTGCACGGGATTTGAGTTACCTCCATATGTTATTCACAATTTACCAAGTTCTTGTTGGATTCACACAAAAACTGATTTATTGATTTCCCCAAAAGACATTTTGGTCAACAATACATTCCAAGTCATAAATAGAACAAGCAAATCCGTTGATAATTGTATTGGAACAATAACAGGTTATACAATTTTATTGTTTTGATTGTTCTTATCTAGGATTTAATTAACTTGCTCCAAAATAACTTATTATAAATAGATAATTGAATTCTATTGTAAATAGAATTTTATGGCATGTGTATGAAAATGAATATACACACAACATGACAGTACTGCACGATATCTCACATTGACACACATGTACAGGCAAGCCAGTACACCAACACAGCATACCGATAGATTCTTGCAGTTTTTTTTAGCTATTAAAACATAGACTGCTGAAATGAAAAATGTAAAATACTTATATTCAAATGATAGAGTATAACACACAAATTGATAAAATAAACATTTTAAGCCACGTATATAAATAAAATACTATAGAAATTAGTTAGAAAATATCTAACAAAAATATTATTGATATCGACAACAACGTTTGCTAAAACGCCGATGCTGGACAAAACTTTACGCTGTTAACTAAGTTATTGAGTACCTAGACAATTGAGGATTGAAAAATGTATTAAGTATAATAAAATTGTAGTGGATTTAACATATTTGTGCAAAAACCACATTCATTTTGTACATGTTTTTTTAATTTTCCTTCATCAAAAAAATTTAAAATATTGCAGTTTTAATTTTACCTGCAAAGTATTTCTGCCCTCACATTCTGGTGGCAGAGCGGTAGAGAGTTCGCCTATGGATCAGTAGGTCGGCAGTTCAAGTCTCACCGGCGTCACCAGCGTAACTCCCTTAAGCAAGGAGTTCACTCGCATTGCTAAAGGGGTAGGCGCCTATAAATGGTTGCCTCTACAAAGAACCCTTTCCTCGTGGCCTAGAAGTCTAGAGACTGACTTAAACAGTGCCAAAAAACCACTTATTATACTATCATATAATTGTAGTATTGAAAAACTATTAATACAATTTTAGCTGAGAAACCGTGTTTTAAAGTTTCATCAAATGTCTATTATAAAACCTAATATTTAAAAAATTGACATATTAATAATAAAAAGATAAAAGTAACTTAATAACAAATTAAAAGATTTTTTTAATGTTGCTTTTCATCAACATTATTATTTTAATTGCCGTTAATTCAACAAAAATTGAAATAAATGGAAAACACATATTAATTTTTTAAAGTTGTTTCAGAAGCAAATTAGTTTTTTACATGGACAGCTAAATCAAATTTACAATGTTGATAAATTGTATTTATTTTGAAATTACTAACTTTTTAAACTGATTTTATAATGTTTTGTTAATAAAACCAATATTTCAGAAACGATATTCTTGAAAACAACAAGTCACACCGTTCTGTTGTACTCAAATGCTACAGGCTAGTTTTTATTTACCCTTTTTTCAAACTCATCAATAATATTGTTGCAATTCTCTAGTCTCCAGACACAGTTAACATTTTTATTAATTTTTTTTATAAAAAGCCGGGCATACCGCCGTTTACAACCAGGGGCGCCCAGAGGGGGGGGGGTTAGGAGGCAAATGCTTCCTCGCAAAAGTAGGGAAAAAATTCTCCCCCTGAGCTTTAGTTTTACGGTTAAAAAAGTTTCAGATGTGTAGCCGATTTAAACAAAAGAACTTAATTGGAGCATTTATGTAGCAATTGCCGTTGTTCTAACCTAAGACTCTCTTTAGTGATAATTCTATAAACAGTTCTGACATTGATGATTTGCCAACTCTATGGAGCTGATGCCAATGCAGTCGCAGCTGAACTAACAAGCTTCAAAACAACGTTCTGTCTTCTGTCACAAAATAGCACTACTACTTATACTGATGATCTCGTACAAAAAAGTTGCAATGATCAAGGGCAATCTAATAATGAAGAAGACCACATTGAAGTCTGGCATTGCCAACAAGTCATCATGACAGAAAATGATGCAAAGCTTAGCGAAGAACGGCAGTGGCAACGATATGCATTAATGAAACCATTGCAATTACTTTCTGAATTATCTGGCTTTCCAATTTGTATAGTCTGTAGAGCATCTTTGCTTGTCTTGAATTTTCCAATGTCTCAGCTGAAAGGGCTTTAAGTAAACTGAAGATCATCAAAACAATACTTTGATCATCAATTTCAGATTATTATTTGTCAGCCCTCATGATAATATCATTAGAATAGGATTTGCTTGTACAGTTAAGAAATGGTGACATTATTTCTGGAGGTGCTTGTGCTAGTTCCGAAAATGCCTAATTTTATTCATATTGATGTAATTTTTTAAATAAATATTGAAAAAGCTTATAATTTTACTGGTATTTGGATGTGGCTATATTGTCAATTTGCAGGTAATTTTTAGAAGTATGCACAGGGGCGCAACTAGGGGCCGCCAAATCGGAGGGTCCTGCAATTGTTCAAAATTCGATAAATTTTTTTTGGGGGGTGCTACATTTATTCATACAATTATTTTTTTACAATTATTTAACTGGTTTAAGACTGAGTTTGACTGTCTTCAGTTTGCAGTCTATATTTTCTATCATTAATAAATTCATAAAAAATAAAGATACCAAAAAAGACTGCAGACTGAAGATAGTCACCAAAACCTTTTGCCTGCGGCGGGCTTTGAGCCCCTCAGCATTTCTCATGGTTGCGCCCCTGAATATGCACGCTTAATATCTATTTTTAGTTTAAGCATACATTCACGACTAAGAGAAGACGGGAAAAAAAGATAGGGGGGATAACAAAAAGAGGGGAGTTTGCCTCTAGCTGCCAGGGAGAATGGGCACCCCTGTTTACAATATGATTTTTCCAAAACATTTTTTAAATAATATCAGTTATTACTTGAAAAAAACGGCATTTATCAAATTTTTGTTTTTTTGTTATATTGTATTTGGCTGAAGCCTCAACAAAATAAATAAACAAACATTTGTTTTTTGTTCTATTCACAGAAAATCTTTCTACTGTTCAGCAAGGTTTATATTATTTTTTTGATTCATTTAAACAAAAACACAGTGATGGGCACCAACTACTTCAATTGTAGTTACAACTACATGCCAACTACCTCATGACAGAAGTAGTTATAACTACATGTTAACTACTTTAGAAGAGAGGTAGTTATAACTAGTTTCTTAACTACTACTAAAGTAGTTAACTACTTTCCAACTACTTTTTAACTACTCGTATATTTATAAAACATGTACTGTAAGATATAAAAACACAACAACAAAAAATAAATTTGCATTTAATAATTTTTTTTAAAGAATAATAATGATTGTTAACTAAATATAATAAAAACAAAGTATTTTTAAGCAAATATAATAAAAAAAAGTATTTTTAAACAAATATAATAAAAACAAAGTATTTTTAAGCAAATATAATAAAAACAAAGTATTTTTAAGCAAATTTTAGAAAAACAAAGTGTTTATTGATACATAAAGGTTGAATGACAAAGTTCAAAATTTGTTAAAACTGGAACGGCTTTTCAGAAAAACCATACGGTCAAATAAAGTGTCACTCATTTTGCACCGTCGAGGTGTCAAAATCATACCAGCCATGCTTGGAAGATTAGAATTGGCTTATATGAAAGCTCATTCTACAAATGGATAATCCTTCAGTGATTGAACATTCGATGCTTTAGATTATATTTTTAAATTATCTGGCTTTTTAATAATTTTGTTACAGCGCTAAGTCAAAGTAGTTAGACTAGTTATAACTACCAAACTAGATCATAAAAGTAGTTATAACTACATGGCAACTACTCAAAAACAAAAGTAGTTATAACTACCATTTAACTACTATAAATGTAGTTATAACTGTAGTTGTAACTACTGTAGTTAAAGTGCCCATCACTGCAAAAACACTGCTTTTAAATTACTATTTCAGCTGAAGAAAGTTTTTCTACCGTCAGAAAAGGTTAAAAAAATTAAATTATATATTTATTTTGATATAGTATAAAATTCATAATTAAAACTTTTGTATAATGAACCTATTTAACAACAAATATTTCTGTTTTAGACATTTTTGTAGGTGTCACTGTCAGTCTTATCATCATCATTGTTATATTAGGCTTTATAATTCTTTGGTTATTGAAGAGACAACAAAGGTTACATTCTAGTTAACTTTGTAGTAATTAAATGTTATTTTTTGTAATGTTTTGCGCTATCATATGAGCAATTAATTTCACAGTTGTTGCATTTCATCATCGGCCGGACATGAAATGAACAAATTGTCAAGCAGCGAGACTTCCAATTTTGAATCAAATTCAAACGACAACACTGCTGCTTATGATCAACTGTCCAAAACAACTGACAGCTCTGAACATATGTATAATAAAATAAACGATGGAGTAAAAGATGGAAACTAAACTTAATTGTAATTTATTTAACTGAAAAACATGATTAAAATACTATTACTACATTACACGATCACGAAACTCACCACATTATGATATCAAAAGATTATCTGTAAAGATTGAATATTGAATCATCTGAAAAAAAATTAAATAAATTTATGTTCAGAATAGCTATCCTGAAGCATTGTCGTTTATTAATCATTTATTGTAACGTCACGCGTGAGACCGTACATCACGATGGGTAAAGGCGTCGAACTGTCACAGACAGTCTTTCCTACTTTTAACCTCTTCCTGTAAATCTGCGTAGGCTCATAGGTTTCATCGTCTTCGAAAATGCTGTAAAAAAACATTCTGTGTACGTTAATTTATTAATGCAGTTTTAACCGTGTCCACTGCTCCCAGCAGAACCGGCTTTAGGTATAAGCGAAATAAGCGGCTGCATAGAGCGGCATTTTTTCCAGGGGTGGAAAAATTATGAAAAATACAATTATGAAAAATAACATTAGACTATCTATGTGCAATGAGCTTGGATGCTTTCAGCACGCTGCTGAGTATGGCTGACGACCATTGAAGAAACCGGTTGAGTTCCTCTAATAAAACAAACAACTTCATGGTGGCTTTCAAACAAAAAAGTGTAACTGCGCTACAAAAATTGTTTAACAAACAATTTTTTTTTATAGCTAACTTTCCATAACTTCCATTGCTTGTTTCAAAATTCCTTGTTAAAGGGTCTGCATTGTGCAAACAATTGGGGGCCCAACGTATGGGAGGCCCCCTACGTTTTAAGCCGTATTAAATTTTATTTAATTTTCTTCAAACAACAGTTGAACAAAAAAGAACAGATATTGTTGTTTAGTTATATTACTTTACTTTCCCAATCAAAATTGCGCAAGTTCAAGTTTCTTTTGTTAAAGCTCGCACAGATGGCGTTCAATTGTTGAGTTCTAAAAATTACAGCTAAATGAATGTTGGGCAACCAACGTTGAAAACACCACAACTAATTCTCTCTATTTTAAAACATTATAAAACGGAAGTGATTAGCTGTCAAGTGCTAGTTGTAAGTTGTTTTAAATTAAATTTTTTTAAATGTTATCAGTTGTTTACAAATTATTTAAAGGAAATTAGCTTATATAAAATAATTCATGTACGTTTTAACTTATTATAAGCTTTTAGTATGTTGACAATTAGAAAAGATGTTTGGTTTCTCAATTTCTTTTTTATTGTTTACTGTCCAATGTTGAAATGTGTTGTTTATCGTTGGTGTGATCCTTACGAAACATTTTGCTTGTTTTCTTACGGACCTGATGTAACTGTTTCCAATTTAACGGAAGCTCAACAACTTTGTACGGAAGCTAAAAATGGCAGCTGGCCTGTTGAAATACCAAAAGATCAAATAAGAAATATTGTTGCACAATTCATGTTAAATAACTCCTTTTTAAACTCTCCAATTTATCTCAACGCTGAAATAAGAAACAAAAAATGGGTCTGGATTGAAAGCAACCAAGGTAATTGTGATGGTTATTATTTTCAATATTTTGTGAAATAATTATTTCAACTAATTAATGACTCAAAACTAATTTCAACAAATTATTTGAAGTATTTTGTTATTTTTTCAATAAAAAAATTTTAAATGTTTTGCTAAAAACAATATGTTGTTAGTTTAGACTATTTCATTTTACTGGAATAACTTTATGATATAAATGCTTTAACTAAAATTTCAAAAAATGAAAACTTAAATTGGTTTTTACGGTAATGTAACTGTTTTGATTGGGTTCGTTTGAAACAAGCTGAAAAAACGCCAAATTTACAAGCATATAAATTTTACAAACAATCACAGTATCAAATAAACACTGTTTGGGATTGTCAACAAAGAGTGAAACATGTTGGTTCAGGTTGTGCGGTTATGCATTTTAGAACCATTTAAGTTTCAGAAGACATAGCTTGAACTAAATGCGTTTATTACTTAAAGAAATCAACCGGTAAAGTAGACTATTAAAGTAAACGCAGTTGAAACAAATCAATGTTTTTAATTTTCCTCCAATATGCTCCTTTATTTTTTACTTTTCTTTAAAAAAAATAAAAATTAATTATAATTTTTTATCATTCTTTATTATTTTTTTACACAATGGTTGTTTAATTTAAGTAAATTGCTAATGATATCTTCAATATTAAAACATTTAAACAGCTTTGAAACAAAATTTGCTTGGTTATTCAACTATCCGCGCTCCAAACACGCATCAGTTTAAACAAAATGTTTAAATTTTTGCAGATGTGAAAGATGCAAATATACCAAACAATGGCAGTTTGTGTTTTATTAATAATAATTATGAGTCATGTTCTGGAAACAAGAAAAATTCTGTTATTTGTAATGTCACAAGTGAGCTGTTGAAATCTAATTAAATCCATTTATAAAAAAAAAATTTGTTTTATTTAATGATTTATACATTTTAAACAGAATGCAAAGCTACTTGGACATCTTTTGATGGTCAACGAGTTTTTGGAGCGCCAACTCATTTTGATAAAATAAAAAATGTGGAAGCGTGCAAGGAAAAATGTGAAACCGACAAATCATTAGCTTGCACGGGATTTGAGATTACACCTTATGAAGTGAGCCAATACCAAACCGCCTGTTGGATTCACATGAGAACTGATTTATTAACTTGTGGAAAAAGTGATTTAATCAACAATACATTCCAGATTATAAATAGAACAAGCAAATCAGTTGATATCTGCATTGGAACTATTACAGGTTAAATAAGTTTTTTCTATAACAAGTTGTTTTGATTTAGATTCATATGGTGAAGAATTTGCAAACATGTTTTATATGTAAAAAAAATTGTTTTCATTAGTTAATTGTTTTTTTACATTCGTATAAACAACGTGACAAATGAAACTTAATTTAATATTTTTCTAACCTTAAAATTTTTGATTCCAATTTAATACTTCAAATGCCTGCTTGTAATTATAACGTCTTTTCGCAAGCATTAAAAGTAAGTTTCCATCACAAATTAAAAGTAAGTTTCCTGTTTAATGTTGTTTTTTCTTCTGGTTGCATGTTATTAACTTGGACATAAAATGTTTGCAGTATTTCTTGTGATTTAATCATATTTTCATTCAATAAACAGGCACCATTTCATCAGTGACAACACAAAATAAAAGTAAATTTATGAATTCTAAACGAATTTCATTTAGAAACATTTTTTCATTATATTTATTTCATTTTTAGATGATTCAATGACACAAACATCTACAAATGGTATTACTTTTGCAGGTAAAATGTATCAAAAACAAAATAGTTTCGTTATTTATTACTTAAACACTTTTTATAGAAAATCTCCACTTATCTGTAATTGTAATACTTGTCATCGTCGTCATTATCATTACTGACGTCGCCATTTTGTCACGGAAGAAACAGAAACTCTATCACATTTATATAAAAACGTTTTTCAATATAATAATGTTTCTTTCCGGTGTTCCAGAGACACAATCATCTACATTTAGCATTGCTGTTCCTGTAGTTGTCACACTCGTCATCTTGATCATCATTATCATTACTGTCGTCGCCACTTTGTTATGGAAGAAACATAAACACAAAAGGTTCATTTAAAAAATTTTAAATTAATGTTAATCGTTTTCTCATCAGTGTTATTGTTTTTTTTTAAATTATCAGTAAAAAAAGTCTTATAATTCTGTGCAGTTAAATTCAAAAATCTAAAATGTTTAAGCAATTATTCCTAAAGCAAGGTATATTGACAATTTGTTTTCAGAAATTCAACAACTGACTTGAACATAAAAATTATACAACGACACTCGTTTTATCCATCTACCAATGGACACGAGTTAAACTACATCGACGTTGATTTCAAACAACCAACTCAAACTCTTCCACCTAGAAATGACGAATATTCTTCTCCTTTTGAAGTTTACCATAACATGGCTGCCCAAGAAAACAACACGGATAATCAGCCATATGCCGAAATTGAAAAATATTAGATAAAACTTATTGTGTTAGCTTGTATGAGTATTTATATAAATTTAAATGCTGTGTACTTTCTAAAACTTGTCATTTAATCTAAATTAAGTAAATTGTCAAATACATCATTTTATAAAGTTTTAAGCAGTTGCCATTGCTGTGATCTCTTAGATATGATACTTTCAAAATTCTAAATCAGTTATAGCAAAACAACTATACCAGACGTTTTTATTTAATTACTTACACATTAAACAAATTAATTAAGTATTGATAACAACAGTTTTATTTACTAGTGTATTATAACTCTTAAATCGTTATCTCTGCTAATCTTATTTTTGTTCTAATTAGCATCATCACAAGAAGATTGTGTATTACCTTGATTGAAAAATGTAATCATATGTGTTATTAGTGTTAATTGCAGTCATCTGTTGTCATATTAAAACAAAAGATTTTTGTGAATGAACTGTACGTAGAACTAATTTTAAAGCTAATTGAATAAATAATTAATTTATGAAACAATAAGCGTGACGTTTTCAATTTAAAAGTAGCACTGTAGTACCAAGAGTAGACTATCTATACAAACTAAACCAGTTTTTATAATAGAAATCATGCTAGATGTTATTTGTTTCACTTGTGTGTTGTTAAATATATAATCAGTTAACCGAACTGAGTACCAAGAGTAGATAATCTATACAAACTAAACCAGTTTTTATAATAGAAATCATGGTAGATGTTATTTGTTTCACTTGTGTGTTGTTAAATATATAATCAGTTAACCGAACTGAGTACCAAGAGTAGACTTATCTATACAAACTAAACCAGTTTTTATAATAGAAATCATGCTAGATGTTATTTGTTTCACTTGTGTGTTATTAAATATATAATCAGTTAACCGAACCGCATAAAAAAATTTGTGTATCAACGTTTGGACAAAATAATATTTGATCAACTTTATTTATTTTGTAATTTATTTATTATTATTTGCTAGATCAAAGTTTTATTGAGTTTTCAGACTTATTTTCTCATGGTGAAAATGTGTGTGCTAGTTTTGACCTACCTTTGTTGAAGCTCGGCTGAACAGCTTTCAATTATTTAGTTCTAAAAGAAATAAATAGATGAATGTTGGGCCACTAACGCTTACAACAACACATCCTGTTTTCAGTACTTCAAGTTTTAATAAAGCTAAAATAAAGTCAGCTGTTTTATATAAATGTTGCGTATTACCTTTTTAATAAAATAGATTATTTTGTGTTTTAATAATTCATAAACTTTAATTATTTAATAAAATTTCAATATGTTGATTATTTGGAAAAGTTTTCGTTGTTATGGTTTTTTGTTGATAGTTTTCTGTCTAAGCATGGAATGTGTTGTTTATCGCTGGTGTGATCCTTATGAAACATTTTGTTTGTTTTCTTATGGACCAAATGTAACTGTTTCTAATTTAACGGTAGCTCAACAACTTTGTACGGAAGCTAAAAATGGCAGCTGGCCTGTTGAAATTGCAAATGATCATATAAAAATTATTGTTGCACAATTTATGTTAAATAATTCATTTCCAACAAATTCTTCGGTTTATCTCAACGCTGAAATGAGAAGTATTAAATGGGTTTGGATTCAAAACAAAGGAGGTGAATGTATTAATAATCAATCTTTTTTAGAACAAGTATTTTGAAAACCATAAAATGTTTGAAGCTATTTTGTTCTTGTAACAGCAACATTAAAACTATTTTTCCAATAACATGTATCATAACATTATTTTAATCATACGAGATGTAAAATATCAAGCTAAAATTGTTTGTCAACTGTAAATTGCCAAAACCGTCAATGATTTGCAACGAATTTGTTTGTGAGTTGAAGGAACAAAAGTCCAAATAAAATCACAATCACATTACGACAGTTATACCATATTTTTATGAACAAATATGTTAGTAGGCTGTATATGTACTGCAGTGTAATGATGACAACTTTTTAGGACTTGCTTTATATGATCAAATAGACAAAAATAGGAAAATTTTCTAAATATATTTTGGGTTTCTGAATTGAAAATGTGAAGTATAAAAATAAATTTTCAAAGTGGCCCACGGTCAAACGGGCTTATGGATAGAAGATTGAAGGAAACTGTGAAAAGAAAAATTGTAAGTTGTGGCCAATGACTCTAAAGCATCTGTTACCGAGTGATGCTCGACGTGAAACTGGCACGACGAGATGTCCGAAAGATGAAGATCGGAGTCGTGTGCGGCCAGCTACGGAGCTAGTCGGTTGAAGATCAAGGCATGGATAGAGTTCAGCAACATAGAACAAACTGGCATCTATAATCGCACGACGACATTAAACTGACAGGTCAAACAATTTGGACAATCAGTGTTGTCGCCAGTTCAGGTTTTGTGGTGCAAAAGTGTAGAATCATTTTAGGATTAGAAATTAGATGTTTGTTCTAGTAAACGTGTTGTTCTTGTTTTAAATAATTTAAAAAAACGAGTTTACAACCAAAATAACTTTAATTTTCTAATCTTTCACGTTTATAGTAAGTTTTTTTGAGAGAACAAAAAATAGTGACCAGGTCACTTTACTTTTGTTTTTTAACTTATTTTTAAAAATAATCTTAAATGCTCTGTTAATCAATTATTGATTGGTTTTTAAATTATTTAAATTGAGTATAAACAAAATACTTATATATTTGCAGATGTTCAAACTACAATCATATCAAACAATGTCAGTTTATGTTTTAGATATAACAATTATGAATCATGTTCTGTGAGAACAAAAAGTGGTGTGATTTGTAATGTTACAAGTGAGTTGTTTAAAATTAGATTAATAAGATTGAATAATAAACATGTTATTTTTATTTATTATTTGATCACTAAAAACAGAATGCAGTGCAACGTGGACATCTTTTGATGGTCAAAGAGTTAATGGAGCAATTATCCACAGTGAAATATCAAATGTTCCAGCTTGCTTGGAAAAATGTGAAACCGACAAATCATTAGCTTGCACGAGATTTGAATTTACTCCGTATATGCATGATAATTACCCAATCACCTGTTGGATTCACACAAGAACTGATTTATTGATTTGCCCGAAAGACATTTTATCCAACAATACATTCCAAGTTATCAATAGAACAAGCAAATCAGTTGATATCTGTATTGGAAATATTACAGGTTAAATACTTGTTTATATATCAATTTATTTTTATTAAATGTTAGAAGAAAATTTTGATCAGTTTAAAAACTAATTTATTAATTGCCCAAAATTATTTTTCTAGAAAACATTTTATATTAGACATATTTCAAATTTTTTAATTTTAAACTTTTACAAATTACCAAATTATTGAATTTCTTAGTTGCGGTATATTTTACAATGTTTCTAATTATTCAGATTTGTTTTTACCTCAAACAACTTCAACTGAAAGTAAATTGAGTTTTATAATATTATTTTAAATTATTTCTTAAATCTAGTTATCAAACAGTAGTTTAAATATTTACAGATTTCTTAAAACAATGTCAACTATTCAACAGGTGTCCTTACATCAGTGACAACACAAGTTACAAGTAGTTTATAAAAGTTTAAATTTATTTGAGTTGAAAATGTTCTGTATGGTTTTATCGTTTTCAGATGTTTCAATGAGAAAAACACTTACAGATGGTAAATATTAATAGAATTAAAATGCATAGAATTAAAGTTTTTATGATTTAAAATTTGTAAAATTTAAACGTTTTGAAATATTAAAAGTCTTCAGTTATTTGTTGTTCAAATTCAATTTTGTACAGATAAGCTTCAAATAAGTATTGCTGTTCCTATAGCTATCGTAATAGTTACGATCATAATCATCGCCGTCGTTGCCATTTTGTTGAGGAAAAAATTAAAACTTAAAAGGTTAATTCTATGAAATGATACACTGTTGTTTATTTTTTTCATTTCATCGTTTCATCTACTTTAGGGATTAAATTAGTTTTTAAGTTTTAGTTGTAATTTAGTATTGACAGAGATTCAACAATTGAACTAAACTCAAGAAGTATACAACGTCAATCTCTTTATCCATCCAATAATAATAACGAATTAAACTACATCGACGTCGACTTCAAACCAGCAAGTCCAAATCCTCCACATGGAAACGACGAATATTCTTATCCATTTGAAGTTTATCATAACATGGCGGATGTTTCTTTACCAGACGAAAACTTGTCAAATATCCAACCTTATGCTGTAATTGAAAAATATTAAACTATCTGCGTTTTTTCGGTAAAAATGTTTATATAAGTTTGAGTGAAACCTGTCAGATGACGTTTTTTTTACCAATGCTTTTATTAACTCGTCGTCTCTGTTTCTCTGTCTGTCTGTTTGTTTCTCTGTCTGTTTCAAATCTTGCAATCAATTTTTGAGTCACTTCCTGATGATAGATTTTTTTCAAATTTTGCATACATGCTCAAAATAGAAGACAATGCAATATTCAATTATTAGTTTTACAATAGGTCAATTAATTTAGTTAATTTTAATTAATTTCGATATTTCGATATAATTAAGATATTTCGACTTTAATATAAAATAAAAGAGTAATATAAGAAAAAATTGATTGCAAAATTTGTCTTTTAATTACATATAAGAGCATTGGTTTTAAAAACTCGTTTTTAATTTACTTGTTTGTTTATCTTTTAATTCATGAATTTTTAAGAATATTTAAAACGTTTTAAATAATATATTTTAACGTCAAGTGTTAATGATTTTTAGCTTGCGTAACATTTTGTGTGTGGCTTGTATTACATAAAATAACCAGAATGCGACAATTATTACCTATATTAGTCTTACACAAATTGTTTAATTACCGTTTTGACTGTTTTATAGCATAATGTCTGATAATTTTTTAGAAGTAAAGCTATAATTTATCATTTATTATTTCAATGCCAGCGAGATTCTTTGTCATTAATAATAACAAACAATCAACATGCATTATGTCATCAGATCTGTTACTAAACGTATAGTTCTTATTTTAATAAAAAATAAAATGTGTTTGTGCAAGGTATGGAAAATAAATTTAAACTAGATTCATCATGGGCTAGTGTTGTTATAGCTTAGCAAATGAATCGGTATTCACTGTTTTGAATTGAATACCAACGCGGAAGCTATTCGTAACATAACTATGTCTTCTTTTCTCATAACATTTAGGTTGAGATATGGTTCTTGAACAACAAATATTTTAAAATTCACAATAAAAATCCTCATTATAAATAATTTTGATATGTTGAAATTTTGCAAAAATCTCGTAAGGCTGACTTGGGCGTTTTTAATATTTTTTCGTCCAATTGTACAATGTGTTGTTTACCGATGGTGTGATCCTTACGAGACATTTTGTTTGTTTTCTTACGGACCAAATGTAACTGTTTCTAGTTTAACGGAAGGTCAACAACTTTGTACGGAGGCTAAAAATGGCAGCTGGCCTGTTGAAACTTCAAACGATCGTATAAAAGATATTGTTGCACAATTTATGTTGAATAACTCGTTTCCAACATGTTCTTCAATTTATCTCAACGCCGAATTAAGGAATAATACGTGGTTCTGGATTGAAAACAACGAAGGTTATTGTTTCAATGAATAGCGTATTTAACCATAAGAATAAATACTTTCAGAGAAATATAAATTTGTTATTTTTTTTTGGTTCATTATCAATATTTAGCTACATTTAAAAATATAAATGTATCATAGTCATAAGAAACACTATTTGCTGTCTGACTGACACACCCAGAACGGCTAAAACTGTGAGGCTCCATAAGCAAGAGCCGTTCCTGGCGCTGCTTGGACGTATTTCAAAAAGTAGTGCCCTAGTGGTGTGAATCTTCTTTTTACTTTTATCTCAAGGAGCAGTAGTTATTGAAGTATGTGGTCAGCCTGCCGGATTAAAACCATCTAATTTTTGTCTAAAATAGTGCAATCCTGATTCAGTAGTATGGACATCGCTATTGTTGTTTCTAAATATGTATAGGCGTAAAATGTATGTAATTAAGTATAGACTAAGTCGTCTGTGCAACTATGCTTGTTATACAACCAGAACAAACCAGTGTCTGAGCCACACGCACGACGCTATCTTAATTTTAGGTATTTTAATAGTCAACAGTAAGTAAAATAATCGTTTTTGACAGAGATAAAAAATCCTGGAATACTCAGGAATTTCAATATATGTTTTAGAGATGGTAGTTACAAAGCATGTTCAACAAAGGACAAATTTCCTGTTATTTGTAACGTTACAGGTAAGTTGTCTTAAATTGAATAATTGATTGTTCAGGTGTCCTTCTTTGAATTATTCAATAAATTTTGAAAAGATTGCAGAGCAACGTGGATATATTTTGACGATCAAACAGTTTACGGAGCAACTCAAGTTGACGAAATATCAAATATGGAGGTTTGCAAGGAAAAATGTGAAACCGACAAATCATTGGCTTGCACGGGCTTTGAGTTTTTCTTTCCTGTGTATATTCCGAATTACACGGGTGTACAAAATTCTTGTTGGATGTTCACGAGAACTGATTTATTAAATATTAGAAAAGTTGGCGCCCTCAACAATACATTTCAAGTTATAAATAGAACAAGTAAATCAATTGATATCTGTATTGGACAAATTATAGGTTATATAAATATACTTTGTTATTTTAAATTGTATTGTTATCAATCAAATCTTAAATAGTTATAATCTCATTTAGAAATAACCTATATTTATAACACATCAAAAACTTATTTGTTTTTTAACATACCTAAATAAATGTTTTTTTTAAATATTTAAATTTTAAATTAAGTTATTTTTAGACTAAAGGTTTATTTTAAACAAGTTTTTTTCAGTAAAAATAATTATTATTTGTTTAATTACTTAAATAAAAGTAATTTCAAACGTTGTATTTAAAAACAACTCAAAAATTAATACAATATGTTCGCAGTCTTTCTAATTGAATTCAATCTTTATTTTTTTTTAAGTGTGATCAAGATTTTTTTTTACAATTTTTCTATACTATTACAAAACAGTTTATTGTTTATTATAAAAAAGCTGAAATGATTTTTGTTCAATTTAAAATTGATGGTTTTATGTAAAAACCCGCTAAATAATTTTTATATTATATTTTTAACAGTTTCACCAACGTTTCAATTTTTAACTACAAACCGCCCTCTTCTATTGCTAACAAATGGAACTGGCTAGTTTATTTTTTAATTTTTAAAACATATATTTATTAATATTGACAATTATTTGTATTAATTAGATTTTTTTATTTGTATCTAAACCAAAATTAACAATTAAAATTACCACAATTTCAGACCAAAAAAGTGTTGGTGTTGTCAAACAAGGTGATAATACTAAAATTAACTCTTAAACTGGTAAATAAAAATAATAAAAATAACTGTTTACCAATAAACAACAATTTTGTTTTGTTTTAGACATTTTCATTGGTGTTATTGTCAGTCTAATCATCATCATTGTCATTCTTTGCTGTATAATCTTATTCTTATTGAAAAACAAACTCAGGTTGTATTAAAATAAAACTTTTTTTTATTTTCTTTATTTTATTCAATTTTTTGTGGTAACATCAAAGACAATTAATTTTACAGTTGTTGCATTTTGTCAACGGTGAAACACAAAAGAAACAACTTACCAGATATCGAGTTTTCTACATCCGGAGTAGATACAAATGGAAACACTGCCACTACTTATGATCAACTCTCGAATCGAACTGACATCTCTGGTAGAGCTGAACACATGTATGATGAAATGCAAAATAGATAAGAAAATTAATTCTTAACTGAATTTGTATTTGCTTGATTTAATCGTTTAATCGCAGTTGATTTTATGCGTGCACTAATAAACATGTTCAGTTTTTGTCATCAATTATTTATTTCATTAAGTTCAATAATCTTCTTTTATATGATTTATTTATAACTGATAAAAACTAAATGCGTTTTAATTTATCATCTTAAGCATCTTATATCTGTTAAACAAAAATGTGTTTGTTAAAACACAATTGTTTTTCAATAACTGTGAGTTATTTTAACATTGAAGCCATGCTGATGAATCGGCAAAAAATTTAATGTCTGTGGTTTTGTGTGAGGCAGGTATAAATGTTTGAGCATTCTTACTTTTTATCTTTGTCGGATTAAATGTATTATACTGCAATACAAACAAAATATACAACAGTATTTTCAACATTATAATCAAGTTAACTAAATTCTAACCAAAGCATTGATCGCGCCATCACCAAAAATATTTTCGAATGTAAAAAACAGCAACAAAGCTGTGCGTAGTGCTGCATTATAAAGTTCGGGAAAACGTAAACTTCAGGGCAGTCAGTTTTGAAGCCGATTGTAAATTTAAAGGTTAGTGTTTGCTTTAGTGACCTCACGTTTTAAAAACAGCACAATACATTTAAAAAAACCGTTGTTACAATAAATAATTAATGACTATTTAATGACTATTGTATTTGTCCATGTTTTTAAAAAAAATTGAAATTTTAACACGGGTAAGTCGAAATTGAAAAAAATAGACATTTTATTTTAATTTCAGCAGAAACAACATACTGAGTTGTTTTTAATAATTTATTCAACTTTAACATTTCAAATGAGTCATTTCATAAAAGAAAGATTTTTAATTCTTCGACCTGAAAATGATACCTATGAAAGAATTTTATTTTTGAATGCATTGCTATTCAGTTTATTCCGTAGCAGTATTGAATAGTGTCTGGTTTCATTGAGGAAGTTGAGTTTATAACGCGATTTTTAAAAAATATCATTAACTAAAAAAACGCTTATACAAAAAAATAATTGTTTGTTCATAAATACTATTTTTATTCTTACAAAATCTGAAAAGAAGAAAATTTCACTTGGTGTTTTCTACAAATTTACAAATTAGGTTATTGAATTTTCAAGCTCACAAGCAATAATGTCCGTTTTTTATCTTTGTTGTTACGATAGACTGGCTGATAGTGTTATAATATAATATTGTTATACTGTGGCCTTATAGATATATGTAATCGGTAAATGATTTACTTGGTGTACTATTCTGAATTGTTAATGTAAAACAGTAAAATGTTCACAAAATTATTATTTATTTTTACAATCCTATCGACATTTATTGCACTATCTGAAGGAGAAGATTTTACATGGTGCGATGCTTATGAAACTTTCTGTTTGTTTTCATACGGATCTAAACTTAAAGTTTTGACTCTCACGGAAGCTCAAGAAGTTTGTACAAAAGTTAATAATAACAGCTGGCCAGTTGAAATAACTAGTCAACATGTTGAAGATGTTTTGAAACAGTTTTTAATAAATATCTCCCTACCATCAAATGTAAATGTTATTTTAAATGCTGTTTTTCAAATCAGCAATTGGTATTGGATTAAAAACAAATCAAGTAAAACATATTATTTATTTGAAGTTTGTTAATTTGTAACTTTTACACTCAATAACGTTGCAAATAGATTTTTCAGTCAGCAAGTTTTCGGTGGAAGACAATATTGTATCATACGGAAGTGGAAACAAAATCACTAATGTGACATACGCAGTAATTTGTACAGTTGGTAAGTAAAATATACATGAATATTCTCTTTAATGTGTTTAATGATGTCATTACAATTCTCAGAATGCAAGGCAGAGTGGAAGCATTATAATGATTCTGCAGTTGATGGAGCACATGCTCACTTGGAATATCAATCTTATGATGAATGCAAGAATGCATGTGAAACAGTGCGATCATATAAATGCACTGCTTTTGATTGGAGTTCTGGTCCAAAAAACTTTGGTTGTTGGATTCACAATGATCCAAATATTACAATTATTATACCTCGATATAGACCTGGAGTGTCACATGATAAACTAAATCGAACTTTAAAATCAGTGGACCAATGCATTGGAGAACTAAAAGGTATTCAAATAAAATAATAAAACTAAAACTTTTTAATCAATTTTTGTAAAAAATATTGTACAGATTTTACAAATTTTTCATTTGTCTATACATTTCAAAACAATCAGGCAACAAGTAAGTAGATTGAATTAAATAAGCATTGTTTGTAGTTTGTACACAACAGGATCTATGGAAATTCGTTTTATTCCATGCCCCAATTTTTAGCTATTTCAGTACAATTTAAAAAGTTGTTAATACATTAAGTGTTTTTATGAATCTATGAAAATTTGTTTTATACCATGCTTCAACTTTTAGCTATTTAAGTACAACTTAGAAAGTTACTAATACATTAAGTGTTTTTATGAATCTATGAAAATTCGTTTTATACCATGCTCCAATTTTTTAACTATTTTAGTACAACTTAGAAAGTTGTTAATATATTAAGTGTTTTTATGAATAATAACAAAACGTTTCAATTTTAATAGTTTGAAGACGTTGTTTAAAAAACGATGTGCAACATGTAAAGGCAACTGTATATTTTTAAAAAGAACATACATTAATGTGAAATCAATATAAAACGTTTGAGTGAATGAATGTTAAAAAAGAGCATCAACAGAATTTAAAAATCTGTTTTTATTCTCAACAAACTCTTTTTAATCAACAATGCAATTACGTTTCTAAATTATCATTTATAGACATACATATAAAAAAGTATGACTATTTATCATTAAAATTTTAATAAAAAACGGTAAAAATCTATCTTCTTTAAGCAATTTGTTTTTAATTTTATAATTATCAGTTATAAATACAAATTGAAAAGTTAATTTTTTAGTTTCAACAGCAACGAGCCACCCTTATCTAATAGTTTTAAATGTTACTGGTTAGTTTGTTTTATACATTTGGGAATAAAAGAGTGTTGATTTATCGAAATAATTTATTTATAATTTCAAATGAGATGCATTCATTTTAACAATTACAACTATAAATAATTTTTGTAGATGAGGGAAATAGCCCAACCGTCAAGCAAAGTAATAAAATTGAAGCTGCTTTTCAAATGTTTTAAAAAATCGTTGTTTCATGCAATAACGAAAATAAATACAGAATGTAATAACTGTTTTAAGTAGATAAACCCTTTTTGTGTGATTAGACATTTTCATAGAAGTTACAGTCAGCCTCATCATCATCATTCTTGTTCTTAGTTTCATAGTCTTGTGGTTATTGAGGAGCAAATTGAGGTTACCTTGGAAGTTATTTGTGATATTTTTCAATGTAACATTTTTAGCATTTTTTTACAGCTGTTGTGCATTGGTGGCTCATAAAAGTAATAAATCGCAAGCCAACCAGACTTCCAATTTTGAAGAAATACCAACAGAGCACTTTTCTACTTATGAACAACTATCGAAAAAAAATGAAAACCCTGACATAGCTGAACATACGTATAATGATTTGAAAAAATAAAATAAAAAAAATTTGAATTGAACAGAATTTGTATTTACTAGCTTGTATAGTTATTTTTGTTAAAGTTAGACTTTTTTATGATTGGGTTAACTGGTATAAGACAAACATTGTACACGACAACCAAATTTAGTTGCGAAAATATTTTTTATAGAACTTTTGATTTATAATTTAATTTTTGGATTTGTCTATTTCATTGTAATTAAAAGTATAACACAGTTTAAAATCAAAATTCAAAAAGAACGAAACACAAATAACCATATTTTATCTAACCGCAAAATTTGTTTTCAAAAAAGTACAACGGTAAGACTAAAATACAAATAATAAACCAATAAAACCAAAAATTTAATAATATGTACAAATAGCCTTCAATTGTTTGAGCTTATAACCAGCAGTGCGGAAGAAAGTTTTAAATGCCAAGCGATCTGCTATAAGTAAAATTGTAAGTATTTCTTTAGAGAAGTTTGTGTTCTTGATTAGGTTTTTTTAAATCATATATTTTTACAAATATATTAACGTCACAATATTATAAAACGTGTTTTGGTTGTTTAAAAAAAATGTTAAAAATTCGAAGGAATAAATTTATTCTAGTTTGTATACTGCTTGTAATATTTTGCCCAATATTGCAATGTGCTGTTTATCGTTGGTGTGATCCTTACGAAACATTCTGTTTGTTTTCTTACGGACCTGATGTAACTGTTTCAAATTTAACGAAAGCTCAACAACTTTGTACGAAAGCTAAAAATGGCAGCTGGCCAATCGAAGTAGCAAACAATCAAACAAAAAATATTGTAGCACAATTTATGTTGAATAACTCGTTCTCATTTTGTTCCTCTGTTTATCTCAACGCAAAAGTGATTAACAACAAATGGGTCTGGATGGAGAGCAGAGATGGTTAAAATAATAATTATTTTTTTGTTAAAATGTAAATGTTAACATTTAATTTCATAATTATATTTTGTTTCAAAAGTTAATTTAATAAAATTAAGTTAATAATACCAGCATCAATACCTATAAAATAATTAAAGTTATAAAAGTTTTTTTTCTTTGATTTTTGAATTCAAGTTATTTATTAAAAATATGTTTAGAATGTAACCTTTAATTTACCTGAAAACCATTGCAAAATGTAACTTGTTACAGATCAGAGTTGTGATTATATGCAAACTCTTTAAAGAACAAATAATCTTAGATACAAATTAATAACAAATTTAGAAAAAAAATTTTGCTTCTAAAGTTATGCAAGTATTTTTTTAAATTCATCGTTAGAGGACGTCCTTTTATTATGTCAACAATTTTTAAGCAATTTGTTACTCTCCCCTCCTCCTTGTCAGCAACTGTCAAACTTTCAGTCACCCCCTAACAAAATTATGTCAAACAAATTTTACCCCTCCTCTTCCAAAAAAAAAAAATAACTAACAATATTTTGAACGGCTAGCTTTTATGCTAAAAATAAAATTGTACGTAGATATTAAAAGTTCTACAAATAAATGTTTAATACAGATTTCAAATTGACTACAATTATCGTATCTACTGGGTCGTATTTTGAAGGTTTTTTGGGGGTAGGTGGATTCTAATTGACTGACTGGCATACAATGCATTTATTACTTTCCTATTTTTGATTTAACTACACTTGCAAAAAAACATTGTTGACGCCAATTTATATTGAACTCCCCCCTCCCCCATGTCAACAATTATCAAACTTCTTAAACCCCTCCTACCATATTTTGTTGACATAACAAATGGATGTCCCCTAATTTGAAATTTGTCTCAACTGATTGTTTTCAGCAGTTTTTTTAGGTTGAAAAATTATAAACGGTAATTTTAAAATTTATTTAGATATATGTTTGCAGATATAAAATATGTAGACATGCCAGTTAATGTTAGTTTATGCTTCAGAGATGGTAGTTATAAGCCATGTCCTAAAACAGAAAAAAGTGCTGTTATTTGTAATATTAGAAGTAGGTAATTTAAATTTTAAATAGTTTTTCGGTACTGTAAATTTTTGTTTTGACTGATCAGTTCATAATTTTTACCAGACTGTAAAGCAACGTGGGTATCTTTTGATAATCAACGAGTTTTAGGAGCACCACATTATTTCAATGAAATAACAAATATTCCAGCTTGCAAGGAAAAATGTGAAACCGACAAATCATTGTCCTGCACGGGATTTGAGTTTGACTCCATGGTTTTTGATGGTTACGGCAACTGTTGGATCCACACAAGACCTGATTTGTTAAATTGTTCAAAAAGTGCTTTAGCCGACAATGCATTTCAGGTTATAAATAGAACAAGCAAATCAGTTGATATCTGTATTGGAAATTTTACAGGTCCTACAACTACTTATAATTGTTTTTGTATTTTTTTGAATGTATAACGTTACTATAAAAATGTTACTATTATTCAATATATATATATTTTTTACACCTAAGAAATGTTATTAGTTAGAAACTTTATTGTTGATTTTTATTAAATTTTTATTTAAACAATACAACAGCACCACATATTACAAATATTAATTTTTCTATGTAAAATTAAAGATTATAAAAATTTTCAAATTGAAAAAAAAACGAAAGAATTTTTCCCCAATTCAATTTTATAATATTTTCCAACAAACTAGATGTTTCGGTTATTTCAACAAAAAGTCCCTCTATTCTATTTCTTCCAAATTTAACTGGTTTGTTTTTAACTTTCAATTTTAAAAACACGAACACAAATTACTTTCATTTATTAACATTAATGGTTAAAATTATAAACGTTTTCATTTCAGCTGAAGAAAATGGTCGTACTGTCAAGCAAGGTGATAAAGTTAAAAATGTTTTGATAAATGATATTAAATGCATTTAATAGATAAAAACTGAATAATAGAAACTGTTTTTAAAAAAATATTTTTAGAATTTATTGGGCAACTTATTTTTTTATTGGTTTTAAGATTTGTTCGTAGGTGTTACTCTCAGCCTCGTCATGGTTATTGTTATTCTTTGTTTTGTAATACTGTGGTTATTGAAAAACAAACTCAGGTAAAATAATGACTTTGTTGCAGTGATGTTGGTTTTATTTATTTTTTAATTTGTTTATTTTTATAAACAATTAATTTACAGATGCTGTTTTTCATTGCTGGTAAATCACAATATAAACAAAATGCCAGACAGTGACTCTTCTACTTTTCAATCAACTTCAACCGGTAGCACTGCCACTTATGATCAACTTTCAAAAATCACTGACAACACCGACGCAGCTGAACATACGTATAATGTGTTGAAAAATAATTTAAAGAATTAAACTTAAACTGAATTTTTTAAATTGATGAATGCATTTGAATAATCTTAGTAACATGTTAAAAGAAACTTGGTTAACGATTTATATTAAATAGTTTTCGGTATTAGATAACTTAATTGATTAATTAATTAACAGTTTTTAATACTCGTGTTTTATGACAAAAACAATCTAAATGTGTTAAACTATTATTATATGCTTTTAGAGATGTTAGTATTATTTATTATATCAACTCAAACAAAACACATTTAACCAAGCACTGCTCAACATTAAATTTAACTAACAAAAATGACTTTAAAAAACAATGTGGTTTCTTGAGAAGAAAATCTTTTTTGCTTACACTTTTAAACATTTTGGATGATGCGTCTCAAAGTTGGGATATGGAAACAAAGCCATGCAGTGTACATTAATATTGAAAAAAAAATTTGATAGAGTCGCACATAGCAAAGCTGTTATATAAATTAAAGGATTTATTATTAATGAGAAAACATTGTCTTTGATTCATAGCTTTTTTGATCAGCATATTTTTTCAAGTGCGAATGATTGATTCTTGTTTAGACTGGTTAAATGTTTAGAGTGAAGTTAATCAAGGCGATGTATTGGGAATAAATTTCCTTCTTTTTTCACTATCTCTATGTAGCTCACTGTTTTTCGTCATGGACTGAAGATTTTCATTTTTAATCAATGATTGTATCGAGCGCTATTGCACATAATGTGAATAGTGCTATATGAATGCAAATTGAATACATAAAATGTGAAACAAAAGCACTAAAATATTTTTAGTCTTTAACTTGAGCCTAGTAAAAAAATAATTATGCATAATGAATGTGACAATAATCAAAAAATTGCTTTTAAGAAAATATAATGATTTAATTTGTTTGATAGCAATAACAAAAGATATTTGATTATGAACAGATTTTAAAAGTTTGTTATTCTAAACAGTAAGCTTCAATTGTTTGAGCTTATAAACAGCAGCGCGGAAGAAAGTTGTACATGTCAGCTGTTCTGTTGTAAGTAAAATTGTGTAAAGAATTTTGTGCGATCACCTTGAAAAATTTAATAGGTACGGTAATATAAAATGCATTAAAATGTTGAAAAGTCGAAAAAATAAAATTTTGTTTATTTCCGTATTGTTGATATTATTTTGTCCAATTCTGCAATGTGCTGTTTACCGCTGGTGTGATCCATACGAAACATTTTGTTTGTTTTCTTATGGACCAAATGTAACTGTTTCTAATTTAACGGAAGCTCAACAACTTTGTACGGAAGCTAAAAATGGTAGCTGGCCGGTTGAAATTCCGAATGATCAAACAAAAATAACTGTTGCCCAATTTATGTTGAATTATTCGTTTTCAACAAACTCTTCAGTTTATCTCAACGTTGAAGTAAGAAATAATAAATGGTTTTGGATTCAAAACAATAAAGGTGATTCAATTAGTTAATACTGTATTAAAGGGTTGACTTTAAAAAGACATTAATTTGATTTGTTGTATTTTTTTTTTATAAAAATTAACATTATTGCGTTTTTATTCATTTTCAAACCAAAGAAACCTTAAAATTATTCAAATTTTCTCCATTATTTTTATAAATTTTGAGAACAATGAATAAAAAACGCATTAAAATTGAAATCTTAAGTCTCTCCGTTTTGCCTTAAAATTAAACTCTCAAATTTTAATTGTTACGATATCTTTTTATTAACAATTTTTTAATTATGAAGTAATATTTTTTGCAAAAACTAGATTTGAACATCAGTCAGATTTAGAAAAACACGATCTTAAAAAGTAGTAATCAAATTTCGAAAAATAAACAAAATTCAATAAACTGTTTTTTCAAACTTTTATTTAGGTTACAATTTCTGTTTGTGTGAGTTTGTGTATGTGTGTGTCTTTCTCTGTACGCAAATCTTGCAATAAATACCTTTATATTGGATGACAATACATGATAAAAAAAAAAAACTTAATTTGAACATCTTTCGTATTTCTAAATCAAGTGTATTTGAATTCAAAGTTTGAGTTAAAAAACTCGTTTTCCTTTACATGTTTTCAGTTTATTTCATAAAAATAATTAATTTTTATGAATTAATTTTTAATAAAATGTTTTAAATGATCAGGCTTTAGTTTCAAACAAACCAATAATAATATTTTTTTTAAATATTGCAAATTTCATCAATTTATTTTAAATGTTTTTTGCAGATGCGGATGTGAATTATATAGACCATCAAAATAATGATAGTTTATGTGTAAGAAACGGTAATTACGAATCGTGTTACCTGAAAGATAAAATAGCTGTTATTTGTAATGTTACAAGTATGATTTTTTTAAATATGTGATTGATAAAAATTTGTAAATAAAAAATGTCTTTTTTTAATTTAAAACAAAGATTGTAAAGCAACGTGGACATCATTTGATGGTCAACGAGATTTAGGAGCAGCATATCATTTCAATGAAATAACAAATGTACCAGCTTGCAAGGAAAAATGTGAAACCGACAAATCATTGTCTTGCACGGGATTTTAGTTTACTTCTGTTGTTCATGATGGTTTCGGCAACTGTTGGATCCACACAAGACCTGATTTGTTGAATTGTTCAAAAGGTTCTATAACCGGCAATACATTTCAAGTTATTAATCGAACAAGCAAAGCAGTTGATACGTGCATTGGAAATATTACAGGTTGTTATATTTGAAGCATCACAAATTATTTCAATACAAAAATCTGTTTGTTTAATCAATCAATAAATTATGCTAGTTTTGTTTTTGAAATTATAAAAAAGCATTTTTTGTGTCGCTTAGGTTTAAACAATTTTTAATGCACATTTTTGAACAGATATAGTTTTAAGAAGTCCCAGAGAACTTGAAAGTAATTTGAATTAGTTTTTTTACTTCCTTTTCAAAAAGTAGCACTAACAATATCAGTTTTTTTTTCAGGTTTTTCCACTAATAACGGTAACCAATTTATATATCAAAAACATTGAACACCAAGCTAAATATATAAGCAGCCTCAATTTTTTTATTTAAAATACAAAAGAAAAGTTCAAAGTCAGTATTGTTGTTCCTGTGGTGGTAGTTCTATTAGTCATCATCATCATTATTATTGCAGTTGTTGTTGTTTTGTTATGGAAACAAAATAAACTTAAAAGGTTAAATTAAATAATTTCTATTCCAAATTGATTTGAAATTTTGGAAATATTTACAAATTTCAAGGTTTTATTTTTTTTTAATAAATTATTTACACAGAAAGCCATCTACTAAGTTGAATACAAAAAAACCACAACGCATGTCTCCCTATCCAACACCTGAACAACCCATGAATTACATCGAAGTTGATTTCAACAAGAATGATCAAAATGTCTCAATCATCAACAACGAGATTCCTTCTTCATCTCACGATTATTACAATGCGGCTGCCTCTATATCACAAGACGATTTTTCAGATAACGGTGCCTATTCCGAAGTTAAAAAATATTAATGGTTTTTTAATTTTTTTATTTGAAGAAAATAATCAAACTGTAATAAAAACGAAATGACTTACAGTTGTTACTTGTTATTTCATCTATTTCATTTTGTTCTTGTGTTGTCTCTGGTGAACCAGAGGAGGACATGGTTTGCGTTGACCCATGGGTTGTGTTGGGTTTGGTCGGAGGTCGGTTGGGTTAGGTTGGGTCTTTTTTTTAAACAAATGTGGGTTGGGTTAAAAACCATCGACAAAATAAAAGAATTAAATCATTAGTAATTGATAAAAATTTAGAATTTAGAAGACTTTTTATCTAGCTTACTGTCCTTTAAATCAGGTGTTTTAAGACTGATATAGCTGTATGTAGGAAATACCAGAGTAGTTACTTCCATATTCTTTTTCTATTAAAGAACGTCGTCATACCACATAAGCAGCATTCATTGAAACAGCACGATGTAACGAGGTTTTTATGTAAATGTTAGTTTTCCCACGCTCGCGATTAAATCCGTGAATCATTTTATTCTATAGGCTTGAACAACTTGATTTCTAAAACACAAAGCTATCTATTGATTTAAAAATATTAGTATTAAGATCAAAGCTGTTCAATGAGATGAAACAAGGAAGTTGATATTATTGCACAAACTTACACCGTATATTACGGAAGAATATTTATATTATGGATGATTTAGAATTATTTATTGAAGAACAGCGATTTTATTATTTTTATTATTTTGTTTCATCATGTTTGGCAACGTTTTTGTATTCTATGTAATTCTGATTTTATTCATTACATTGATACACGGTAATGTTTATCGTTGGTGTGATCCTTACGAGACATTTTGTTTGTTTTCTTATGGAAGTGATGTAAGTGTTTCCAATCTTGAAGAAGGTCAACAAGTTTGTACGGAAGCTAAAAATGGAAGTTGGCCAATTGAAATATGGAATTCTCGGATAGAAGAAGCTGTAAAGTTATTTATTGAAAATAATTCATTTCCCAACAATTCATCGATATTACTAAATGCTGAGCTATGGAATGATGGACAATTTTACTGGATAAGAAACAACACAAGTAATTTTTATCATCTGTTTTTATAAATTTAAAAATTATTTTAAATTTTAATTTTTCCAGATATAAATAAATTAGGTGCAACAAGTCCTTTATTGAATGCAAGCATATGCTTTCAAGATAATAATTATGGAGTTTGTTTTCCAGGGCAATCCCTTCTTGTTATTTGCACAATCGGTAAATTAAAATTAACAATTAAACTATAAGCAATTAATTGTGTTTATTTCATTAGAAAATTTGCTTATGAAGGATGCAAAGCATCATGGACGTCTTATGAAAATCAACGAAATGCGGGTGGTACTCATCAAACTAAAATAACAAATGTGGAAGATTGCAAAGATTTGTGTGAAACCGACAAAATCTTAAGCTGCACAGCTGTTGATTATTCAACGACTCCACAACAAGGATGGGAAGGTTGTTGGACGCTCACAAACTCTTCTTTACAATTAGACACCGGAAGAGGCAAGCTTGCAAATACTTCAGAGCACGTTATTAATAGAACATACAAAACAGTTGATTTTTGCATTGGAGATATTTCAAGTAAACCAATTTTCATTTAAGTAACCCATAGATAAGAATTTATAATTTTTAATAAGCATTTACAGAAAATTCAAGTAAAGAATTTACAACTATTTTAGACGTTACGAATTTTAAAACGCCGCCTTCTCAAGGTAAAAAAAAACAAAAAATGGTACAATCTAATTTAAGTTAATATTTGAATTGTTTATTTAGTTTATGATAATAATTTAATTTATTTAAAATAAATAAAGTTTTGGAGTGCTGTTTTATTCACAAAAACTCGTAACATTTTAGTGACATTCACAGCAACAGGCAAGCAAGCAATCAGTATTGCTGTCCCAATAGCTGTCATAGTCGTTATTGTTGGTCTATCAGTTTTAATATATATCTGCTGGAAAAGAAAACAACGAAAAAGGTTATATTATTGATTCCTTAAGTAAGAATTTTCAAAATTGCTTGTTTTTTGTTCTCAAATTTAAGTTGAACTTAATAGGGTAGCATTTTCAAGCTAAAGCACACACTATAGAGTAGCTCCAAAAACACTTCGTGCATGTTGGAAGACATACCTGCTTAATACCTGCTACGTGTGTTCAAAATCAAAATGTACTGTCATTCCTTTACTGTCCCAATAAAAAATAATTTACCTTTCAGTCATGTGCTTGCAATCGAGCCACCAACTCAGTTGTCAGAAATAGGTTTTATTAAAATGTATTGTTAGGACACTTCCGGAATGATGTCATAACTAAATGTAATCAAGACAAATTTAAAATAAATTGAGTCATAGTAATTAAACATGATTTTTTCCAGTGAAACGCAAACTCAGCATTTTATTACAACATCGGAAGTCCAATATTCCGTTGCAGAAAATCCACTAAACTACATTGATGTAGATTTTCAAAAAAATGATAATAAAATCTCACAAGTAGAAGACAACAGCGCATCTAATGGCCAGGTTTACTACAACACAGTTGGCTCTTCATCTCAAAATCCATCTTTAGAAGAACCGACGTATTCTGAGATAAACAAATATTGAAAAAAAAATTTGAATGGTATATAGGTTGTCAATAATCAAATCATTTATTGAATTATCTTAATTGAGTTAATTTAGGCAATTTTTCAATGTGATAAAAATCATATATTCTAAGACCTGATTTTTGAAGACATGTTAGTGTATGTTACATTTAATTTTTTTTATTTATATTATACATTGCGGCCAAATACTTCAAAACATGTGTGATTGACAAAACTCTATTAGTTTATGTTTGATCAAAGAAAACATTTTGACTGGTTGAGTTTTAGTCGATAATCAAATCATTTATTAAACTATCATATTTGAAATAACCTAACGTAGATTTAATTTTTATAATACGGTTTTATAATATAAATAAAATAATTATTAGCAGCAATCTTAAAATGGTTGTTATCTCTACAATGGTGTCCTCAGTTATGCAATGATTGCTTGTACAAAAATTATATGCCGGTGTTTTTGTTATATAAACGTTACTTTCTAATTTTCTTTCATTTCGATTATTTTAGTTGTCAAAATCAACTTTAATAGAACGCTTGTTTGTTTAAGTTGCAGTGTGGATTCGGTGTTTAATTATGCTTAATGTGGTCGTTGAGCACTAATTGAATAAGTGAGTGAGTGAGGCGGGAATATTGTTAAAGTAAACAACCGATTTTGTCGATCAATTAATAACCCGCTGAAACAGCTTAAAAGTAAGTAGATCTTAATTGAATTTTTCTGTTATCTTAATAAAAAATAAATTCAGATCAAACTATTAAAGTTGTAAAGTTTTTTTGATTGAAGAATAAGACAACAGTTTTATTTTATTTTATTGTATCAAGCATAATTGTTAAACACTTGACATTTTTATTAATAAACATTCATGCTGAAACCTCTTTAAGTTCAGCAATTGAACTTCACAATGAATAAAACTATAAATGGTGCATTGGTTTGTTTACTGGATTTTGTGCAAAAAATGAAAGCATTCAGTCATGTGTCTAATTAAACTGAAATGTGCTTTTGCTATAAATTTTTTATTTGTGTTTTTAATTCAAACGATGAAAGGAGATGTTTATAATTGGTGTGATTCTTACGAGACATTTTGTTTATTTTCATTCGGACCTGATGTAACTGTTTCTAATTTAACGGAAGCTCAGCAACTTTGTACGGATTTTAAAAATGGCAGCTTTCTTGTCAATATATCAAATTCTCAAATTAAAGACCGTTTAACACAATTTATTGCAAACAACTCTTTGGGAGAAAGTGCCGTTGTTTGTTCTATAGGTAGCTGCTTAAATTGATGATTGTTATTAATATTACAAATAGGTAATTTCTATTGAAGTTTAGAAGTTTTTATAAATTTAACTTTGTTACAGAATGCAGAGCTGAATTGATAACATATGAAGATAAGCAAGTTTTTGGGGCAATTCAACACAGAGAAGTAGAAAGCTTTTTAGATTGCAAACAAAAATGCGAAACTGAAAAAGATTTGAATTGCACTGCATTCGATTGGAATTATACAATAAATAGTTCATTTAGCGGCTGTTGGATTTTTACAGAAACGAATATAATGTACTCACCAATGGGCAGTTTGAAAAATAACTCTCACAACATTATAAACAGGACAAGCAAATCAGTTGATATTTGTCTTGAAGGTAGTCAGTCTTATTTTAACTTTTTAAGATGTGGCTTATTTACTCCAACCAAATAACTTCAAATTAGGCACAAAGGCAAAAATCACAACCGTTTCATTGTTTTCAACTTCAAAAAGTGTCACAGGTAATTAAAGAACTTTATTTTGTTGTTTATTTTTTGAAATAGAAATTGAAATGTTTTTTCTTTAAATGCTAATTGAACAAGACTCTCACGAAAACAGTCATGTCGAACGTACGTTCTTACATATTTTAATGTTTTTAGATGTTTGTCGAAAATTTCAATATTCAAGTGACTTTTATCCAATCAGCAAGGTTTAATTCAAAAACACTTTTTACAAATTTTACAGTCGTTTTAATTATCCCAGTTGTTGTTGTTTTGGCAATCATCATAGTTGCATTATCTGTAATTATTGCTTATTTATGGAAAAAATCGAAAAACAAAAGGTTAAACATTAAAATTTAATTTTAAAAAAATAATTATTTCATTTTTATTTTAATGTGTTTTAATGTTTACAACTTGTTTAATAGCTATGTTAATTAACAACGTCTGACATTTGTGAACGTTTTCTTTTCAGTGATACTCAAAGTCGTCAGTCGGTCTCAACAACAACTTCCGCTGTCACTCCTTCAGAAGAACCTTTGAACTACATTAATGTGGATTTTCAAAAAAATGATAACGATGTTATGAAAATTGAAGACAACACCTCATCAGATGATTATGTTCATCACAATACAGTAGACTCTTTATCACAAAATGTATCTTTAGAAGCACCGATTAATTCTGAGGTCAACAAATTTTAATAAAAAAAACTTCACTTTATAACTAAACTGTGTTTGTGCTGTTCAACTTTTTAAAATTGAGAATTACTAGCATTTGTTGAATAAACAAAAAAACAACGATAAGATAAACTCATGTCGATGAAATCTTTTATATATTTTTATAAATACCAATTAATTTTAAAATACTGGTTTAATTATCATAACTTGTAATGCTTCAATATAAAATTAATCATTTAGTTATTCATTTTCAGCCCAACACTTAACT
Source organism: Erpobdella octoculata (assembly GCA_963978895.1). Lineage (NCBI taxonomy): Eukaryota > Metazoa > Annelida > Clitellata > Hirudinida > Erpobdellidae > Erpobdella > Erpobdella octoculata. The sequence goes on from OZ022246.1 coordinate 24,261,477, forward strand.
TAGTTGAGTGATGGGCTTTTGAATACTTTAAATACACAAACTGAATGGATGCCATTGAATTGTTTAACACTTCAATGTTAAATTCTCAAAAGCAGTTTTATTTTGAAGTGTAAATCTGTAATATTTAAACGGAAATATTTGATTATTTATTTTATTTAAATGGTTACAAACCATAAACCTGACTAACCAAAAACTGGATTTCTATTGTTTTTTTTTAATTTTAAAATGTACATGCGATTTCCTTATTAACACGTAGATATTTCAAAATTATGACAAATCAAAATAGTATTTTTTGACTGTTTAAATAAATAAACAAAACAAAACAAAACAAAACAAACTAAAATAAAAGAAAATAAAATAAAATAAATAAATAAATAAATAAATAAACAAAACAATTAGTTTAAAACAAATTAAGAGTTATTTAGTACAACACAAACATCGCAGAAAACTTTTATTTACTTAGTTGTTAATACAATTTATTTAGTCAGCAAGCCGTCAATGCGTATCAATGAACAGGTATGTACAGAACTGTGAAGATAAATCACTCATCGCATTTTCAAGGAAGTTAATGTCGGCCATTTTAGTCATGTGTACGCTTAAAATGAGATTTGTTTTTAGGTTATTATTAATTTTCAGTGGAGTTTTAGATGGTGAAGTTTATCGTTGGTGTGATCCTTACGAGACATTTTGTTTGTTTTCTTATGGACCAAATATAACAGTTTCTAATTCAACACAGTCTGAACAGTTTTGTACGGAAGCTAAAAATGGCAGCTGGCCTGTTAATATTTTAAATTCTCAGATAAATAACCGTTTAATGCAGTTTATGACAAACAACTCTGTTGGAACAAGTTCAATTGTTTGTTCTGTAGGTATGTTGCTTATATGTATTTTTATTATCATATTTATTGTTATTATGAAATGTGCAATTTTAATACAGAATGCAGAGCTGATTGGATAACATTTGAGGATAAGGAAGTTGTTGGCGCAAATCCATATAGTACAGTGCAAAGTTTGTCAGAATGCAAAGAAAAATGTGAAACTGAAGAAAATTTAAAATGCACTGCAGTTGATTGGAATTATAACAAAAATGATCCATTTGCTGGTTGTTGGATTCACACAAATCCTGATGTAATAAATTCACAGATGGGAAATATGAAAAATAATTCATTTAGCATTATAAACAGGACAAGCAAATCAGTTGATATTTGTATTGGAAACATCCAAGGTAGTTAACAAAAACCTGTTTTATAATAATTCTTATACTTATCAATTACTAAAAATAAATTTTTCAATCGGTAACAACAGTAACAACTGTTACAACTGTGACAGCTACAACGGAACCACTTTATTTATTGTCAACTAACGCTACAGGTTTATTAAAACAGATTTTTCTTTTAAATTGTTAATAAGACAAATTTGGGAAACAAAGTTAAATGTCAGCCTGAATATTTTTTTCAGAAATGAATAAACTTACAATGTAAATTTTTTCTATGTAAATTAAAATTTACCTGAAATCGTGATAAAAAAGTTTGTTAAATTTTCAGTATTAAAAAACGACTTAAATAAATGCAGTGTATATTACTGTAAAAAGTTAAATGCTGAATGTTTTGAAAAACTTTCAAAATTCAAGTTTTAACAAATGTTTTTTTCCAGTTATCTGTGTTAATATTGACGGCATTAAACCAGGTATGTAGATTATTTATTGTTAAAAAAATATTAAATTTTACCATAAAAACAAATTTAAACTTAATACAATTTTGAAAATTTTCTAATTTATGTTTTTTGCAGGTTTATTCATTGGCATAGTTGTTTTTCTTAGTTTAATAATAATCATATTAATTGTTTCTTTTTTGGTTTTCAAGCAGTGGAAAAAAATTAGGTTGTTATTTGAATTATACATAACAACTGATAGTTCTGTAAATAAAAAGTTATAGAGCTACATATATATAAACAATTATTTTAAAAAAAATCAAGTAAAACAAAGCAGCCGGCGTCTCAAATAGAACCTCAACAGTCAATTACAAATATGACAAGTAATAACAACAGTGGAACGTACGACCAACTTTCAAACTCTCTTCGTGTCCTGGAAAGAAGTGAACATGCTTACATTGAGATCTCGAAATGAATTTATCAAGTTTTTTCTGTTTAATTTCTTACAAACTAAAAGGCCATGTTATTGTTTGACATTGAACAATTTTAGTTATAAACTTATTTTAATTAGGTTAACTCAAATCAACAAAACAACCAGCAATTACTTGTACTTTAGTTAAACGCGCATCAGATTCAGTTCAAAATAAATGAAAGTTTGTTTCATAAATGAATGAAAACAAAATATTTTAGACGTTATTTCATATCAGCTGTTGAATTTCATTCTTGTTTCAAAGTGATGTTAAAACTTGAATAAAATTATTTTCAATCTGTGTTTTAAAGCTCATCTTTCTCTTATTTAGGTATGGACTGGCTAGCAAAACAATAATAACAATAACGATGGCTTTACTTATGTAGTTTTTTAATACTTTATATTATTTAAAATGTTAAAAAGTAAGTAATAATTTATTGTGATATTTTGAAAAACAAGAAAGACTAAGTTATGGTGCAGGGATTACAGATCCCGGGATGACAGGATTCAATATTGTCAATCTTGGCAATCCTGTGTTTCGAGATTTAGATTGGGTTTTGTTACCAAAACATATGAACATTTTGACATAGACACTATGAGATGGTTTATTTTATTATTATTATTAACCTTCTCAAACAGAAAAGCCAACAGGCTACTTAATTCACTTGGATAAAAAACAAAAGATAATAACTTCCTTTAAATAGAATTTTTTCTTTTGCACTAGCTAGTAGCACTTTCATTGATGTTTTGTGGAAATTTTCCAAAACTTTACAAAACGACCCATGGTTTTAAAATAAAACAGATTTCGACAAAAACAAGTTAACTGCTTCTTTTTCCTATGCGTTTATCCAAAGAAACTTTCATTCTCGAGTTAATTGCTCTTTCAGTCAGAACTAATTCAGCAGTTACCATAACAAAGTAATTGTGTTGCAAAAATTTTACCAGCTCAGTTTTGTGAGTTTTTTCCAAGTATAAAAATTTAAAATTTAACAGATTCTTAAGTCATTTTATTAATGAAAAGTTCTATTCTAAAAAAAATTAAGTTAACATTGTAAACTAACAATTTTATCTCGTTTTTACGTCAAGGACAAAACAGTTTTTCTCTAACATCTACTTTAACACTTTTAAAGCCTTTACTATTTTATCATCAGCTACATTTTCTTGTTTTAACAAATAAATGTATAGGTTGTTAAATAATAAAAACAAGTAAGAATTCGATTTAAAATAAATCTATTTATAAACACTGAATACGCAAGCAGTCAATGCCTAGCCATTGAGCATGCGAAAAGAGGAAGCTATGAAAAAACGTTCAAGCTTATCTGTTTGTCATTCATTCTCTGTAGAAAATAAATGTTTTCAGTTATGTGGATATTTATTTTAAATTTATTTTTAGTGCTTTCTATTCAAATAATACAAGGAAAGGTTCATCGTTGGTGTGATCCTTACGAAACATTTTGTTTGTTTTCTTATGAACCAAATGTAACTGTTTCTAATTTAACGAAAGTTGAACAACTTTGTACGAAAGCCAAAAATGGCAGCTGGCTTGTCAATATATCGATTTCTCAGATAAATAACCGTTTAATGCAATTTATGACAAACAACTCTTTGGGAACGAGTGCAGTTGTTTGTGCTATAGGTACGTTGTTTATATATATTGTTATTATTGTTATTTTGGCTTTAATAAATATGAGTTATTTTATAATTTCATAGTTTTATATGAGCAATTTTAATACAGAATGCAGAGCTGAATGGATAACATTTGAGGATAAGCAAGTTGTTGGTGCAAATCCATATAGTACAGTGCAAAGTTTGTCAGAATGCAAAGAAAAGTGTGAAACTGAAGAAAATTTAAAATGCACTGCAGTTGATTGGAATTATAACAAAAATGATCCATTTTCTGGTTGTTGGATTCACACAAATCTTGATATAATAAAGTCACAGATAGGAAATATGAAAAATAATTCATTTAACATTATAAACAGAACAAGCAAATCAGTTGATATTTGTATTGGAAACATACAAGGTAGTTAACTTTTAACATAATTGCTATAAAATCATTTATTTACTGTAATAAATATCATTAAAAACAGAACCAACTCCAAATATTACTACAGTCATTGTGTATTCATCTTCAACAAATATCACAGGTGTTGTAAAAAAAAAATAATATCATTCCATTCTTTAAATAAACATTAAAATAACAGCTTTTTCATTATTTTAAGTTTTAGAAAGAAGTTTCAAAAAAGAAAACCCTCTTAACAAATGTATGTTTACAGGTTTTTAAAGTTTTTAATTTATAATTATCTGTTGAAGATAAAAAACATTGAGTTTGATCAAATTACCAAATATTTACCAAAATTATTTAAATACATTTCTTAGCAAGTACCACAGTAGTCAGTATTGCTGTCCCAATTGTATTGATTTTTGCAATAATCGTTGTTATCGTATCTGTAATTACTGTTTATTTTTGGAAAAAATCAAGAAACAAGAGGTTACATTTATATACTTAATTTTAATTTTTTAGTTTTACAGTAGAATTAAAAATTTTAACAAATGTTTTTAGAAAATCACAAAGCAGCTCAAATATAATTAATGAGCAGTCTTCTAATCATTTTTCTGCCAATATTGCTCAAGTTGATGAACCATTGAACTACGTCAAAATTGAATTTCAAACAAAACAAAACATTACCACTCCACAAATTAAAAACGATGAAAACACATCCTCATCACACGTTTATTACAATACTGTAGAACCATGAAGGAAATTGCCGTAAATTTTTTAATTAAAATCATTTGTGTTGTTTGAAAGCAAATTATTTTGTAGTTTTTTTAAATTTGTGTTTTTTCACAGTTTCTCATTTGAAATTAAAATTAGAGGTTACAGCAGAAACGTTATTTAACCAAAAAAGTGATGTTTTGAGTTTATTTTGTTATTGTTAGATTCGTAAATAAAGAATCAGTCAACTTAGTCATTGAACTTCTCGAATTTGCGACTAAGCTAGATAACCATGGAAAATCCAACTACCTGCCGAGAATAACCAATGTTTTCAATAAAATTCTAAACTTTCGGGCCTAATTAAATTAGCAAATTTTAACAGCGTGAAACTAATTGGTGTGTTTTGACATTAAAAGTAAGCGGAAAACAAACCTTTTGAACTAAAATAAACTTTGAAATATTGTTTTAATTGTATTTATTAATTGTTACACTTTAGAACCTTACTAAAACAAACATTTTTTCAAAATATCATTTCTTTTAAATTTTTAATGTTCAGACAATGATGGAAAAAAATAAAAATGTAAAATATTTTTATTGAAACAATCTGTTTGTTGTTTAAATTAATTTAAATTGTTTTATTTGATGAAGTTGCATTAATGCTTGGTATTTTGTATTGCATTTTCATAATAAATTTGCTTTCCGAAATATTTGGTTCTTGAAATATTAATAAAAAAACAAAAGATGATAAAATTTTGTCAAGTTTAAACACATTAATTACGTTAATGCTCTGAGTTTTCATAAACAATACACTAAATCAGCACCCAGGGGTTTTCTCCTGACACCGTTGGCCTATCGTACCACGCTCAATTTCCAGCCACCTCAAAAATTCTGTTAAAATGTGACATTTTTAAGCACACACGAACACAATTAGCATTATACAATAGATAGTTTTTATTTTATGAGAGCAAGCACGAACTAGATTATGTGAGTTTCTATTATTAAGCATGCAGTTTTCAAGCTGTCAATAGTCTCTGAACCAATAAAATAAACAACATCTATACAAATAGTTTGTTGTGTATTAGATTTTTCGCATGAGATAAAAAATTAGCTATGAGTATATTTAAACTAGAATGTGTTTGTTTTGTTAATTTATTTTTTGTTTTTTTGATTCAAACTACAAAAGGAGAAATATATCGTTGGTGTGATCCTTACGAGACATTTTGTTTGTTTTCTTATGGAAGTGATGTAACTGTTTCCAATCTTGAAGTAGGTCAGCAAGTTTGTACGGAAGCTAAAAATGGCAGCTGGCCTGTTAAAATTTTAAATAATCAAACAAAAAATACCGTCAATACATCAAATTCTAGAATCAAAGATCGTTTAGCAGAATTTATTGCAAATAACTCTTTAGGAGAAAACTCAGTTGTTTGTTCTATAGGTGGGCTGTTTATAATGATTATTATTATTATTACTACTACTATTACCATAAATATGTATTCTTTTTTTTAAATCTGTTATTTTGTATGCGCAATTTTGATACAGGATGCAGAGCTGAATGGATAACATTTAAGGATATGCACGTTGATGGAGCAATTCAATATAGTGAAATACAAAGCTTTTCAGAATGCGAAGAAATATGTGAAACTGAAAAAAATTTGAATTGCATTGCAGTTGATTGGAATTACGATGAAACTGGTCATTTTCGTGGTTGTTGGATTCATAAGAATCTTTATATAAATAATTATTCGATGCGTTCTTACAAAAATTGCTTACATAGCGAAATCAACAGGGCAAACAAAAGGGCTAATAAATGTGTTGGAGAAATACTAAGTAATTATTTTTTTCTAATTTTCTAATAATTATAATAACTAATTTGATAATTTTTTATTTACTTTTATTCAGCGGCAACTGTAAAACCTACAACTGTGTTTTCACATTTATTTCTAACAAACGCTACAGGTATTTTCAAGTAAAAAATAGACCAATAGCTGTCAATTTTAGTTTTTTTTAATATTATAACAAATCAAAAAATGAAATTAATTATAAACTTAAGTATTATTTAAAAATTAATTAAAATAAAGATGTAAGGTTTTTTCATGTTGACTAGAATTTAAAAGCATCTTATTAACGCTTGCTTTTTTTGAGCGTTGAATTTATACTTAGATTATAGTAATGTTATTTTTTTTTTAAATTGTTTTTGTAAAATTTATAAAATGAAACATTCATTTAACAAAATGTAATAAATAATTTTGTTATCAGATGTTGGTGTTATTATTTATGGCATTAAACCAGGTATGAACATTATTATTCTCAAACAAACAAAATATAATTATAACATACAATAAACAAATGTAGAGTTATTTGGCAGTTTCTAAATTTTTTTATTTTAATTTTTTTACAGATATATTCATTGGCATAACCGTTTTTCTTAGTTCAATAATTGTTGTTCTAATTGCTTCATTTTTTGTCTTGTGGTATCTACAAAAAATAAGGTTGTTTTTTTATATTATTTATTAAAATTGATATACTTTTATATTGAAATTATTTCTAAAAAGATTTTATCCAGCAAAGGAAAACACATCAAAAATAGAACTTGAACAATCAAGAACTGATATAACATATAACAACAACATTGAAACATACGACCAGCTTTCAAAATCTCTTCCTGACTCAAAAACAAATGAACATGTCTACATTGGGCTGGCAAAATAAGCACATCAGTTTTAGGCTTAACCTAAAATTCTTTACAAGTGTTTGTATCACACCATGTGTTTACTAGATATTGAAATGTTTTATACATTAATTTATTAAATTCACTAAACAACCAGATTTGATTCAAAATAAATAATTTTAGTACAATGCGTGTTTCAAATATACAAAAATATTCCATCTGTGTTTTATATCTTAACTTGTTCTATATTGTATTGTTTTTTTTATAAATTTGAAAGTAAAACTATTTTTAACCACAAAAACGTTTTTAAAAAATTTTATAGTGATTTAACAAAGTGCATTGTATTGTTTTTTTTGTTTTGTTCTTGTTAAATATTTTCGCATAACAGCAGACAACTTAGTCATAACACGTCTTGGATTTACCAAAAATCCAGATAGCCATTAAAATAACCTACTAAAAATAAAACATTTAAAATAAAATTTTAAATTGTTTTACCTAATTTAAACAGCAATTTTTGAATGTGTGAAAAAAAATTGATGTGTGCCTTATCAACAAATAAACGGATAACAAATGGTTTACCTTTGTTTGTAAACTAAATTTTAAATTTAATTTTTTATTATAGTCACTGCTTTAATTGCATTTGTCAATTTTTGCAAATACGTTTTTAACTAAAATTAACATTCATACAAAATATCACATTTGAAATCAGTTTTAGCCATTGTTGATAGATATAGTTAAGTGAATAATTCTTACAAAAACAAGTTTTATATTAATATTCTATTTGATTCAATATGTAATACTTAATAGATTTTCAATATTAATAAATATTGTTTTATTGTATCCGCTCAATAGTATTAATTGATTGGTAGAATAATAGTGGTTATAAACCGAAGATAATGAAAATTTGTGAAATTTTATTACATTACGGTAATAGTCATACGAAATAGTTTTAATAAAAAATTCATTAGTTAAGCATCAAGGAGTTTTTTCTGATACCGCCGGCTCAACACACAACGCTCTACCTAAAATTTGGAGCAAACTTCCAAGCCACATTATCATTTCATTCAGTTTAGCCACAAATTTTCACATAGCACTTGAGATTATTCTATTCACAAAATCTTGTTCCCCTTGTCAATAGTAGTCTTGAAGTTCTATTTGAATTACTATAATTATTATTATAATCTATAATAATCATAATAAAAGCCAAACATAATTGAACAGTTTTATGAAACAAGGAAGTTTGTGATATTCAAAAGCGCAACAGCAAATGCTTTAGCAGATCAAGACGTTTCTATTGTGAAAGTTATACAGCTACAGGCATGAATTAAATGAAATCATAACAGCAACTTAAACTTAATGCATTTAAACATGCTAATAAACTACAATGTTCTTGAGTAACTTGAATCTTTTTTTAACTGTATTTTGGTTTCACAAAATCATAGAAGGAGAAGTATATCGATGGTGTGATCCTGATGTGACATTTTGTTTATTTTCATTCGGACCTGATGTAACTGTTTCTAATTTAATGGAAGCACAACAACTTTGTACGAAAGCTAAAAATAGCAGCTGGCCAATTGAACTAGAAAATCTAAATAAAAGAAAATTAGTAAATTTCTTTATAACTAATAACTCGTTTCCAAATACATCATCTGTAATACTTAATATTGAACAGAGAAAGGATGGCAAACTTTACTGGATAAAGACCAATCAGAGTAGTTTGTTTTAATTAGTTTATTACTTTTTTCAAATGATTGAGTATTATTTAATTTTATTTACAGTAATACCAGAAATAGATCTAATGATCACTGAAAGCATCTGTTTTAGAAACAATCGTTTTGAAGTCTGTCCTCCAGGAAAGAAAAAGTTCGTCATTTGCACAGTTGGTAAATGATTTGAAACTGTACAACATACAAAATTAATGCAATGTTGTATTTCATACAATAAACAACTTGGTTATTTAGGATGCAATGCATCATGGACCACTTACGAGAATGAAAACGTCATGGGTGGTGGTCATCAGGATGGCATTTCCAACTTGGTAGACTGCAAACTTTTGTGCGAAACTGACAGAACACTGCACTGCACGGCAGTTGACTTTTCGTCAAGTTCTGATCAAAGATATTCTGGTTGTTGGATACACTGGAAGCCTTATTGGCAGTTGAACTCTGAAAGACAACAGTGGCAACAGAATTCGCACAACGTCATCAACAGGACAAGGAAAACAGTTGACTACTGTGTTGGAGGTACTTTGATTTATTTATTAAGCAGGTTATTAGATTCATAAACATATTAAATTATAAGTATTTTAAAGTTTAATTTATTATTTTTTTAAATAAAAATATAAAACGTGGTAAATATAGGTTACAACTACAGTTTTCTATTTATCAGATATTCCAAAAAAGTCTTCAAACAACATTGTCGGTAAGATTGACTTTAAAAATTTAATTTTTTATAATTTATTTTTTTGTTTATATTGTTTTTTATTTTTGAATCAAATTGAATTTAATATATTTTTAAATGAACCGTTAAAATATATTTTTTTACTAATACCTCAAAAATTATAAACATATGATATTGAATATTTACTAAAACAATTTTTGCTTTTATTTCTCACGAGTAGACCATTTATGGCCATAAATTTTAAACATTGCAGTTGGAGCCATTCTTGGTGGAGTATTCGGCTGTCTTGCAGCAATTTTGGCAGTTTTTCTTTTTAGAGCTTTTGTTTTGAAGAAACAATGTACAATTAACGGGTAATCATGTTGAGTTTTAAATATATATATTTTTTCAATTTACCTTTGAATAAATTTTGACTAGTTAGAAAATATTGTGTTTTTGAGTTTAAATTTTTTTTTAATTTGCTATTGAAACACCTAATTATTTAAAAATTATTCATACAAATTGATTTATTTATAAAATAACCAGTTGAAATGTTATCATTATTTCAGATATATTATTGTTATTTTTTAAATAATTTTTGTTTTTTGATTCAGTCACGAAACTAACATCATCGACACCACAGACGCAGCGTATGACAACGATTCTTTCAGAAATATCGAAAACGAATATATAACACTGGAATCACCACCCAATATTTAAACCATTTTAAGTAAATTAAACTTGTAGTATTTTGTTTTTTTTTGTTTTTGGGGCGCGACTTTTAGGCAACGACGATTTGGCTGTTAATATACTGAGTTTTGATCCACTAAAAATTCAATTTAGCTTAAATTGTAGTCTATTGGTTTTATGGGTCAACCTTTCTGTAACTATCACTTGATTTTTTGTCTGTAAACATTAAATCTTTCACGAAACAAATCAAGCAGTTAAACATAAACATGCATTTGCAGTCACTGTACAGTTTGGAAATACAGCACTTAATAAAGTCATTGCTGCTTCCTCAAAATTAACAAGAACCGTACGTGGACTAGCTTCAGGAATGAGTTAATGAAGCTTTTCTAAAACTCGCCCATATGTTGTACTTGTCTTGTTGTCTGCTCATAATTATTCAACAAAGTTTTATTATATCCTTCAAATTACAAATTTTTTAAGGCATCCTTAATTAGTAAATACATGGATATCAAGATATCCATGGTAAATATCACTTTAAGCTTTTCATTGCATAAGCTTAAATTTACATACAATGCTTATGTTGCATGCGCCTAAATGCGCCTATTTGTCGTCGTTCTCGTTGTCCGCCATATTTATTAGTTAAGCCTCGACTTCGAACCTTGTTTCCATTTCGTTTCGCCATTGTCGGCTCTTGCAGAATTGTTTATTTTAGTTGTTGGTTCTGTTTAATAAAACTTTAAAAAACGACTTCAAAGTCTCTTGACGACCACACATCAACAACGCTTGTTATTTGTAGCTCAACACATACAAACTGTTGTACACAAAGTTATGTAATTGTGTAAACATCATTCATAAGCACAAAGAAATTTTTTTTAGTTCTTTGGAGTCTAATCAATCGTTTATCGAAACTACCTAAACTAAAGTAGGCTGCCTATAGAATTAAATATTCAGCTGCCGCTAGGTCTTCAGACAGCACTAACAAAAACCTAACCCCAATCCAGCCTCAAAAAGTTAGTAGCAAGTTCAAATTATTTGCATAAATCAATTTTTGTTTTCTATTAGACAAACTGCTGAATATCATGATTTTTTTTAATAATCACTCTAATGGTTCAAGTAAAATATAATAATTGAGTAGTTTAAATTTTAATTGAAGTGTTGAACGTAAAAGCGTATGGTCGTACAATTGTGATAGACGTCAGAAATTGCTTTTTCTTGTTTTTGTTCTTTTGTATTTCACGTTTAGCTGTGACAAAGACGTTTTAAGCATAAAAGTCGCCAAACTGAATGTTTATTTTATTAGGTGTCTCCATAAATAAAAGCATAATTAGTATGCTGGATGTTACAACGAAGACTAAAACTAACTGCATATATTAATAATAGTTTACAATGTTTTTAAATAATTTGATATTTTTTCTTATTGTAGTTTTGTTTCAAAAAATGATCCAAGGAGATGTTTATCGATGGTGTGATTTATATGAGACATTTTGTCTGTTTTCATATGGACCAGACGTTACTGTTTCTAATTTCAAAGAAGCTCAACAAGTTTGTACGAAAGCTAAAACTGGCAGCTGGCCAATTGAATTAGAAAATTCTACGAAACAAAATATTGTTGATCAGTTTATTAAAGATAATTTGTTACCAAGTGACACACCGGTAGTTCTAAATATCGAACTAAGAAATGATGGAAAACTATATTGGATAAAACGAAACACAAGTAATTTTTGACTTACTTGCTTTAAAAAATATAATCTATAGTTTTTTTATCTCATTTTCAGAAGTTTTACAGATAGATCTAACAATTAATGCAAGCATATGCTATAGAAATAGTCGTTTTGAGGCCTGTTCCCTAAGAAAATTAAATTATGTTATCTGCACAGTTGGTAAATAATTTGCAACAATTTATTTAGAAGTTGATGATTTTTAGATTTTTACCTAAAACGTATGATTTTTTGCGGATCACCTTTGGAAGTTTTGAAACATGAGTTGGTAATAAAATAAAAAATAATGTAACTTAGTAAGATTTGGCTTTTCATATTTGAATGTTTATTATAACAAAGTCAAATAGTGACTGAATTAAAATAAAAAAAACACGTTTGAGCAGACTTTATATAAAAACAGTCGTAATTTAAGATATTTATTTTCTAATATTATTAAACTTGTTGATTCAGATTGCAGAGCGTCATGGACTTCTTATGAAGATCAAAATGTTATGGGTGGTTCTCTAATGCCTGGAATCACGAACTTACTAGAGTGCAAAGATGTGTGCGAAACCAACAGAACGATGGACTGTACAGCTGTTGATTTCACACCACCACCACGATTTGATGAGGGCTGTTGGGTACATTCAAAACCTTATTTAGCACTGGACATAGGAAGACGTCAATTAATAGGCACTTCAGAAAACGTCATTAATAGGACAGTGAAATCAGTTGAATATTGCATTGGAGATATTTCAGGTTTTTAATTATTCAAAAAATTTTATGTTGAGTTTAACTTAATTACAAAATTAAACTAAAATTATAATTTTGCCAACATTGACGAAAAAGTGATTACTTTCACCATTTCAACAATCAGTCCAGCATTGCCAGCTACAAACTTAAAAAGTGAGACTCATTTTATAAAATGCAACACAAACTATAAGTTTTGTTAAACTTAAAACCATGTTATTTTCACCCATTGAATAAATTAATATTCATTTTTTTACTTTGCAACTCTGGTCTACTAAAAAATTATTAGTTAAAAAATGTCTAATACCTATGTATCATTTTATATTTTAGATAAATATAAAAATTGAACTATTTTGAAATAAGCAACTCAAAACATTTGAATATTTTTTCAAAATTTGTTTATTTAATTTCATCAATAAATAATAGTTTTAGTTGAAGCAATTGTTGGTGGAGTTGCTGGTGGTGTTGTTGTAATAATTGGAATTATTGCACTTGCCATTGTAATTGTAAAGAAGAAATGTAAAAGAAAAGTAAACAGGTATTCATCGACGACTTTTTTTAATTGTTATACTTTAAAAAAATGAATTAACGATCTTTTATTTAGAAATTCCGATACTGAATTAGAACAGAATGATGCTTACGAGGATGTGTCTGAAACTAGAGAGCCGTCTGTAAATCTGGAGCACCCGTATGATACGTTAGTAAACTATTACATTTTAATATAGAAAGTTACTTCTTGATAATTATTTATTTAAAATAACAATTCTAAGTTTAATACTTGGTCTGAAAATAAAACAAATTAACCGTATTTCATCAAATTGTTCAAAGTTTTATAATATTATTCAGACTGCAGTCTGAAACGGGCAACACTTATGAGCAAGTCCCAACAAATAAAGTTTTTTCTGAAATTCCACTAACGTCGACAAATTCTGTTAAAGTGTAAAACTTTTAAATAGAAATATATGAAACAGAAAATATATTTTATTATTTTTTTAAACTCAATACTTAAATCGTTTATATTTAGCTATACAGTTAATCATTTACAATGTTTTACAATGTTACACTACTGGCCGTAGAATAATTAAATATAACAGTTGCGCATGTATTTAGCAGATGTTTACATTTTAAATAGCAGAACTATCATTATTAAGAAGCTCAAGTAGAATATGACTATATTAGAGCCTATACTCTGTTCTATCTTGACATCGCAGTAGAACAAATGAAGGAACTTTTGATGACACAGTCCTAGCTTGGGACTCTCACGTACCTATATCAGAAAGCCGAATGTGCTAGAAACTAGAAATCATTTCACTGTCCGATGAAAAATAATAAAAATAAGTCAAATTAATTGTGTGGGTTGTTAGATTATTTTAATATTAAGAGGTACGTCCAAATATGATTGTTGAAAGGATAGCTTGAATTTTTTAGGTTATCTTAAATCTATAAAAAAAGAAGTTATTCGGAAAAACAAAGAATGTGCTTGCACAACAGAACAGTTAAATTAGCAAAATATTAAAACTTCAAAAACTCTTCTGCAGTTCAAAAATAAACTCCATCCTTAATCGTTTTAATTTCATAATAATTCTTATCAACTACTTCCTGAAAATTAGTTTCTAATTTTAAACTCAACAATTTTGAAAGAAATACCCAAACTAGATCTATTTTAGTACAACGTGACGTAGGTAAGCTTTGAGTGATACAGCAGCTTATGAGAATTTGTAAGAACCAAGGTTTTCAAAGTTAAGTTAATAGTGAGAACAGCACAGGCTAGGATTAAAAAAGTTAGTTTCTTTTTTAGATTCAATTATTCAATTTATAAAAAATCAAAGCTTTGATTATTTTAAAAAATTGTTATAGCATCCTTAATAGTAATTTTATAACGGCCCCAGTTAAGTAGCAAAGCACAGTTACAGTCATGACCTAAAAAAGTTGTAATCATTAAAAACAAATAAGGTCAATAACAGAAGTTCATAATAAAATCAAAAAAGTCAAAAGTCATAAAATAAACAACATGTATGTATGTATGTGTATGTATGTATGTATGTATGTATATATGTATGTATGTATGTATGTATGCATGCATGCATGCATGTATGTATGTATGTATGTATGTATGTATGTATGTATGTATGTATGTATGTATGTATGTATGTATGTATGTATGTATGTATGTATGTATGTATGTATGTATGTATGTATGTATGTATGTATGTATGTATGTATGTATGTATGTATGTATGTATGTATGTATGAATGTATGTATGTATGTATGTATGTATGTATGTATGTATGTATGTATGTATGTATGTATGTATGTATGTATGTATGTATGTATGTATGTATGTATGTATGTATGTATGTATGTATGTATGTATGTATGTATGTATGTATGTATGTATGTATGTATGTATGTATGTATGTATGTATGTATGTATGTATGTATGTATGTATGTATGTATGTATGTATGTATGTATGTATGTATGTGTGTACATATGCATGTATGTATGTATGTATGTATGTATGTATGTATGTCTCTAGTATTTGATATTCCATCAAGAACAAACGTATTTTGAATGATTTGCGTTTTTAAACTTGTATTGCAAGAAATGAAGTTGCCTGCTTATGTGAACTTTTGCAACTGGTTTGCATTTTCAACTGAAAAAAGATAAAACAAATTATAATTGCTGCCATTTAAAAATAATATTCACAGCTCACATATATGAATTAGCATAAAATATTAAAACAACGATTAAATAACTCTAAATTATAGAGCAATTACAGCTACTCTACTGTAAGTAGGTATAAAACTTAAGTTGATGCACTGTCTAACCAAGAACGTTTTATGATGTTAGTTATATATTTCAAATTTATTTTGTTACTATTTATCAATTTTCATTCTGCTGAAGATGTGTTTCAGTGGTGTGATCCTTACGAGACATTTTGTTTATTTTCATTTGGACCTAACCTAACCGTTTCCAGCCTGGAAGAAGCTCAAAAGTTGTGTACGGAAGCTAAAAATGGTAGTTGGTTGCCGGAGATAAATAGTCTTGAAATGCTCAATCATTTAAGCGTGTTCAAAAATAATTATTTTAAGATGGCGGATAAGAAGGTGATCGTCAGTAATATTTGTAAGAAAGTTATTCATTATTTTGTTTTTTAATTCTGTTTATTCAGTTTTAATTTTCAAACTTTATTTATTAACATTAATCTTGTGTTTATATTAAACTTTTTTATGTTTCGCAAATATTTTGAGTAAATAAACTAATCAAGAAATTAATGACAAGAGATGACAAGTTTACAATAAAAATAAAGCAGTTTAGTTTTTTATAGTTTAAAACAGCAATATATAATAGAAAAACACTCACCACAATCTTTCTTTAATTAAATTATTTAGCTATCTCGAATAGTCATATAAAGATAAACGATTCTTTTGCGTTTCCACCAATATCCAACATCAAGCACCAGTTTGGAGTTATTTGCATGACAGGTTATTTTCTTTATTTTTTATATTGTTTTTTTTTGTTAATAAATTTATTTAAATGAAATGTCATTAGGTTCTAATTGTTAGTTTATACTCACAAATAAAAAAAATAACTTTTAATGATAATTTTCATACCTTATGTTACAATGTCGTGGTAGGTACCTACACATTTTCTAATATAATGTCATTTCATGTATTGAAAATAGTTAAATTTATTTATTAATTATTGTCATTGCAATGAAAAAGTTGTATGCATATTCTATCAACATCAGAATTGATCAACCAGAATAATTTGTAATTATAATCTTGTTAATTAACGTTAACAGAATGTCTGGCAGAATGGACATTCTTTAGGGATTCGAGAATGCTTCTTGCAAAAAAATACCTAGAATATAATTCAGTAGAAAAGTGTAAAGATGTCTGTGAAAGAAATAAAACTCTTAAATGTGTTGCTGCTGAGTGGGAAAGCCAGATTGTTGGATGTTGGATTCACTCTTCAGTTTCCACAATAAAGAATAAACAAGATCAATTACTTTACATTATTAATCGTACTAATAAAGTTACCATGAAGTGTGTCGGAAATTTGACAAGTGAGTAATTTGTATTATTGCTGTTGTAATGAAAATGAATTAAACAATCTCTTGCATAAATGTTTAACAAATACCACTTGTAACAGGTTTATTTCATTTTGTTATTAAACTAAAAAAATATTTTTGAATAATTAAAATATTGTGCCGTGTTTTTTTAATTTATTAAAACTTTAGGAAATAAATTGTCAAACTGTTTTATCAAACTAGATCCTCAATTACTTCTACGTAATCAATTTAAAAGTTATTTTTCCAGTTGCTACTGTATTGAATGATGGTAATAAACTAGGTGAGTGTAAATACTTTGTTAAATTTAATTATTACTAGAAAAAAAACAAATAATTTACAATTGTAATCAAACATACTAAGATGTTGTTAAATTGTTTTCTCATATTGTTTACAGACATTTTCATAAAGCTAGGTGAGTGTATTTATTTTGTTCAACCATGTTATAAATTTTATTTGAAAATAAATAAACATAAAACAAATGAGTTTTAATTGTAATCAAACATGCAAAGATGTTGTTAAATGTATTTCTTATTTTGTTAACAGACATTTTCATAGACATAACAGCATCCCTAAGTGCTGTGATCATTATTCTTCTCTTTACTTTTATTTTTTTCATCACTTGGCATTTCAAGAAAATGAGGTAGAATTTTATATTTAAAACATTATAATACAAATTTATGATTTTATTTGCTTTTTAAACTAATTTTTCAAAGATCAAATTCAACAAAACAACAAACTTCCGAAAGAGAACATCAACAATTAGATCATGTCATAAGATACAACAACAATACTGAAACTTACGACCACCTTTCAAATACTCTTCGTGATTTAGAAAGAAATGATCATCTTTATATTGGACTTTCCATTTAATTAATTGATTACACTTAAGTTGATAAATAATCAACAATTAATTTTTTATTTTTAATTAATTAAATGCGTAACTTATAGCAATACGATTTAACATTTGCAACTTTTGAGTTTCTTTTTAAATAACTATTCAGCTGCGGGTTTCGACAAATTACAAGCAAAAACTAAAGTTTTTTAACGTGTTGACGGTAGTTACAATTTAGAATTGATTTAATTCTATCTGAAATAACTAATTAATGTTTCATGTTATTTACAACAAAGTATTAGATTTTCAGCAAAGCTACTGACGTTAATAAAAATAATTTCTTTATTAGTTTTTCGTTTTTTAAGTCATATAATAAAGTTAAAATTGTTTGTTAAGAGAAACATTTTTAGCTTTGATTTGGCCTACTTTTGATAGATCGTTGTTATACATGGTTAACCTTATTAGCAGTTAAACTCTGAAAGACAACAGTGGCAACAGAATTCGCACAACGTCATCAACAGGACAAGGAAAACAGTTGACAACCGCGTTGGAGATACTTTGATTTATTTATAAGGCACGTTATTAGATTATTAGTATTATTATTATTATTATTTATTTATTTAACGTGCTCTCTAAAAAGAAAAATTTCTCAGAGCACGAGGCGGCAGTGCCAAAATAAACGAACGAACAGAATCACACATCAGAAACAAAAAGGGTCAATATCCGTTCGTCATACGAAGAAAAAAATGAGTTTTAAGTCGTTTCCTAAAAACATAAACGCTATCGACGCACGCCGGATCGGTAAGTTCAATCGGTAGATTGTTCCAGGTAGTTGGACAAGAAACTGCAAAAGATTGATCAACATACTAAAATAAAAGTATTTTAAAATCTAATTTATTGAATTTTTAAATCTAAACATAATCAACGTGATTAATAAAGATTACTACTAAAATTTTCAATTTATCAGATATTCCAAAAAAGTCCTTGAACAACATTGTCGTTGAGATTCAGTTTAAAGAAAACATTTTTTATAATTAAATCTTGTTGTTTATATTATTTTTATATTTTTGAAACAAATTGAATTTATAATCAATTATTTTTATTAGTTGAATATTATTAAAAAAAATTTAAGATTTTTTATTACGTGTAAACCATTTATGGCCATAAATATTAAACATTGCAGTTGGAGCTATTCTTGGTGGAGTATTCGGCTGTTTTACAGCAATTTTGGCTTCTATTTAGAGCTTTTATTTTAGAAAAACAATGCACACACAACTGGTATTCATATTCAGTTTTGATTATATATTTTTTTAATTCAACTTTAAATACATTTAAACTAGTTTGAACCCAGCACGACCTCACAAGCAAACCGAAAACATAGCAAAATGTCACACAATTGGTAATTTTGATAGGTGTCAGAAATTGCTATTTCTTGTTTTTGTTCTTTTCTATTTCACGTTTAGCAGTGACAAAGGCGTTTTAAGTATCAAAGTCGACAAAATGAATGCTTTTTTATTAAGCGCGCTCGTAAATAAAAACATGTATAGTATACTGAATGAAGACTACTAAACTAAACGCATATATTCATAATATGCTACAATGTTTTTAAATAATTTGACGTTTTTTGTTATTGTACTTTTGTTTCACAAAATGATCGAAGGAGATGTTTATCGATGGTGTGATCAATATGAGACATTTTGTCTGTTTTCATATGGACCAGATGTTACTGTTTCTAATTTCAAAGAAGCTCAACAAGTTTGTACGGAAGCTAAAACTGGCAGCTGGCCAATCGAATTAGAAGATTCTACAAAACAAAATATTGTTAATCAGTTTATTAAAGATAATTTGTTACCAAGTGATACGCCGGTAGTTCTAAACATCGAACTAAGAAACGATGGGAAACTGTATTGGATAGAACAAAATACAAGTAAATTGTGATTTAATTGTTTCAAAAAAGTATAATCGATAGTTTTATTTTAAATTTATCTTACAGAAGTTTTACAGATAGATCTAACAATTAATGCAAGCATATGCTTTAGAAATACTCGTTTTGAGGTCTGCTTACCAGGAAAATCAAATTATGCTATCTGCACAGTTGGTAAATAATTTGCAACAATTTATTTAGAAGTTGATGATTTTTAGATTTTTACCTACAGCATAGAATGTTGTTTGCGATCCACCTTTAGAAGTGTCAAAAATTTAAATTGGTAATCAAATAAGAAATAATGAAACTTAGGTAGATTTAGCTTTTTATATCTGAATTTTTATTATAGCAAAATCAAACAGCGACTCAAGTAATATAAAAACACGTTGTTATTTGAGATATTTATCTTTTAATATTATTAAACTTGTTGATTCAGGTTGCAGAGCGTCATGGACTTCTTTTGAACATCAACATGTTCACGGTGCTTCTCGAATAACTGGAATCACAAACTTATCAAAGTGTAAAGATCTGTGCGAAACCAACAGAACCTTAGAATGTACAGCTGTTGATTTCACGCCACCACCAAGTTCTGAAAATGGCTGTTGGGTACATTCAAAATCTTATTCAGCACTGGATATAGGAAAAAATCAATTAATAGACACTTCACACAACGTCATTAATAGGACAATGAAATCAGTTGAATATTGCATTGGAGATATTTCAGGTTTTTAATTGTTTAAAATTTTTTATGTGAATTTTAAGCTATTAACGGAAATTATAATTTTGGCAACATTGACGAAAAAGAGACTACTTCTACCACTTCAGCAATCACTTCAGCATTGCCAGCAACAAACATTAAAAGTGAGATTCATTTTATAAAAAGCAGCACAAACTTTTAGTTATGTTAAATTTAAACCATGTAATTTCCCCACATTGAATAAAACAATATTTATTTTTTTTAATATGCAACTCAGTTATGCAATTGGGGATTTGAACGACCGAATCTTCCGGTCTACAGAAGAATAATTAGTTTAAAAAAATGTCTAATAGTTATCACTTTATTTTTTAGATAATATAAAAATTAAACTGTTTTGAAAATAGCAACTAACAATTTTTAAATTTATTTTTTTCAAAGTTTGTTTATTTAATTCGATTAATAAATAATACTACAGTTTTAGTTGGAGCAATTGTTGGCGGAGTTGCTGGTGGTATTGTTGTAATAATTGGAATCGTGGCACTTACCATTGTTATAGTAAAAAAGAAATTTAGAGTAAACAGGTATGATGCTAAATACACATATATTTAGTGATGATTTTTATAATTTTTATACATATACAAATGAATTCACGATCTTTTATTTAGAAATTATTATTCTGAATTAAAACAGAATAATGCTTACAGGAATTTGTCTGAAATTAGAGAATCGTCTGTAAATCTGGAGCACACGTTTAATTCGTTAGTGAAATATTACATTTTTAATGTAGAAAATTACTGCTTAATAATTATTTATTTGAATTAATAATTTTACATTGAATACATTGGCTAAAAATAGAACAAATTAACTGTTTTTCATCAAATTGTTTGAAGTTTTATAATTTCGAAAATGTAATTACTATTCAGACTGCAGACTGAAACGCACAACAATTATGAGCAAGTCCCAACAAATAAAGGCACTTGTGATGACATATTCCTAATTTGGGACTCTCACGTACCTACATCAGAAAGCCGAATGTGCTAGAAACTAATAATCAATTCACTGTCTGATGAAAAAATAAAAAACAAGTCAAATAAATTGTATGTTGTTAGATTTCTTCAATATTAAGAAATACGTCAATTTTTTATTGTTGGAAGGATAGCTTTATTATCTTGGTTTTTCTTGAATCTATGAAAAAAAGTTTATTTATCGGGAAAACTAAGCATTTGTTTGAGTTAGCGTTTAATACCACAATGCAGCGGCAAAATAACTTACAAATTTTGAACAACACAACCAAACAGCTAGAATAGCAGGATATTAAAACTACAAAAACTTTTTTTAAGTTCAAAAACAAGTCAATGAAAAAACGAGTTTTTCAACACAAACTTTTATTTCAAATACACTCGATTTAGAAATACAAAAAACATTTAAATTAAGTTTTTTGGTTTTTGAGTAAATAACACTAAATTTGTTGTAAAAATTTTTGAATTTACAATAAATTGAAATTAAACAAAATTAATCTAGAAGTAGGACGAAAAAACATGAATAAATGTTACGCGAGCTTAAGATGGTTCACGTGCTCACTTTGCCGCACGATAATCACACTTTTTTTGTTTAGTTTATTAACTTATGTCGAAATTAATTGAATCATGAATTTTCATCCAATATAAAGCTATGCTGAAAGTTTTAGCTTCCTAGCTAGTCAAAAAGCTGGTTCAATTTTACTTTCATGATTTGCGTACAGAGAAAGACACCCACAAACAAACAGAGATTGCAAGTTGAATAAATGTTTGCAATAAACTCCATCCTTATTCGTTTTAATTTTATAATAATTCCTTATCAACTACTTCCTAGCAATTTGTTTCTAATTTTAAACTCAGCAACTTTGAAGGAAATACCCAACCTAGATTTATTATAACATGGCCTACATTACAACACCACATAACGTGGGTAAGCTTTGAGTGACAGCAGCTTCTGGGATATTGTAAAAACCAGGGTTTCCAAAGTTCACTTAATAGTGAGAACAGCACAGGCTAGGATTTAAGAAGTTAGTTTCCTTAGAATAAATTATAAAGCTATTTATTTTGTGTAAAAATAAAGCTTTGATTATGCTAAAAAAAAAATGGTTATAGTAATTTTATAACGGCCCCAGTTATGTATGTATGTATGTATGTATGTATGTATGTATGTATGTATGTATGTATGTATGTATGTATGTATGTATGTATGTATGTATGTATGTATGTATGTATGTATGTATGTATGTATGTATGTATGTATGTATGTATGTATGTATGTATGTATGTATGTATGTATGTATGTATGTATGTATGTATGTATGTATGTATGTATGTATGTATGTATGTATGTATGTATGTATGTATGTATGTATGTATGTATGTATGTATGTATGTATGTATGTATGTATGTATGTATGTATGTATGTATGTATGTATGTATGTATGTATGTATGTATGTATGTATGTATGTATGTATGTATGTATGTATGTATGTATGTATGTATGTATGTGTGTATGCATGTATGTATGTATGTATGTATGTATGTATGTATGTATGTATGTATGTATGTATGTATGTATGTATGTATGTATGTATGTATGTCTCTAGTATCTTATATTCCATCAAGAACAAACATATTTTGAATGATTTGCGTTTATAAACTTGTATTGCAAGAAATGAAGTTGCCTGCTTATGTGAACTTTTGCAACTGGTTTGCATTTTCAACTGAGTAAAGATAAAACAAATCATAATTGCTGCCATTTAAAAATAATATTAACAGCTCACATCTATGAATTAGCATAAAATATCAAAACAACGATTAAATCACTCTAAATTAGGGAGCAATTACAGCTACTGATCTGTAAGTATAAAACATAGTTCATAGTTGATGCATTGCCTTACCAAAAACTTTTTATGATGTTAGTTACATATTCCAAATTTATTTTCTTACTTTTAATTAATTTACATTCTGCTGAAGATGTGTTTCAGTGGTGTGATCCTTACGAGACATTTTGTTTATTTTCATTTGGACCTAACCTAACCGTTTCTAGCCTGGAAGAAGCTCAAAAGTTGTGTACGGAAGCTAAAAATGGTAGCTGGTTGCCGGAGATAAATAGTCTTGAAATGCTCAATCATTTGAGCATGTTCAAAAATAATTATTTTAAGATGGCGGATAAGAAGGTGATCGTCAGTAAAATTTGTAAGAAAGTTATTCATTATTTTGTTTTTTAATTCTGTTTATTCAGTTTTAATTTTCAAACTTTATTTATTAACATTAATCTTGTTTTTATACTAAACTTTTATGTTTCGCAAATATTTTGAGTAAATAAACTGATCAAGAAATTAATGACAAGAGATGACAAGTTTACAATAAAAAATAAACCATTTTAGTTTTTTATAGTTTAAAACAGTAAAATATAATATAAAAACACTCACCACAGTCTTTCTTTAATTAAATTATTTAGCTATCTTGAATAGTCAAATAAACGATTCTTTTGCGTTTCCACCAATATCCAACGTCAAGCACCAGTTTGGAGTTATTTGCATGACAGGTTATTTTCTTTATTTTTTATATTGTTTTTTTTGTTAATAAATTTATTTAAATAAAATGTCATTAGGTTCTAATTGTTAGTTTATACTCACAAATAAAAAGAAATAACTTTTAATGATAATTTTCATACCTTATGTTACAATGTCGTGGTACCTACACATTTTCTAATATAATGTCATTTCATGTATTGAAAATAGTTAAATTTATTAATTAATTATTGTCATTGCAATGAAAAAGTTGTATGCATATTCTATCAACATCAGAATTGATCAACCAGAATAATTTGTAATTATAATCTTGTTAATTAACGTTAACAGAATGTCTGGCAGAATGGACATTCTTTAGGGATTCGAGAATGCTTCATGCAAACAAATACCTAGAATATAATTCAGTAGAAAAGTGTAAAGATGTCTGTGAAAGAAATAAAACTCTTAAATGTGTTGCTGCTGAGTGGGAAAGCCAGATTGTTGAATGTTGGATTCATTCTTCAGTTTCCACAATAACGTATAAACAAGATCAATTACTTTACTTAATTAATCGTACTAATAAAGTTACCATGAAGTGTGTCGGAAATTTGACAAGTGAGTATTATTGCTGTTGTAATAAAAATGAAAAAAACAATCTCTTGCATAAAAAATTTACAAAATACCATCATGTTTTTAGGTTCATTTCATAGCATGTATTTTGTAAACATGTGGTGTGGTGTAATCCAATGCTTATGACCTTTCATACCGGGATATTTCTCGATCTCTTGCCTGTCTGTCTTTCTGTCATTCTTTCTGTTTGTCCAAGATTTTTATTTTATATAAAAAAAAGAAAATAATTTTTTTCTGGGATATGAGAAATGTCTTGATGGAGGCATGCATTAATTGTGGACATTCGTATAACAAACAAACCATAAATTTTTAACACTTAAAACATGGGGCGTGTTTTACTCAAACTAACCATCTGCTATATTTTAAACAGGATAGAATGTTTTTTTTGAATATAAATGGCGCCTCACGTTTCAAGTGTTAAAAATGTATGGCTTGTTTGTTATACGAATGTCCACAATTATTGCATGCCTCCATCAAGACATTTCTCACACAGCCAAGAGAAAAATTATTTTCGTTTTTTTTTATTTCACAAAAACGTGGTATTTTAAAAAGTTTTTTTTTAATATTTTATTCAGTACCAACCTACTTTAATGAACCTAAAGGACGGAAAACTTCAAAAGGTCGCAGATTTCGTTTTAACGATTTTTTAACAATAATTATGTTAAATTATCTCAAATAATATTTGCCGATGCATTCAATAACCACCGTTTGAAAACGTGGTGATTCATAGAAGTTTGAAATGAAACCACATTTTAGAAACAATCATGATATTTTACAATATCAAACAAACACTGCATCTTATAGTATCTTGTGAACATTCAACCATTTTTTATTATTTAATTTTATCTAAGTGTTTTTCATTGACATGAGCTGGATGTTATTATTAGGAGCAATAACAAAATTATTTCATAATTGAAAGTAATTGTTTGATTTGATCATCTGTTCATCCAACCAATTTTAGTTATTTACATTCCGATACTGCTAGTACTTATAGCAGTATGCATAATAATCTTGGTCTTATTTCTGGCAAGAAGATACAAGCAGAAAAAGTACGTATTGCTTATATAAAATTGTAATAAACAAAATCAAATTAGTATACAGACTAAAAGTACAATTTTAAATAATTAAATTTTTAGATCTTTATCAGAAGGATCTGCATCCATTTATTTCGACATCAAGCACAGCCCTAAAACAGCCGCAACAGTTATACCTGATAGTCAAAGCGAAGCTGTTCATAAGGCTGACAAAGACACTGCCAATAATGCACAGAACCCCCTAGAAGAACTTAATTATATACAGCTATTTGTTCGTGACACGAAAAACACTTACGCTTGAAAAAATGAAAACACTGAAAAAGTAACTAACCTATTGAAAATAAATTTTTAACAAACAATTATTATTTATAAAATATATTCAATTTAAAAATTTTTTTCTCAATTTTTAAGCAGTTTTTTGTCCTTGTTTTTTATTTTAAATAATTTATTTCAATAACTATAAAAACTATTATTCAATAAAGTTACAAATTTAGATAAAAATTGAATGTTGTAATGATTATTGGGTGTTGCAGTAAAGATTATTTACATTTAATTTACGAAAGAAATAATTCCGTTTAATCGGAAGCCTCTCGGAGTTTATTTGGAGTAGTACTATAC
Organism: Erpobdella octoculata; assembly: GCA_963978895.1. Lineage (NCBI taxonomy): Eukaryota > Metazoa > Annelida > Clitellata > Hirudinida > Erpobdellidae > Erpobdella > Erpobdella octoculata. The sequence continues at coordinate 24,287,843 of OZ022246.1, forward strand.
TGTATTTTCTTTGGCTTGACCAAGTAAAAATGGAATCACTTCTAAGAAAAATCGTTCATTAGTTTCATTTACAATACATAAATGGACCGACACATCCATGCACGTGTAACACACGCCGAGCAGTTTATCTAAATCGATCGGCTTAAATTTAAAAATGCACCGTGATAAATATGAACAGAACAAATTGAACCAAACAACATAAAATATCATTTAATTTTTAAAGTAAATTTTATTAAAAAAAAAATAAATCAAAGAGACTAGAGCAAAGCGAGCATCATTTTGAAGCTACTTAAGAATACATACGAATGATATCAGCCAGGTAATAAGATTCGATACTCTTACGCTTCAACTTCAAAGCTTGAGTTACCATGCCGACTTCGGGTGTCCATATGTCTGGGACTATAGTCAATCGTTGTGGAATTTCAAAACTCTCAAGTTTACCTGGAAACAATGGCTTCAGTGTACGATTTAAGTTTTCAAATGTACTAACAATCAAACTCCAACATTTCTGTAAAACTATATAATGTAATAACCAAGTGTTAAACAAAAGATTTTTTTAGTTTAAAGCCGAACAAGAGTTTGCGAATTCCGGAAAAGTTGAGAAAACATCTACTCTGTTGAACGGGCGTACAAAATAATAACATAAATAAATAAATTGTTAATTACAAACTTTTAATTCCCTGCAACTGGACTTCCTTGAGAACAGCACTGACAACTTCGGGGTCATTACAAATGTACGGCCAGCCAACAGAAAGACCGAGGTCACTGGCAAGCTGCTCCAGGTTCTTCATGTTCGGCACGACCAAGCAGACCGTATAGCTCCTGCTGCTGTCGGCATACACGCAAATGTTGTCCAAGATGGAGCACATTTTCAACTGAGTTTCGATTTTAGCCAGGGCGACATACTCACCTCCTTGCAGTTTAATCAGGTCTTTTTTGCGATCTGCAAGAAAAATACTAGCCGATGATGATGATGGTGATAAACGTAAACATTTGGACCACACATAAACAGTCGTCTATAACATGAGATATGATACAACATAAGATACAATTTTTCTGCACAAAAAATTAGCACATGCAGAATTGAGTGGAAAACTACCGATGATACGTAGACAACCATCCGGTTCAATAATTCCAATATCTCCAGATGCAAACCATCTTTTTCCATAAAGCGTTTTGAAGGACTCGTTTGTAGCCTCGGGCATTCCGTAGTAACCCATGGCAACGTTATCTCCGCCGATCCAAATTTCACCCCTTGGAAATGGACGGTCGGTGGCATAGTAATTTCCTAGTAGTAGAAAACAAATAAAAAATATATTTCTTAATTCTTTCTTACATTCAAACTCAATCAACGTATTTTATGGGAATTGAAAATGAAATTACGAAACAATCAAACCTTCTTCCCAGTTAACAAGCATGATGTCATTGCACTGAAGAGGAGCTCCCACTCTCCCCGTACTCCTGTCGGCTACTGCCAATGGAATACCAGAAATTAAAACCTATGCTATATAACTGAAAACAAATTTTAACAATAAACAGACAAGCATATAAATTATATAATAGTGAAATTCGCACAATATATATGCTAAGCAAGCAATAGTAGAGTCATTACCAGTTATCAATAAAACATAGAAAAACCGATTTTTCCTACTTTCAGACACAGCTGCCGCTCCGCTAGTTTCAGTCAATCCGTATCCTTGAAGGATAGGACAACAGAAGCAAATGTTCATGAACCTCTGCGATTGAGGAGAAAGAGGAGCCTCTCCCGTCAGCATCATCCTGATCTTACCTCCGAGCGTGTCTCGTATTCTCGAAAAAACCAGTCTTAAAAAAAAAGAGAAGAAAAAAACCCAAAGAAATTGGACAGAACATACTTATTTATTATTTACATATAAGCTACCAATCCACGTACAAGTCGCAGATAGGCGTGTCGTACCCGGCTTCGAAGTTCTTTTGTTTGTAAGCGTATGCCAAGGTGAACAGTTGCGATTGGTAAGATGGTCCTTTCTGAACTTTCTCCCACACTGCTTTGTATATTTTATCCATTATCAGCTAAAAGTTGTAAATCAACATATTCAATGGTTAGACATTCATTTGAAGTTAAAATAACGTACCATTTTTAAAATATCGTATTATTTTTTAAAATAACGTATTATTTTTTAAATAACGTATTATTTTTTAAATAACGTTCTATTTTTAAAATAACGTACTATTTTTAAAATAACGTATTATTATTTAAATAACGTACTATTTTTAAAATAACGTACTATTTTTAAAATAACGTATTATTTTTTAAATAACGTACTATTTTTAAAATAACGTATTATTTTTAAAATAACGTACAGGTATCGCAGCCATCAGGGTTGGCTGTAATTCCGCAAGGTCTCCCGTTGAACCTTTTTTGATACCAGAACACTTGAAGTATAAAATTACAATTTATTGATTAGGTAAATTATAATTATTAGCAATTAAACATTACTTCCATTTAGTTAGATAATATAATATTTATTACTGATCAAGTAACTAACAGCTGATACCTATAGCAAATCAATGTTGCTTAACAAGAATGTTCAGAAAGCTTAATGAAAATTAAGATATTATAAGAAAATTAGGATTTATAAAAAAAATTCATCTAAATAACTCTGAGTTGTCTATGAACTGGGTCGGTACAAGATTGTTCAACTCATGGTTGATGGCATTAAATTTTTTTGAATAGTTTCAATATTTTCTTTCTTTATCACTGCAAAAATTCTCCGCTATCATCAGAAATAGCTCATCTAGTGAACTGCATCATTGACCAGTTCTGCTCAATCCCAGAATGAAATCTCTATTTTTTTATAGGACACACTCTTATTATAACTCTCCCTAAGATAATGACTTTCAGGACCTGCCGTGAAATTGATAAAACTTTTCAGGTATACTCAATCACTCATGTACAGTGTGAGCATTTACTATCTACGGGATCTTGTTTCGTTTAGAGAAAGATCCCGATTATTAGATTAAATTGGTCAAGATTTTTCGACCGATAGCGAGTTCTAACCGCTTGGGTCTGTTAGTTAATGAGGTCAGAGAAAAAAAATTAACCCTAACCCGTGGACGACTTTGACACCCAGTTACAGATTACAATATAGCAAACTAACATTTTCAGTGAGTGTATTTTTAGAAGAAAACCCGATACGAACTCCTCTAAAGAAACAACATATTTCCGCTGTAGCTTCCATTACATGCGTCAATGGCAAATACCCAACATAAATATCTTCTGGTCTAAAAAAAGTCACTTCAAAATATAAACAGTTCCACTTGATGTTTAAACAAAAAAAAAGCTAGCGTGTCTTAAGCCCCAGTACACACTGACCAGTTTCCGCCGGTACCGGTCGTTCGGCACCAGAATCTGGAGAGTGTGTCACAAAAAACGTATCCAGAAACTATGTTAATTTATGCACGCCCAGATTCTGTTGACAGTTTTCGCCGGCCGGCCCGTGTTCTATTTCCCTCTCGAACTGTTTGAAAAAACTCATGTGGATTGGATGATTGGTTTGTTTATCTTAAACAATAGAAATTAGGAAGGAGTGGACCGATGAGAAAGGGCTTGCAGTTTAAACGATTGCACAAAGCCTCGGAAGGAAGTACAGCTAGTGTGCTACAAAGTACTTTATGCTAAATAAATAGTAGTTTAGACACTACCTGCCCCAGCTTTGTCTCCAATTATAATACCTTAGAACTTATATTTGGGCTTTCGTTCATGTCACTCAGTTGTTTACAAGAACAAAAAACCGACAATGTGTGTCATGGTCTCTGGCACCAAATAAATTATCATAACTTATGCAACAGTTTAGGCGACTAGGAGCTGGATGAAAAAACCGGTCAGTGTGTATGCACTTTTATTATACAAGCCACAGCCAAAGCTACCCACCCTATATGACCAACTCGTTGTCCTTGTCCAGATAGAGCACATATAACATTTCTATGGGACAACATTACACCTAGAAAAACAATAAAAAGTAATTATAATTAAAAAATTGAAAACATGCTTTTAAGATAGTGAACAATTCTATAGCAAAATTGTACCATACAAATATTATGCCGGATTTGTCGTCACTATCATTTTTTTATGTTTCTTTAATTTTTTTAATTTTAATTTTTTTTAAATTTAAATTTAAATTTTTGTGAAGTGCATGAATTTTAGAATTGATCTTCTGAGCTTCGTTGGACACCCCACGGACATCCGAACAAGTGAAAGTTAATAAGAGCAAAAATAAAAAACAATAATTGTTTGTCATGAAAGTGAAACAACCTTTTGGAACTCCCAGAGAACCACTGGTGTACATGATAAAAGCCAGATCATCTGGCTTTGGCGGTTCAACTTCAATCTTGACTGGGTAGACACAAAAAAGAAATTTAACAACAGAATTATAAATAGCTAAAAATTAATAACTAAAAATAAAATTTTATTTCATCAACTAACCGTGCCTGTTATGCTTTCCCATGGTTTCTAGTTCCGCCATGGAATAAAAATGCACAAACCTGTGCGAACCGACTCGTACCGTTTCAGTCTTGCACGGCCCCATGACGACAACGTTTGAAACCGATTTCAAGCTCGACAACATCTCCTGAATATATATAAATTACTCTTTATTACAATGACGAAACGTAAAATAAGCAAAACGAAAATGAGTTAAAAACAGTTTTTCGTTACAATGGCCACACTCGATAAATTAACTTGTCACACTCTGAACCAACTTTAGAAATTGTGACTTATTAAAGAATTTACTACAAATGTCGCTGATTATTTATGTTTCATAATGCCACCTAAATTGAATTCAAATTTAAATGATATATGAGTATATATATATATATATATATATATATATATATATATATATATATATATATATATATATATATATATATATATATACTAGCGGGGTTATATATATATATATATATATATATACTAGCGGGGTTACCCGTCGTTGCTTGGGGTTTTCAGAGGTTTTTTATCATTTTTCTCTCTTGCTCACGTTTCCGTTCCTGCTTCCTCTCTCGTTTCCGTTCCCGCTCGCGCTCATTTTTTCTTTTCCACTCTTTCATAACTTATTTTAGCCCATAAAATGTAAAATAGATTTGCTAAAAGTTGCTTCAAGCCTTCAAACGTTGTTACGTAAAGAAATTTTGAATTTTATAACGCAATTACCTTCGATGATCGTATATAGGAACTTTTGGCCTGGAAAGTTAAGAAGGGGAAAAAGTTAAGAAGGTTTGGACTCCTTCTCCGATCCTCCGGCTCAGGGGGCCAAAAAACCTTCCGGGCCAAAATTGCCTATACATGATCATTGCATAGGTTTTCGAAGCACTGTTTACAATTGCGTAACAGGCCTTACTTGCTAATGGACTTCTTAATATTAAGAAGTTCATGACTAATGTGACAGATTGCGCGTTATTACAAATTATTAAAAGATAGATGGGGCGGGAAAGCGACCGGGAGTGGGAGATCAAGCAGGAACGGGAAAGCGACCGAAAGCGGGAAAGAAAACGGGGAATTAAACGGGAGCTAGAGAAAAACGATAAAAAAACTCTGAATCCCCCGAGCAATGTCGGGTAACCCCGCTAGTATATATATATATATATATATATACAGTTCCCACTTGCTCACCTTATATTTGATTCCCCTTGACTCTCAAGGTTGTGTGAAAATTTCATTCGGATGAATGGTGTAGCAATGCATAAAGGACATACATACATACATACATACATACAAACATTCATTATATATATATATATATATATATATATATATATATATATATATATATATATATATATATATATATATATATATATATATATATATATATATATATATAGTTCCCGCTTGCTCACCTGCTCCGCTCCGCTGATTTTGTGACGGATTTCAAATTTTTTTCTCTATATTTGATTCCCCTCGACTCTCAAGGTTGTGTGAAAATTTCATTACGATCGGATGAATGGTGCAGCAATGCATAAATAACATACATATATACATACATATATACATACATACATACATACATACATACAAACATTCATTTTTATATATATAGATATACATATATGCAAAAGTATAAAATCTTACTCTAGTCTTTGGCAGCAGATCTGGGGAAAGAATGATAGTGCTTGCTTCCACTTCGTTGATTCCATGAACAATCCCGACGTCTCCACGGGACGAGTACAAAGTTACAACTGAACACGTTTGAATGAAATCACAGCGCTTATTTATAAAATAATAATAATAAAAGATAATTATTAATAAAAGATAGCATCAGACCTGGGAATTTCGCTTTCATACAAGCAAACAGAACGATGATCCAGTCAGCTCTGGTTTCGGCAAAAATGACAATTTTCGACGGCAAATTGCCGGATGCATTGTTTGAATTGTTTATTTTCCACAACCCAGACCTTAAGTTTAGAACACGCTCTTCAACCTCTTTATATGTTGCCCAAATGTATTTTCCATAAATTGCCTTGAAAAATATATGCATACATGAAAACCATAAACCAAAATATACAATCTGGGACCAAACCTTTTTAATTATTCTTCCTTTTTCAACTACTTCTTCTGTTTCAGAAAGTTGTTCTCTTGTTCCCAGGGCAGGCAAATCAGCATGCTTTAGTACGGCATAATCGAATAGCTCCCAAATAGTGTTTATACCATCTAGAGGGGTGGTTGTCAACTGAAAGAAACTGTCAACACTTCTGAAAGGAGATCTTGTGTCTTTTCCAATGAGTGGTTTAGCCTAGAAGCGATGGAAATATTGATAAATTCACATTGAATGCAAAAACATGCTTAAAAAAATTAATAAACAACAACACAAACAATTTAAAATAACACAATACACTACGAATGAAATTAACAAAAACCTTGAGCCTCATCGAAGATTGAAGAACTCTGTAAGGTCGTTGATAGCAATAAGATGGCAGAAAAGTTACAATGTCGTAAAGTAGAACTATGACTTCCACCAATTTCAGTAAGCAAAATTCAAGTAATTTTGCAACAAAACCTTTGAGTATAAACATACATAATTTTAAATGACTGTATGTATGTATGTATTTATGCTAGCAATTTCACATAACGCAGAGGCCGCGATGGTCAGCAGTTAGCAGTTGCTAAAATTAGTGTGTGGAAGCATTTATTAAAAGTTATTATGCAATTGTACACTGTCAGTCCTAAATATCAAAAGAGATGGCGTGCAATCGAAAAATAACATATAATGAGATTTTTTAAATCCGTCATTTTGACAGGCTATCTCTAGTTGAAACCTAAAAACTTTAACAAAACAAACCCCATTTGTAACCAACACAAAAATTGAAATTCCATTATTTGAGGCTATCATTATCAAACCTAGAATCTAGTTTAAGTTTAGTAGAGTCTACTCTAGAGTTTAAATTTTAAATTTTAGAGATGAACGACTTACAATAAAGAGAATATTTAGTAATTTAGTTACAGTCAGTAAATATTGGTAAAAAAAACTATTTTAATGGTTATATGTATTGTATACCATTTAAAATTAAAATTTAATTTGATAAAAAACAGCACTTAATTTAAATTGATTGAAAATACCTGAAAAACATTTACGATTGTCGTGACAAAAAGCTGTAATGTTATAGCTAGATGCCGAAGACAAATGAAGGTTAGAGTGGTCAGACCTGGTGCCAAACATTCCTGATCGGTCTACACTCTACATTTTACGATTATATTATTGTTTTTCTTATTTGTTTTGTAAACAACCTGGCGTCAAAAGGGATGGCAAAATGAAATTTGTCAATCTCTGGAATTAAATTAGACAATTATACAATCCATGGAATCGGAATGGCTGACCGTAACAAATATTTTTTCGGCAATGCTGTCTGAAATTTGAAATCAAGAAAGATCTTAAACTAATGAAAAAATAGGAAACTACCTATTCAATTTTACAAGATAGGGACGTTGACGAAATGTGCGTGTATGACGTGGGACAAGAAAGCTTTGTCTGGTTGAGGCCAGTGGCGTAGCTGGGGTTTTTGGAGGTACTTTTCCCAAAAACCATGACGAAGTACGTACTTGATCTCGGATGATCTCTAGTTTGTTTTTAAAATTTTTAAAATACCTACTCAACTTTTTTGCGCCCCTTAAAAAGTCTCCCGGGAACACCTGCAGGTATGTCTGCCCCTTCCTTGCTATGACTCTGGTTGTGGCCAGTGACGCTTTCAGAAAGATTACGGAGATGATGTAGACGACGTCATTCCTCTAAAATATGCTGAAATGTTCGGATTGTACTTGAGAACTAGGTTATGCGAGTCTATTGTTTTTGTTCTAGATATGAAAGTTCAACTGCTACCTAAGGGATTAGAGATCTGTACATTGGCATAGATTCTGTTCTTTATTGTTTTGTTTATAATAGTTATTGTTCATTGGCGCACGATAGATGATTGGTTGACTTTTTTGATTACTTGGCAGTTGCAATTGTTTTAACTACAAGAATTTATTAGATGTGCTCAATATTTAATAGACGTTAACATTTTTGTAGAACCTTAAAAATTGAATAGACTTCTATCTTTCAAGTTAACAAAACCCCGTTGGTTTTATCATACACGGTTAACCGGTGTTTTTAGAAGTTTTTTTGTTGTTTCATCCTTTCATTTTCTTTCGTTTTTTCTCTATTTTTTGCATTTTAACACATACACATACATACATACATACATACATACATACATACATACATACATACATACATACATACATACATACATACATACATACATACATACATACATACATACATACATACATACATACATACATACATACATACATACATACATACTTACAAACGGCGTACCGGGACACGTGCCCTCTGCTCCCCCTCGCTACGCATCTGCTACTAGCTATATATAAACGTATTGTATTGACTTCACAGTTTAGTATGCATATGAACGGTAATGTAATGTTTGAGTTTTGGCTCAATTTTTGTATTCAATACAATTCTTTTCTGTTATTATGAATTTTCTGCGGAGTGTTGCAGTAGCATTTACTGTGTTAGGTTAGAAAATTAAAAAAACATTTATTCTGGTGAAAATTAATATGAATTTTCTATGTTTTTAGTTATGTTTGTTGTAATAAATTGTGACGATTAGAAAATAGATAGGAATTTTTTATGTTTTAATTTATGCCTAGTGACAAATAGTTTTTTTTGTGGGCTTAAAAACTTAATAATGCCTAAAAACTTTTAAAAACCACGTTTTTTGCACTACAAAGACAAAAATAATTGTCTAGTTATATAAAATGTGTTAATATACATACTAAAATCTAACAGTAAAAGTCTATAACTCGCATTGCTAAATGGGTAGGCGCCTATAAATGGCTGCCTCTGCAAAAAAACCTTCAGTGGCCTTGAAGTTCTTTAGGATTTACGCCACTCTAAATATTGTCAAACATTATTATTATTATTATTATTATTATTATTATTATTATTATTATTATTATTATTATTATTATTATTATTATTATTATTATTATTATTATTATTATTATTATTATTATTATTATTATTATTATTATTATTATTATTATTATTATTATTATTATTATTATTATTATTATTATTATTATTATTATTATTATTATTATTATTATTATTATTATTATTATTATTATTATTATTATTATTATTATTATTATTATTATTATTATTATTATTATTATTATTATTATTATTATTATTATTATTATTATTATTATTATTATTATTATTATTATTATTATTATTATTATTATTATTATTATTATTATTATTATTATTATTATTATTATTATTATTATTATTATTATTATTATTATTATTATTATTATTATTATTATTATTATTATTTATATTGCGCCCATTATACTAAAAGAAATGGGCGCATTACAATCGTAAATCGATGCCTAAAACAAAGAAATAGTAGAAATAGTAGAATGTAGATAAATAAGAATCATGAAAAGCAAAAAACAAGAACCAGCAAAAGTCAGCAAAAAGCGCTATTGAATAAATATTCACGTGTTGAGTTTTTTCCTTAAGAAGAAAAAAATCTGTTGTTTTGCTTCTCGGATCTCTGACATGAGAGCGGCCCATGCTGCGCGACCAGAATATAAAAGTCTCGTTCACATAATTTTGCATGGTGGAGAGGCTTTATTTATAGAGATGAGTTGGCCGATCGCAAGCCAGAAAGTGAAGCACTGCCTGCCACCAACTTGACATCAGCATCGTGTATACACTATACACGGAACGTTTGCCAGAGTTAATGGAATGCATTGTTGCACATTAGTTTAAATTTAACTTGCCATTTTGTCGGCAACCAGTGTAGTTGATACGTTGCTGGTTGGGAGTCGTGACGTGTCACGCAAGCCGAGCTGTAAGACAAGCTGCCTTATTGTTATTGTCTTTTTAGTGCAAAAGAGAAAAGTGGTTCTTAAAATTTTTTTTAACTCTTTTAAGTTTCAATGATGTTTAAAATTTTAATTAATCATATTTGATATGTTATTTAAATTTTGTCCAATACATCTGAAAATTTATTAGAATGCAATGGTAATGACGACAATTATATAAACCAAACTTCAGAAAGTATAGATAATGGAAAATGCTTCAAAATTTGATCACATTTTAACACCCAGACTTACAGAGAAACGTGGTAAAACGCATGGGCTACGACTTCTCCAACAGCCATTGTCCATTCATATTAAAAAACAGTCTAAATATTTTTCAGAAAAAATATAAAAATTTTCTACACCAAACTCCTGGTTTCCGATTGACTAATCAACTGTAAATCACCTGAAGTCTACTTATGAAATCAATTTTTATTTTCTAAACAGGTGTGGCAAGCGGAAATGACCAATCAAGCAGGGAATTGAACTGCGACCTTCACCCCGACTACTGCTTCCATGTCGAGAAACTGATGACTCCAGCAAAAACACTTACAGACGCTAATTATGTATGTAACAGTCGTCATCACGGGCGTCTTTTGGAGATTTATGATCATAGCATTCAAGATGCCGTCGACAGATACGTTTCCACTTTTGGACATGCTCTAGATGGACAGTATGTGTTTCTTAATGTTGACCATTCAAATTGCCTGTGGTCATATATTGAAGATGATAATTGCACAAGTTTGTAAACATGTCTCAGTTCCATGTTTTTAAGCGTATCTTTTAAGACAGTATAAATTAATAACAAAAATGTTTTTTTCCAGATTTCAATGAAATGAAGTTGTTTAACTTACGATGGCTTTCCAACTTTGTTTATTATGATTCGGGCTATGATGTTTTATTGACCTACCCACATTATCGTCGATACGGTCATGTCTGTTCCTACGCCATCCCATCATCTTCGTGCAAAGGCGAAAATTCAACGTTCGCCGTCGATCAATGCTTTACGTTTTACAATTTGAGAAAAACTTGGTTTGAGGCACAAAATTACTGCTTGGAAAGAGGAAGAAAACTGGCAATTATTAAGCAACAACAACATCTAGATTTATTTAGAAAATTACTTATTGGAGCTGGCAAAGGTAGATATTGGATAGGATTAGTACACAGCCCATTGAGATGGTATAACAGTGGTGAATAGTTTTTAATTATTTCTTTATTCTACATTTTTCAGTTAACCTGAAATAGTTCTAATAACCTTTAATAACATAAAAAATTTTTACTCAGAGAAAGTTTTAACTTGGACAAATTTTGACTCGATGCATGACGATGATCTAACTGATCAGGTCTACTTTCAAATAAACGTAAATAACAACACCTGGCGATTGGGTAAAAAAATCAAAGAAGCTGAACTACTGCTATGCATGTCAGGTAATCATGCATGTGATTAAACATCTATTATTATGTTATATGATGTTTATGAATACAAAATTCACAAAAAAAATGGCAGTTTGAAACCTGTAATTAATTTAAACTCAATGAATTTTCATCAACTTTCTAGTAGTTTGCTATTGACTTTTTTGAAATTACAAAACAGCTTCTTTGGTTTAATTTTACGATCTTAGCAATACATTGTTCGACGGCGTAGGAAAAAATCAAAACATCTACTAACTTAGTGTTGAGCTTCAACCCAAAAAGTTGACGACATGCAAATTATTATTTATTTCAATCCAGATAACCTAAAAACCATTAACAACCAGTTCAATCTAACTTCATTTCCTTTGAAAAATTATCTTTTATGTGAGTTTAGTTTGTTTACTTTATATTTTATAAATACATATATGCATATTACAACTTCGATCGTTTATCTTTAGGCACAATAGCCACATAGTGAAGCAGAATTTTAAGAAAAAAAGTTGGCTTTTATTCAACGTTTTAATTTAAGAAGGATTCAAACTGACTGCTCATAAGTTAATGCTTACAACTATGATACCATGAAAAATATCTTAAAACAACGATTAAGTAATAATTAAACTCCTAGTGATTAGAACTTTGTCTCTCTAATTGCGAGCCAGTTCTAGACCTAGTGAGTAAACAAGGGAAAGTAAAAAGGATCACATTACGATCCACAACAAGAAATATACCTTGGTATTTTCTGCATACTGCCATTTAAGTATTAAACACCTGCTGTAAAAAACTATAAACAGTTTTAAAATTATACAGTGGTTTTTTTTTAATTTTAAAACTGTTAAAGGTCTTTTCATGCAGTTGTGACAAGTTTTAACAGTTTAAACTTCTAAAAATAATTGCTAATAATAAAATATTTTTTACAGTCGGTAATTCGGCAATACTGGGAGTAGGATTTGGAGCTTCACTGTTCGGCCTGATTCTCTTTCGACGTGGAAAATCACGTCGATTTTTTGTGGGTTCAAGTCGTCATTTGAAAGTTACTAATATACTTAACCAATAAATATATATTTCCTGGGTACATGACATCATTTGAAAGTTAATATATACATAGCCAATAAATACATCTTTTCTAGGTTCAAGTCATTATTTGAAAGTTAATATACTTGACCAATAAATACATTTTTTATGGGTTCAAATCATTATTTGAAAGTTAAGTAATAAACAAAACGCTATATAAATTAATTTGATTAGTTGAAAAAACTCAACAAAATATAGCTTTTACAAGTTGTACATTTTTTCACAGCCACTTCTAAGGACAATGGAAAGATAATACTTTTCTGTCATACAAATTTTTATATTGTTTTTGTTTTGTTATACATACATACATACATACATACATACGTACATACATACATACATACATACATACATACATACATACATACATACATACATACATACATACATACATACATACATACATACATACATACATACATACATACATACATACATACATACATACATACATACATACATACATACATACATACATACATACATACATACATACATACATACATACATACATACATACATACATACATACATACATACATACATACATACATACATACATACATACATACATACATACATACATACATACATACATACATACATTCATACAAACATACAAACAAACAAACATACATACATACATAAAAACATACATACCTAAATACAGACTGAAATTATGTAGGTTGATTAAGTAGTTCAATCGTTCAACTGATTTATATTGTTCGTGTATTGTTAAAGAAGGTAAACATGTCACATAAGACAAGATTCAATATTCGTTTATTGTTAAAGATATTAAATGTCTCCTAAAACAAGATTGACAATTATGTATGTATGTATGTATGTATGTATGTATGTATGTATGTATGTATGTATGTATGTATGTATGTATGTATGTATGTATGTATGTATGTATGTATGTGTGTGTGTGTGTGTGTGTGTGTGTGTGTATGTATGTATGTATGTATGTATGTATGTATGTATGTATGTATGTATGTATGTATGTATGTATGTATGTATGTATGTATGTATGTATGTATGTATGTATGTATGTATGTATGTATGTATGTATGTATGTATGTATGTATGTATGTATGTATGTATGTATGTATGTATGTATGTATGTATGTATGTATGTATGTATGTATGTATGTATGTATGTATGTATGTATGTATGTATGTATGTATGTATGTATGTATGTATGTATGTATGTATGTATGTTAGCATTTTTACATAACGCGGCGGTCAGCATTCAGCAGTTGATAAAATGCAATAAGTTATCCGATAACATCAAACATTAAGATAGATTTATTGTTCAAAAAATATTGAATCTATTTTACGAAGGCATGGCATAAAATGTAGTGATTTTAATTTGCTTGAACCAGGTTCGATCCAAAGCATTAAACTTTTTTTTTTATTTCTTAGCACGTAAAGCAGCCACATTGTCTGATAACTACATTTAATAATAGTGGAGAAAAAAAGCGTTCATTATTTAATATCTGACACTTCGAGAAAAACAAAAAAAAGCAGTCATTTTTGAATAGATTCTTTCCATTAATAAATAACAATACAAGGTAGAGGTACAAATGTGATTGGACAAATTCCTTAATAGCAATATGCTTGAGTCAAAACCCCTAGTAAACTATTCTTTAGCTCTATTGTGTAACCGCCTACGGAAGCCACAAGTCATACATAATAAACTTCTTCCTAAAGTTTTACAAGTCTGAAGAGCTCAATTATCTTTCAAAACTAATCTGATTTGGGTTTTTAAATACCAGCTAAAATGTTGATACAGTGGAGTGCGGTTCTGGGACTAGCTTTAACGTTGTTAGGTTAGAAAAAAATTGTTTTTTTTTATTTATCATAAAATTAAACTAACAACTTGCTATTTTATTTTAATCTGTTCAATTGAGTGTTTTTCACAGCAGGTTTTTTTATGTAATTCTTAATTTTTTGACGTAATTTAATAAACCATAATTCCATGAATTAATTATAAAATTTAAAAAAGCTATTGATAGCTACTGGTTTTAATTTGTTAGTAGTTATACGAATAATCACAAACCAAATGTGCTGGCAGCATAAACAACAACAAAAAGCTAAATGGCTATTCATCCAAAGTAGTGCTTATTCTGCTTATTAAACACATTTTCAACACAAACTGAAACTTGTATGTGAATGACATTTCGTGCTGTAAAAAGGTAGTATTTTCAAATGACAAAAAAAACAATAGTTTATTTGCTGAATTTTTTCTCAAATCAAATCAATCACAAACGTCTACTGAGCTATACACAAATCTTATTGTATTAATAATATTTAGCATTTGAATGCTCAACAGCTGTCAGACGCAGTTATGGTAAATCAAGTACAGATTTGAATTGTGACCTTCACCCTCGTTACTGCTTTCGAGTGGAAAAATTGAAGACTCCTGCCAGCACTATTGAAGATGCCAATAAAATATGTACTTTACGCTATAACGGTTGGCTTTTAGAAATCCAAAATCAGGACATTCATGATACGGTAAACAATTACGTTACAACCTTGGGAGATGCATACAACACAAAATACGTGTTTCTAAATATAAAACCTACTCTTTACATGTGGGCATATGCTGATAACAATTCTTGTAAAAGTTAGAAAACAACTTCTTATTCAATGCTCTAATTCAACTCGTATAATAGATTGTAAGGTTTGTCTTTTTCCTAGATTGCAGTGACATCGATGTTTTAAGCTTACGATGGGAGAATGACTTTGTCTACTATAAATCACACTTTGATGTCTTTTTGACGCACCCTCATTATCGTAGATGCGGTCATGTCTGTTCCTACACCATCCCATCATCTTCGTGCAAAGGCGCCAATTCAACGTTCGCCATCGATCAATGCTTTAAGTTTTACAATTTGAATCGAACTTGGTTTGAAGCACAAAATTACTGCTTGAAAAGAGGAGGAAAACTGGCAATTATTCAAAAACAACATTTAGATTTATTTAAAAAATTATTTATTGGAACCGGCAAAGGTGGATATTGGATTGGATTAGTACACAGTCCATTAAAATGGTTTAGTAACGGTGAGAGATTTTGAATACATCTTTATTTTAAATTATTTTTAATAAATAACATTTTATTTTTATTCAGATAAGTTTTTAACATGGACAAATGTTGACTCAACGCTTGAAGAAGATCTAACAGATCAGGTTTACTTTCAAATAAACGTAAACAACAACGGCTGGCGATCTGGTGAAAAAATTGAAAAAGCTGAATTCCTGATATGCATGTCAAGTAAATCATAATGTCATTTAAATTATAATCAGTCCATTTCATCGATGAAATATTTTTTTTAACCTTTGCTGCTTTGAGATTCAGATGAACACGTTTTAAACCGGCCTAGAGTCCTGTCAGTCCTGCACGACCCAAATTTTGTTAGGCCCGAACCCCACCCGTTCATAGGTACAAAATTTAAATAAAATACTTAGGGTATTTATAATTAATTCAATTTATAATTAATTCAATTTATAATTAATTCAATTTATAAATTACTTTTAAATAAATTTTAGAAATTTAATTTAGAAAAGGCAGAAACTATGGCGGCAGATCAATTCAATTTAACAAGTCTGCGTGAGTTGACTTTTTCACACGTTAAATTTACTTTTCAGTTTATTATAAGATAAAAACATAATACAGTTTACTTTCAATAATCCAACAACGCTGGAATAGTTTGACTTTGGCATTTCAACCCCAAGAAAGTTCGACTCTCTGATTTTAAGCTGCCGAGAAAGTTTCTTTCTCACTGGGAGCGGGAGCAAAACTTTTATGTTACAAATGCTGTTGCCACCTTAGTTAAAGTAGATTGTATTGATATAAATTTAAATAGATCTTTGAGCAAATGGTTAAAATAATCTCTCCTGATAAAAACTCGCCATCTGAGTTAATTTTAGTGACATAAAATTTTGATGAAATAATCTTCTACAGTCAGTAACACAGCTCTACTGGGAATAGGAATTGCAGCTCTATTTCTCTGTTTCATTCTGGTTCGACTCAAAAAAACCCGTCGGTTCTTCAAGGTGCAAAGTTTTTGAAATGTTTATATGTCGTTTATCTATTAAAATGTGATTTGCCATTTGATTTTCTAAATATACTTGCTACTGGTATGTATATTTATTGTTACTGTAGCCAAGTTATGTCCTAACGACACGGAATGTTTGAAATTGAGTGCTTGCAAGTAAGTATAAGGTAAATATATAAGTTCAATTAAAAAATTTGATTTTATGTATAGTGCGATATGTGTGCATAATATTTTTGCAAAGTATTCTATTCGAATTTTTAACCAGCATGTACAAATTAAGTATGACTCTCAGAGAAAACTAAAACTAAAAAACTTAAATTTCTATAATTCAATTACTTTTAGTAAGTAAATGATGTTTTTTCATAATATGTTTAGCATTTATGTTTTCAAATGTTGACCAAATAAACATTATTTTGATTGTTTTTATACATTTTTTATTTTACATTTTTGTGTGTTAGTAATTTTTGGTTATTAAATAAACGTTTGTAACTTTTTGTTTTTAGACCAAACTTGTTTTAAAAAAAATAAAATGATTGAAAAATTATGAATTATATAAAGCAAACCCTTTAAGCAGTTTTTTAGAATGATTGCAAGCTTTTTTCAATAATCTTGTCGGTGTGGTCAGTCAGGTCAGCTAATCTATAGTTTTTTCACTAAAATGTTGCCAAGATTTCTGGTTATTAAAAAAATTTTAATAAGTAAGAACAATTTCAAAAAAATATCATAAAAACAAGTTTCCCACTCAATGTATTTACACATGTGAAATTGATGAATAAAAAAAACTGTGTTGCCGTTGAGAAATATACAACTTTGAAATCTGGATGCATATGATGCTAATAATTTTCCAAATTTTACTACTTTTGATGGTGAAGATTTGTACATCATCAATCGAAATTCGAAAAAAACTTGAAAGATGTTTTGGAATTATGAAAGTTATATTTTTGTTCACCTTTATTTTTGTATTCAAGCAAATTAAATAAAAAAATTGTTGTTGTTAAAGTTGTTGCAGTTTATCATTTGATACCAAATTGTTGTAAGTTACATTTCAACACATTTGCTTGACTAATTAATTTTTAAAAACTTTTTTTGCAACATGTTATTAGTTTATAACAAATAAAAAATTCTATAAGCTTAAAAGTCGTATAACTGACGGTGGTTTAAATAAGGTATTACGGTACCTTTTAGTATATGTTTTTATTCGTTACTTAAATATACACAAACATCAAATTGATAAAATGACAAGTTCTCATTTACATGATTTTTTCAAGACACAATCAGAGGTTTGACCTTGCAATAAAATTAAACCATTTTATAGTTTTTAGTTAGAATGGCAAACAATAAAATTACTAGCCAGTGGCGTAACAATGGTGTATGGCAACCTTTTATATTGTCAGGAAAATTGCTTTAAGATTGTTTTTTTTTAAATGACCTATTATGAGAGAAAGAATAATTTTTCCTCCAACATATATACCACATCTACATGTGCCACACAAAACACACCTGAAGCAACTTTCCTAACAATATAAAGAGTGTCATCAGAAATTATTTTCGACTTTTTGGCAGATCTTTGACAATACAAAACCTCTATCAAGAAATTGCTTCTTTTTCTAGGAATTTTTTCTATTAGTTTATTCATAAATTAATTGCTTCTCAACCTCAGGAAACCTAATTTTTTCCGTGGAGGACGAGTGTAAAGATTAGTACTTTTAATTATATCGTGACGGGAGGACATACAAGAGCTTAGAAAGGCGAACCCTTCCTTAAAATTATTTAAGCCACCTTGAAAACAATTCATCTCCTTTATCATGATTCTATGTGGTGTATCGTTATTTGATATAACATTGTTATTCAACCAATTGGAAGATGTTTATTATTTTACAAGTTGGTTAAGGCAACAATATCATAAATATAATACATGTTATAAGAACGATATAAATATTATGGCAATAATAGTTAAATCAATGGTAAATCTCATAATACTATAATCATAACCACAATTATAATATAACATCCCTGTAGGTGCAAAAAATATGTAAATGCGCTAATACATAAAAAACAATCAATAAATTACAATACAAGCTAGAAGCTCAAACTTGATTGGACACATTCCTTGATAGCAATGTGCTTGAATAAAATAACCTTAGTAAACTATTCTTTAGCTCAGTTGCGTAACAGCCTACTGAAGCCACAAGTCATACATATTAAACTTCTCTCTAACGTTTTACACGTCTGAGGAGTTCAATTATCTCTCAAAACTTATCCGATTTGGTTTTTTAAATACCAGCTAATATGTTGTTACAGTGGATTGTGGTTGTAGGACTTGCTCTGACGTTGTTAGGTTAGAAAATAGTATTACTTTTCTTTATCATAAAATAAAACTGAAGATTTCCTTTGCTTTATTGTTATGTGAAGTTGAGTTTTTTCAAAACATTTTCTTATGTAACTCTTGACGTTCTGACGTAATTCACTGAACCAATTTTCTATAAGTTACCAATAAATTTTTTTTAGGCTACGGATAGCTACTGGTTTTAATTATATATATATTATCACCTGATTAAACAATTTTGAATAATAAAGTCACATAAATTATGCAAATATATAGGCCAAGGTTTTGAAATTTTATTTTTTTTTGCAATTAAAAGTAGGTTAAACAAACAAAAAATCTGAAAACTGCCATAAACAATTTTTATTTTTGAAATTTGCTTGGGGGCCCGCAACGGTGTGTAGGGGATTGAGCCCTCGACCCCTCCTTGACTACACCACTGAAGTGACCTAATCTTCGACATTATTCAATCAGATGATAGTATTTGTCTCCCTATCTTTTACTGTCAAACATTGGCAAAAATGCGTACTGTCAGTATAACCAACAACAAAAAAAACAACTAAACATGGCTATTCGTCCAAAATAGTTTTCAATCTGCTTATTAAACACATTTACAACACAAACTGAAACTTCTATGTGAGTCTATCGTGCTTTCACAAGTAGTATTTAGAAATTAAAAAAAAAACTCAATAGATTATTTTCTGGTTTTTTTTCTCTAAAATTAATCAATCAAAAACGTCTACTGAGCTATACACAAATCTTATTGTATTAATAAAATTTAGCATTTGAATATTCAACAGCTGTCAGGCGCAGTTATGGTGAATCGAGCACAGATTTGAACTGTGACCTTCACCCTCGTTACTGCTTTCGCGTGGAAAAATTGAAGACTCCTGCCAGCACTCTTGAAGATGCCAATAAAATATGTACTTTACGCTATAACGGCTGGCTTTTAGAAATCCAAAATCAGGACATTCAAGATACGGTAAACAATTACGTTACAACCTTGAGTGATGCATACAACACAAAATACGTGTTTCTAAATATAAAACCTACTCGTTACACGTGGACTTATGTTAATAACAATCCTTGTAAAAGTTAGAAAACAATTTCTTATTCTATGCTCAAATTCAACTCGTATAATAGATTGTAAGCTTTGTTTTTTTCCTAGATTGCAGTGACTTCGATTTTCTAAGTTTTCAACGGAAGCATGACTTTGTCTATTATAGTACACAGTTTAGTGTCTTTTTGACGCACCCTCATTATCGTAGATACGGTCATGTCTGTTCCTCCGCTTCCTCAAAATCTTCGTGCAAAATCGACAATTCAACGTTCGCCGTCGATCAATGCTTTACGTTTTACAATTTGAATAAAACATGGTTTGAAGCACAAAATTACTGCTTGGAAAAGGGAAGAAAACTGGCAATTATTCAACAACGACATCTAGATTTATTTAAAAAATTATTGATCGGAACTGGCAAAGGTGGATATTGGATAGGATTAGTTCACAGTCCATTAAAATGGAGTAGTAACGGTGAGAGATTTTGAATACATCTTTATTTTAAATTATTTTTAATAAATAAGATTTTATTTTTATTCAGATAAGTTTTTAACATGGACAAATGTTGACTCAACGCTTGAAGAAGATCTAACAGATCAGGTTTACTTTCAAATAAACGTAAACAACAACGGCTGGCGATCTGGTAAAAAAATTGAAAATGCTGAATTGCTGATATGCGTGTCAGGTGAATTATAATGTTATTTAAAATATTATTATCAGTCCATTTCATGTAAGAGATATTTTTTGAATTTTTGCTGTTTTGGGATTCAATTTACAGTTAAAATATTCTCAGACCTTGCTAATTATAAACCGCCTAAAACCCTGTCAGCCCTGTACGGTTCAAATTTTGTTTGGCCTAACTCCGACCCGTTTCATAGCCACAAAATTTAAATAAAGTGTTTTGGGGTGTGTGTAAATGATTTAATTTTTAAATTACTTTTAAATAAATAAAAACAATTTTTAGAAAAGACAGAAACCTTTGATGAAGATCAATCCAATTTAACAAGTAAGTTTTACACTGTTTTACATGATAAATTGACTTTTTGTTTATTATATAGATAAGATTATGATATTCCGACATCGGGAAGGTTTGACCTCGGCATATCAATCCCTAGAAAGTTCGACTACCTGATTTTAAGCTGCCGAGAAAGTTTTGTTTCTCACTTTTCTGTTACAAAAGCTGTTGCCACTTGAGTTGAAGTAGATTGTATTGATATTTATTTATTTATTTATTCACAAACAGAAGGGCCTATCGGCCTCTAATACCGTTCGGACAGTACAAACATAACAAAAAAAAACAATAAACGAAATATGTACACATACTCAGTTGCAAATTGTGAATTGTTAAGATGTTAGAAATATACAATAGCAAGGTATGCTCGCATAAAACATATTGAATAAGATATCTAATCTTGTAACTATTTAAATTTTGCATTTATGGATCGGTTAAACCTGACAATAAATGTATCTCTGAGCAAATGGTTGAAACAATTTTAACTAATAAAAATAAAAATTATGCTATTTGAGCTAATTCTAATGACTTACAGTTTCAATGATATAATCGGTAATATGTCTTTTACAGTTAGTAACGCAGCTCTACTGGGAATAGGAGTTGCAGCTCTATTCATCTGTTTCGTTCAGGTTCGACGCAAAAAAACCCGTCGGTTCTTCAATGTGCAAAGTTTTTGAAATGTTTATATGTCGTTTATTTATTAAAATGTGATTTGCCATTTGATTTTCTAAATTTACTTGCTACTGGTATGTATATTTATAGTTACTGCAGCCAAGTTATGTCCTTACGACACGGAATGTTTAAATTCAGTGCTTGCAAGTAATTATAAGGTATATATGTAAGTTCAATTAAAATATTTGATTTCATGTATGGTGCGATATGTGTGCATAATAATTTTGCAAAGTATTATATTCGAATTTTCCACCAGCATGTTGAAATTAAATATGACTCTCAGAGCAAATTACAACTAACAAATTTAAATTTCTATAATTCAATTACTTTTAGTAAGTAAAATGAGGTTTTTTATGATATGTTCAGTTTTTAAGTTTTTAAATGTTAATCAATTAAACATCATATTGTGTTTAAAAAAAATTTAATTTGAATTTTGGTGCGTTTTCTTGGTTTTTGGTTATTAAATAAAAATAAAACAAGAAGTTTGTTGTTTTTAGACAAAATGAGTGACTCAAAACTTGTTTATATTGTTAATTTAAAGAAAAAAATGATTGAAAAATTATAAAGTAAATAAAACAAACTTTTTAAACAGTTTTGTTTAAATGGTTACGAGCATTTTTCAATAACCGTACACTACCTGGTCAGTGTGGTCAGTCAGGTCAGCTAATCTGTAGTTTTTGACTAAAAGATTGCCATTTTCTCAGATTATTAAAACATTTTATTAGGTAAAAAAAATTAAAAAAACATTATTATTTATACAAATCAACTCAATGGGTAGTAATATTAAACATCAAAGTAGTACTTCGCAGCGCACGCATACATGTTCCATTGTGTATAGATGTTGTTTTTAGTTGTACTTACTGGTACATCGGGTTGTTAGTTTTATAGATATACTCAGGATAAAAAGATTCACCGTGAAAAAACGATTTTGTATACAATTTAAATTTTGTCTACTATGATCTTACTTGTACTGTACATAGCATATACGTTTAATGTATACTCAATGTTGCCAAACGACCCACCAAGAATCTGGTGCGATCTTTATAAAACATTCTGCCTTTACACATTCGGATCGGCTGTGAAAATTTCTAATTACGGAAAAGCTGAGAAAACATGTACGGAAACAAAAGCTAATAGTCGACTCCTAGAAATAACCGCATGGGAAAGGTTTCAAACAGCTAAGGTTTTCAAGCAGTCTGCATTTGACGACAACGAAAAAGTGTTGATAGGAAACGCATGTTAGTAAAAAAGCATAATAAAAAATAAATTTAAATAAATTAAAAAAAATATTTAATTTTTTTCCAGCAATAACCAGAGAGGAGTTCAAAGAGTACGGGTTTTATAAAATTAGTTCTTATGATAAATACCTCAATCATGGAGTTATTTGTATGATCGGTAAGTAATTTACACGTTTTATACTATAGTTTCAAATGTCAGGGGCGGGGTGGAATCTTGTAATCGGGATGTCACCCACTTTCTGAACCGCTACTTTTCTTTATTTGTCACAGACAAACAAGTTTTAAATTAAGTTAAAAAAATGAGAAATATTTATATTGGTTTTATACCTACATCGCTGGTTTTTTCTCTCTTGAGCAAACTTTCAAACGAAAACTAAGTTGGTAAATTATCTTAACTTTCTAACGAATTATTCATAAAGCGTGTTTACAATTTTTTGGAAATAAATTTTTTACGCATTTGATTGCAAGATCTTGAAAATTGTTTTCAGAAATTAAAACAAAAGCTTCAAGACATTGAATAACTATTTTTACACAATGCAAACAATTGTTTGTGTATTTGCTAGTATTGATTGTTCCGATTCTAATAGATAGTATATTAAAAGAACGTTTTAAACAAATGTTCAAAAAAGTATTAAAAATTTTTAAACAATGAAACTACGTTTATTGTTATACATTCACCACCTATCGCATCAAAAGAGCTTTGTGTGCAAGCAACACTGCACATCTATTTGAAATTACATTATGTTTTTCTTTATTTGATTTTAAATCTGTCATATTTTGAAAATGTTTTAAATTGCTTTCTTTGGCATTATACCCACCCACGTAAAATTTGAGCCAAAGTTGTTTTTAGCGGCAACATCAACATCTGAACTCCGACAGATAGTCAGGTTGAATGAGAACCTATAACTAGATCAGAGGTGTACATTGTACATGGGTCTATTTTTGGCAACTCAACCCAACCCAGCCTATTATTTTTACAACCCAATCCAACCTAATATATTCTCAACCCATCCCAACCTACTATTTTCTCAACCCAGCCCAACCTGATCCACCTGAAATGTTTAATTTTCTAACTCAACTCAACCCATCTCACTGCTAAAATGTGTTTGTTAACTAAAACATTTTTTTTAATTTTTTGAAACTCAACCCAACCCAATCCAACCCATGTACACCTATGAGCTAAATACAATTAAAAATTCTCAACCCAACCCAACCTACTATTTTTTCAACACAGCCGAACCTGACCCACCTGAAAAGTTTATTTTTCTAACCCAACTCAACTTATCTCACTGCTAAAATGTGTTTGTTAACTGAAAAAAAAATCATTTTTTAAACCCAACCCATGCATGTGTAAGTAAAATTAGGAACCAGCCCAACCCAACCCATGTACACCTATGAGCTAAATAAAATTAAAAATTCTTGAATAGAGTTTTAAACAATTTTAGCATATTAAATCATTACTATAAAAAAATTTAATTAGTTAATTAGCAATTTTGATGATTTTGCAGTAAAGCTTTCTCATTTCATTTTGTAGTCTCAAACGTACAAAGAAATTTTTTTCCTTCTCTTATCTTGATCTTTTTAAAACATTGTTTGCCAAAAAACTATTAATTTTTTTAAATTTTTAAATGTAACCTGATGAATATTCATGTCTAATTGTCTATAAATAGATTGTTTAGCTACATGGACAGTGTATAACAAGTCGGACCTTATTGACGGAGAAGATTATCCCAAAAACAAAATCCCCACTCAATGCATTAACACATGTGAAACTGATGAATCGAAAAACTGTGTTGCCGTTGAGAAAGATACAACTTTGAAAACTGAATGCTGGTATTATGATGCTAATAATTTTCCAAATCTTACTACCTTTGATGGGGAAGCTTTGTACATCATCAATCGAACTTCAAAAAATCCTGAAAGATGTTTTGGAAGTATGAAAAATATTATTTTGTTTATCGTTTTTGCATTTAAATAAGAAAAGCAAATTAAATAAAATTTATTTTTTGTTTTTCAATTCAAAAAACCTTACAACTGATTGCTGTTGCAGTTTATTATCCACCACCAAGTTGTTGTAAGTTACATTTTTAAACGTTTGCTTAACTAATTTATTGTTTTTAAACTTTGTCTTCAGCAATATGGTTTTAGTTGAAAAAAAAATTAATGTTCCAATTTTTTTTTGCAAATAAAATTTTTAAGTTTGTTTTTTTATAAAATTAATTTGCTACAGATTTTTCTCGGCCAGTGAAAACTCTCTTAGTTGCATTCATTTCATTTGGAGTACTAATGGTTTTGTTTCTTGTAGTATTCTTTAGAAAATACAGAGCCAGACAGGTGAATTTGTGTCTGTTGCAATTATTCATATAACAAACTGTTTGCCTATAAAACTATAGCAAAAAATTTAATAATTTGTATCAGAATTCGCGTACTGGTTTGCAAAGGAGCAGGATTTACGAAAGACTGCGAGTAAGTTATTCGCACTCCAATCGTTGAATTGCACGTCTAACTTAACTCAACTTGCTTTTGTAATCCTGATGCGAAGTTTTAAACAGCAGTCCGTATCTATGTTTTAAATCAATTAACGTATTGCTATGTTTCATAAAACGTTTTATTTTAATTTATATTTACTTTATTTTTACTTATTGTTGTTTTATTAGATTTTTGAATGCGTTTTGTAAAAGTTAGAAAAGATCTAATTTTATGGTCTAATTCTACTTGTGTAATAACTTGTAGTTTTTGGGATTTGCATTGATTACAGTGACGTCGTCGTTTAAAGCTGACGATGGGAGTATGACTTTGTCTATTAATAGTTACATTTTGAAGGTTTTTTGTTTATTGGTCACATTTTGATAGGCTTTTTTTTGTCTATTATAAGTCACATTTTGATGGTTTTTTGTCTATTATAAGTCACATTTTGATTTGTTTTTTGTTTATTAGTCACATTTTCATAGGTTTTTTTGGTCTATTATAAATCACATTTTGGATGTTATTTAGGCAAACTTAGCTGCTTCATGGTTCATTGGAAATTAAAGCCCTAAAATTATTTCTTTAATCGCATCTGTTGAAATTTGTTCCTTGTCTGAAGAATTCAGCTGGTAAAAATCCACACCCAGTTCCAATATTTGATTTTAAGTATGGTGTGATATTATTGAATAATATTTTTTAGGCAGAAATATTCCGCTGATAAATGCGTTTTTAACAAGCACGTATACATAACAAATAACAGATTTTAGTTTTAGGAAGAATTATAACTAAACTTGTTTAAATTTCAAATTAATTTTATAAAAACAAGTAATATAATGTTTGTCAAATTAATGTTTGTCAAGCATATGTTTGGCTTTTACTTTGTCTTTCAGTAAAAATGAATTTTTTTAGCCAATTTCATCATATCATAGAAGTCCGTATTTAATATATGCAAGACTAATTGTTTGCTTATTTTTAAGCGTTTTGTCCAAACGTTTTCCCAAGGCTGGAAATAAGCATATTTAGTGTGTTTTCATGACTCTTTTGTAAGATTTTAGTTCTTAAAAATGTGGTAGTTCTTGCTTTTATAAGGATTCCGTGACTCTACTGGTTTTTATTCTGGTTTGTGTTTAATAAACAATTTGAAGTTGATATAGCAAACCTTAAAATCAGTTCTATGTTGAAGATAGAGAAAGAAAGAGAGAGTGGGAGAGAGGAAGAGAGAGGAAGAGAGAGAAAGAAAAAGAGAAAGAGAAAAAAGTAAAAGAAACGAAAAGCAAAAGAAAAAGAAACAAAAACAAGGAAGAAAGAAAAAGAGAGAAGGAAAAAAAGGGAAAAAAAGAAAAAGAGAGAAAGAGAGAAAACGAAACAATAAAAATTTAGCAGATGCAGAATGCTTGCTACTGAAACTCTGTAAGCCTATAAATAAGCTAACTTAGCTTGAGCAAGTGGAATATTTTTGTTTGGGTTTTCCCACCTAAGCCAATGATGTTGTGTAGAATCTAATAAATAGTTAATGAGGTCCAAATTTTAAAACGATAAGAGAACTGTGGAAAAAGCAGAGATGTTTGCATAATTAAATCTTGAAGAGCGAAGCTGCTTCAAACTATAGATTTTTTTGTAAGATTTTTCCCACCTCAACCAATAAAGTTTTGTAAGGTCTCATGAATAATTAATGAGGCTTAAGCTTTAACCTCCTTTGAAATCTTGTGTAATAATTATCTTTAAAATTATTTTTTTAAATAATTATTCATAAGGCCTAAGATTTCAAGCTGAACGCTTCAACCAATCAAGTGCTGCTGAATGTCATATTAATAATTAATGAGGCCCCAAATCATGTGTAGAAAATATAGCCATACCCGCCCGCATATTTCTAAATGGTAGTATGCGGCAATACAGAGAGGTCGATTAGTCGCCTAAGAGGGGCGTGGCTGAACGCTTTGCTTTAAATATTTATGATTGCTATTCTCAATGTGGCACTAAAAAGCTATAGAACAGAGAGACCTGGTTTTATATATGTTATTATTATATATAACATATAAAACCAGCAATATTAAATCAGCTACATATAATATGGTCGCTTTTTCTTTATGTGGTTTCAACTTAAGTTTCAATGTGTTTCATCAGTCAATAGCCGTATTAATTTGTTAAGTGAAGTCAATGATTCAGCTTAGCTCCTATTCAATGTCTCTGTCTAAACAAAACTTATAATTATTTCTGATTTTTAACTCAACTAATTCAACTTTTATAATATTTAATTTATTGTTTTAACATAGAGTTCTGTAGATGGCTTTATATAGCTGGAAATTTCCATTAATGGCCATAGTTAATCCTGATTGTTTTATTATTTATCTATTTTTTAACATAATTTCTTTGATTAAAATTCTCGACATTTCATATGGATGAAAAGGGCTTTAAAAGAACATTTTTACTAGTGGGTAACCATGTTAATAGTAATAATAACATGAATGTGAAGTCAAGGCATTTTACGAATTATAAGTAAGTTTCATTCTAATTTACTCAAACTAACTTTGAACTAACTAAATCAACAATTCATATTATTTGCGACACTTTTTATTAATATCAATAACATATCATTGAAACTGTGGAATTGAGTGCTATTTACGTCTAGCCTTAAACCACGCCCCTCTTAGCCTGCTAGTCGACCTCTCTGTATTGCCGCATACTACCATTTAGAAATATGCTACCCGCCCAGGGTATTAGCATAAGTTTTTTTTTTGAAAATGACTCACTGCAAGAGAAGAAAGAATCGTTACATGAAATTTTAACTTTCGATAGTATGATCTACCGTGTATTACTCATAATATATACGTTTAATGTATGTTCAACGTTGCATAACGAACAACCAAGAATCTGGTGCGATCTTTATAAAAGATTCTGCCTTTACACATTCGGACCAGCTGTGAAAATTTCTAGTTACGAAGAAGCCGAAAAGACATGTACGGAAACAAAAGCTAATAGTCGACTGTTAGAAATAACCGCATGGGAAGGTTTTCAAACAGCTAAGGTTTTCAAGCAGTCTGCATTTGAAGACAACGAAAAAGTGTTAATAGGAAACGGATGTAAGTAGAAAAAACATTAAAAAATAAGATTCAATAAAATTATTTTTTTTTAATTTTGTTGTTAGCAATAACCAGAAAGGAATTCAAAGAGTACGGGTTTTATCATTTTAGTTCTGTTCATGAAGAAATAAATTATGGAGTAATTTGTATGATCGGTAGGTATTTATATAAATTTTATTTTTCAGGATGATTTTGTAATTTTTTAATGGGGATTTGCTCATTTCCTAAATAAACTATCAAATGAAAACAAAAGAGTTAAAATTATTTTAACTTATTTAGAGCATCTTTATAATGGGTGTATGTGAGTATGCTTGAGCATCACATCCAAATCGCTGAAGAAATTTGAACCAATTTTTGCATGGATGTAGTTTTCATTGATAAAAATAAGGCTTTTTTCTAATAAATCTGCTTTTTATTTTGCGTGTTATTGTAAAAAACGATAAAAAATCAATAATAAACTCGGACAACGCCGGATAAATCTACTAATTAATTATAAAACATGTTTTAAATTTTTAAGTTTCAAGATATCGATTATATAATTTTATAAAATACAAGAAATGTTTTTTTTGCATTTTGTTATTGTTGGTTGTGATAATTTTAAGATAATTTTAGAAATACGTTTTATACAAATTTTAAGAAATTATTATAAAAGAACCGGTTATTAATTTAATTACATCTATTATAAAACTTTTACTATCTCTTTCTTCTTATAATTACTATGCATGTACAAAGTACTTTCGCAACACGCAACTTTCACTTTGATCAATAATTATTATAATGGAAACATCTGTCTGAAACTGTCATCAATTATGATTCTGTTTTGTATTTTGAATTGCGTCTCTGTGTATTTTCCCGCATAATATTAAAATACTAATTCATTTTTGTGACATTTTTGACATCTAAACTCATGCAGATAGTACGGTGTATCAAAAACTTGAAGATATGCCTAAAAATCTATGGACAATGTCTGGAGAATTTATTATTAAAAAAAATTGTATAAAGTTTTTTTAACTTAAAATTTTGACGATTTTTTAGTTAGGCTTTTTCATTCCACTTTGAAGTTTCAAACGTACAAATAAACAAACTCTAACTTTTTTCCTTCTTTACGTTTGAATTTATAAAACACAACATACATAAGCCACAACATCATAAGGTTTTAGATAGGTGGAATGTAAGTCTGATGTGTTTACTTTCATAAATAGATTGTTTAGCTACATGGACAGTGTATATCAAGTCCAAGCTTATTGATGGAAAAGATTACCCCAAAGAAAGGTTCCCCACTCAATGTATTTACACATGTGAAACTGATGAATCGAAAAACTGTGTTGCCGTTGAAAAAGATACAACTTTGAAAGCTGGATGCTGGTATTATGATGCTAATAATTTTCCAAATCTTACTAGTTATGATGGTGAAGCACTGTACATCATCAATCGAACTATGAAGAATGCTGAAAGATGTGTTGGAAATTTAAGTGGTAGATTTTTGCTTAGTTTTTTAAGTATTTAAGTCATGAAAATAAAATAAATAAAATTACTTTTTGTTTTTAAATTTCAAAACACCTTACAACTCATTGCTGATGCAGATCAATATCAGCTATCGACTTGGCGTAAGTTATATCTTAAAACATTTGCTCAAAAACATGTTGTTATTTTATAATAAACCAACAATTAAAGTTTAAACAAATTGAAACGTGGAGGCCCATATCTTTTTGTAACATTTAAATAGTTTTTTTTATAAAATGAATTTAAAACAGATTACTTTTCACGAACGACACTACTTGTTACAGTAATTAGCCTTTTAATTGGAGCATTACTGCTGGCTTTGTTTCCTATATTTTTCATCAGATGTTACAGACCCAAAGAGGTGAGCGTATATCAACAGTAATTAAATAACATATAATTGTAATACTAAAAATAGTTAGCCTGTAAAATATAAAAAAAAACAATGGTTATTTTCTATTAGGAAGGACAGAATGTCTCTCGGAGAGAAGCATTTATGAAAACCTGAAAACACAGTTCGATAAAGCGCTCTTTATTTTTATTTTTCATAATAGTTTATAGTCCCTTACACCCGGTGTTTTAAGACTCAAATGATGAAGTGCTCTTTATTAACATGCCTTTATAAGCGTTCACTTGTCCGGATGTCCGTGGGGTGTCCATGTAATGTTCGCGGAAGTTTCAATTCTCAACAAACAGTTAATGTAATATCGTTAGGTTTTAAATTGTTTTTTCACTCTATTTATTTTTAGCTTTTTTGTTTTTTAATTAATTTTTTGAGAACTGAAATTTACATTACTGCGTCTATTTTAGTTTTATATAAAAATACAACGTTATTGGTTTATTGGTTAACGCATTTGAATTTATGGAAAAAAGCTATGCAACTATGTTTTATTGATTGAAGAACTTTCAAAACTCGGTGTTAACAATTAACCTTTACCCCTCCTTGCGAAACCATCACAAAGGCGTAACCACTCGGATGCAGCTGTCTACAATGTGCGTGTTGTTAGTACAAATCGGCTACAGAAAAAACAACTTTAAATTAGTCATACAACAAACAGACAATGTGTGTATGTGTTTGCTTTGTGGGACGTGTTGGTGTAGTGGTATAGACACCGGCTTTGAGAGTCGTAGGACCCGGGTTCGATTTCCGGTCCAGGCACGTAATTTCCTTGAGCAAGAAACTAACTCACACGTGCTCACGTCAACTCAGCGTTATATAGGGTTAACTTCTCATGTCTATGTAAATAGCGTGTTCTTCGAAGTTTCCGATTCCAAGGGAACCTTCGTAAGCGCCTCTGACTTTATCTGGCGCTATATAAATAAATTCATTTATTATTTCATCCGACAAACTGAATCAATCTTAACACAATTTGGCATAGAGGTATTCCACGTTGAAAAAAAGGTTTTTTAAAAATTTTAAAAAAGATATTTTGTTTTATTTTACGTTTTTTAGATAATAAACAAAAAAAAACAAAAACAATTAGTTAGACGTTTAAGATTTTTTAAAAGAAAAGAAAGTACAACAAAACGTTAAAGTTGGTACGATAGATGTAGCAAAAAAATGGTAGATCATTTTTTACAAACTTTTGTTTAGGTTACAGTATCTGTTTGTGTGTGTGGCTTTCTCTGTACACAAATCTTGCAAGTAAAATTTAACCAGTTTTTTGACTAGCTAGGAAGCTGAAACATTCAGCATAGCTTTATATTGGATGGCAATGCTGTAAACGTAGAGGAATATGCTTTCTAGCGATTCGTAACGTTAAAGTCGAAGTTATTTATAACACAATATTTCTCGAATTTATTTTAACTTTATTATTCTTCCTTGAATATAATCCTATTCTTGACTCTAAACTGACTTATCTCACTTTGCAGAAGTTAACCCGGTTCTGACAAAATCTTTTGATAATTCCAATTTCTCTCCCCAGAACACTTCATTTTCTCAATGAAGACCACAAAAAGGAAAAGGACCAATACCAATTATATATATATACATATATATATACATATATATATACATATATATATATATATACATATACATCCATCCATCCATGTATATATACACTCAAACACACATATACATATATATACATTAATGATACAAAAATTATACGCACACACAATGTCACAGGAGCACAAATATACATATATACATACATATACATATATATATACACATATATACACACATATACACACATATACACACAGATACATTCATACATAAATGACTATTGTTTAAACACAACCAAAATATGCACCCATAATAAAATAAAATAAACAACTATTATGAAAATACGTAAGATGAATCATCTTCATCTTACATATCCCCCCTCTTCGAAAAAAGGAACGCGTTAGCGTTTCTTGATTACATCGTCACTCTCTTTACGACTAAGAAAGTCAGCACCGATGTTTTCCTTGCCTTTGAAATAGTTTACTTTCAACTTATTCTCAACCTCTATCTCTCTGCGTGCTATGTCAACAGGACGGGCATCTCCGAAGATTGTCGAATTCAACTTTCCATCTTTCCCCACCCCTCCATGTTGGCCTCTAGGCAGCAGATTGAGACTTGGTCTTTCTTTTGGCGGATTCAAAGCCTGAACTTTTGCCTCAACTTTATTTCCTACCTTTGAAATGGCAGACGTGTTTCTTTCCTTGCTTTGATACAGCTCCGAGTTAGCCGACGATTTTCTATAATTTACCCGAACATTCCTCTGTGTGCTGTCGTAGTTAAGAGCGGATTTCTGACCAAAGCGTTTTCCTGCAGCCATTGCATCCAAACCTCTTACTCCTTCGACATTTCCCAGCACGAGATCGCAAAGCAGGTTTTTCATGCACACAACCTCTCTGGTTCCTTTGAACCAGTCTGTTTTGATTTTTACCACTGCTGTTGGAGCCACCCGAACTGTGCCGTCGATCAAAACACAGGGTCTTGTTCTTCCGGTCATCTGACGCGGGTGCACTAATGATTCCTTTACCATTATGGCAGTACAGCCAGTGTCCCTCAAAACTTTTACCGGTTTTCTGTTCACAAACCCTCTGGTTAATTCAAACTTTTCTCCTGAGTGAAAACAACCATCCGCTATTACCGGTGAAAAGCAGCCACATTTTAATTGGACCTCATTCATTTTACCTTCCATCACCATGACCGCGCATGCATTCACTACTCCAGAGTCTTTGCATGGTGGTGTCATGGTGGCTTCTCTACGCGTTTGACACACGACTGGAGTTGCTTGAGTGGCTTGCCTGTAGTCCCTCGCGATCTGTCCAGCGTGATGACAATCCTTTGCCATATGGCCCGGTTTATTGCAATTGTAACAGCGTGGTCCAACCATTCCCGAGTCAATGTCTGGTTGACTACGATTTCCGCTAATCCTGCTTGTGTTCTCGACCTTTGCCAAGCTTTTGACTGGGTGAGCTTGATTGTACTTGTTGACCCAGCGACTTAACTCATTGACGTCACCGCTTTCTTTCTCCAACAAATACTCAGCCATTCCCGACGGACACTTTCCAAAGAACTGCTCTTTTAAAAATAAAAACAAATAGTTTTTTGTACCCGCGAGATCCACCCAGCGCCTGAGGTAACTATCCAGTCGCACCAGATACTGTTCCCAAGTCTCTTCTGGTTCAAGCTTTGACTCTCGAAACTTTATGCGGTAGTCTTCTGCCGACTTCCCAAAACGGCGAAGGAGTGCCTCTTTTACCGACTCGTAATCCTGCATCTGACTATCGCTGAGTTGGCCAAACACTTCCAATGTCTTCGCACTGAGCAGAGAACCCAGAAGCATTCCCCAACCCTTTTTTGGATGATCATTCGCCGTGGCCAATGCCTCAAAACGGAGCAGAAATGCGTCCACGTCGTCACCTTCCGAGAACTTTGGATATGGAATCTTTGTTACCTCTACCGTCGCCTTTGGCTCTTTCTTTGTTAGGGCTTCCAATTCCAGCTTCTTCAATTCTAATTCATGTTGACGTTGAGCTATTTTATCTTCACGTTCCCGCTCTTGTTGTGCTTTTTTATCTTCCCGCTCCTCCATTCTCCTAACTCTTTCTTCATCTTTTAATTCTTTGACAAAATTCTTCAATTCCTCTCCGGAATAGCCCAGAGCCTGTCCCATCGCAATGAATTTTTCTGTGTCAGACATTTTTCACAAAGTAAAAAAATTCGGTCACTTGTGATCAAACAACTTCAGAAAATATATTTACGGATGAAAATGCGTAAATACGTCGAGGTCACCAATGTAAACGTAGAGGAATATGCTTTCTAGCGATTCGTAACGTTAAAGTCGAAGTTATTTATAACACAATATTTCTCGAATTTATTTTAACTTTATTATTCTTCCTTGAATATAATCCTATTCTTGACTCTAAACTGACTTATCTCACTTTGCAGAAGTTAACCCGGTTCTGACAAAATCTTTTGATAATTCCAATTTCTCTCCCCAGAACACTTCATTTTCTCAATGAAGACCACAAAAAGGAAAAGGACCAATACCAATTATATATATATACATATATATATACATATATATATACATATATATATATATATATACATATACATCCATCCATCCATGTATATATACACTCAAACACACATATACATATATATACATTAATGATACAAAAATTATACGCACACACAATGTCACAGGAGCACAAATATACATATATACATACATATACATATATATATACACATATATACACACATATACACACATATACACACAGATACATTCATACATAAATGACTATTGTTTAAACACAACCAAAATATGCACACATAATAAAATAAAATAAACAACTATTATGAAAATACGTAAGATGAATCATCTTCATCTTACAAATGCATGATTCAATTAAAAAAAATTAATTAGAACTTTTTTCGCATTTCTAAATCGAGTGTATTTGAAATAAAAGTTTGTGTTAAAAAACTCGTTTTTTTCCTTTACTTGTTTGTTATTGGAGAGGGCGGCACGAATCAATCGCCAGGTGTTGCTGATTTGATATGAGTAAGAAAAAAAATATTAAAATTACTGTATTATTCATTGATTTACCCCTATTTTACATACTGCAATATAGTTTGGGCAGCTAACTATCCAACAAGATTAAGAGGACTACACATTCTTCAAAAGAAAGCAGTTCGCATCATTTTTCATTTGCCATATCGAGCTCCAACTGGGCCGACATTTCCTGTGAATGATCTTCTAAACATACATGAATTAAATAAATTTCAAATTTGCTTTTTTATGTTCAAATATAATAGTGGAGAATTACCTAATGTGTTCATTCATATGTTCAAGAAAACTTCGGAGATCCATACATTTGCTTTGCGTTCATCAATCAACTATAGATCTGATTTTTGTGGTACTACTTTCAAAAGTTTTTCTATTTGCTGTCGAGGACCTCGGTTGTATAACTCCCTTTCAGTTCATTTAAAATCAATTAAATTAATAACACTGTTTAAAAAATGTTTGAAATCTTTCATTTTACTTTCAAATTGATCACATGTCTCTTTCTCAGCTTGTTTGTTTCTTCCCTTAATTCTATATTCTTAACTTTTCTTATTATTATACACCTGCTTCTCAACTCTTGGTTCATTGATGATTTGATTTCTCTGCTTGTCTTTCAACTCGAATAGCCTTAATCTAAAACTTTATTACTCTTGAAATGAAATCTGAAGACTTGTATTTTATTTTTTTTCTTTCAATGAGATTGATTTTGTGTTTTCTGTTTGTTTGTGGTTTATTCTCATTTTTATTATTTACTATAAGGATATCCCCTAGATGGGAAGTAATTCCCTTGGGAGACTCCTTTTGGGTGATGTTTATTTTGTTTTACTTTTTTTTGTGATCTGTTTTTTTTTGCTTATCATCATCCCAATAAACAAATTAAACCAAAAAGAAAAAAAAACCAAAAAACATTGATTTATAATCTAGCCTTAAAAGTCCAATGCCCAGTGACCTGACATTAACCTTCTAAGTACTGTAGGACTGCTAGCAAGCCAAGCAATATATTTTTAATCCTTCGTTCCACTGTTAAATTACTTGCCTCACTAGAAATTTGAAGAGGTTACAACAACAAAAAATCTTACTAACCACCGTGCGGAAAAAGCAGAAATATTTCGGAGTGCAAAAACTGCTTGAGGAATGTCGCAGTTTTCAGTTTTTAGAAGCTTGTTTGATACAAAATTACCTATACTAAAATTCACCGGCATCTACCTCAAAATACTAAGTTAGTTTTTTTTTAAATAAGTGTGGAAACGGGGACCCTGGTTGCCTGGGTCCTAAATGACCGCCTAGAGTACCACCTCGTTGTAAAGCCAGGCCTATCGGTGCAGGTGCAGGTATAAATGAACAGGTAAAAATAAGCTCCATGCAGCTGCTGTCAACACAGGTAGCTTTTTCTATTCTAAGCACATAGCTTCAATGAGTTCGTTTTTTTAAATAATAACAATAGTGGTTACGACGGTGATGATGATACTGATGACTCTTTGGATATATTATCAGCTTTAGAATTGTTACAAGTTGTATATCTATGTAACTCGAAAGTAACATGAAAATCGTTTCACTCTTATTCATTGAACTTCTTTGTGAGTGCTTCGCGCGAGAGATTCACGAGCCTCATGTATGGTGCGATCCTTACAAAACCTTCTGCTTGTTTACATTCGGATCGGCTGTAAAAGTTTCGAGTCTCAAAGAAGCTGAACGGATTTGCAAGAGTGCGAAAAAAGATGGCCGCCTCCTGGAAATAACAGGATCAGACGAGTTGCACACGGCGAATGCTTTCAAAAATTACGCATTTCTCGAGAAGGAAAACGTTTTGATATCAAATGAGTGTATGTGTTATAGTAAGGCTTGTAAACGTTGAATATACTATTTTTATAACATGGTCTTATGCGTAATTTTTTTTATCTAGCACTAAACAGGATTGAGCTAAGAGAATATGGATTTTATCACTTTCAGCCGACTGAACAGGAACTCAGTTATGTTGTTATTTGTATGACAGGTATTTTTTATTGATTTTTTGGATAATTTTAATTGTTTTGTTTAATTATTAATTAATTAAAATTGATCAAAAGTAAAGTTTTACTTATAAATTCTCGTTCACTTTAAATAAAAAAATATGAATTTAAAACAAAATTACTTTACA
Organism: Erpobdella octoculata; assembly: GCA_963978895.1. Classification (NCBI taxonomy): domain Eukaryota; kingdom Metazoa; phylum Annelida; class Clitellata; order Hirudinida; family Erpobdellidae; genus Erpobdella; species Erpobdella octoculata. The sequence continues at coordinate 24,325,309 of OZ022246.1, forward strand.
ATATTTGTTTCTTTTATTTTACAAACATTGAATTAAGAGCATGTAGTTGAAGACAGTTGAAGTGAATTTATAAATTTGTTTTTTTTTCGTAAATACATCAGTTGATTTCATTTCTATAAATAGATTGCCTAGCCACTTGGACAGTGTATGAAAACTCCAAGCTTATTGATGGAAAAGATTACCCCAAAGAAAAGTTTCCCACTCAATGTATTTACACATGTGAAACTGATGAATCAAAGAACTGTGTTGGCGTTGAAAAAGATTCTTCTTTAGAGACACAGTGTTGGTATTACGATACGAATAGCTTTCCAAATCTTACAAATTTTGATGGTGAAGCGTTGTATATCATCGATCGAACGACGAAAACCCCTGACAGATGTGTTGGAAATTTAACAAGTATAGATTTGTTTTATGATTTTTTAGTTCTGTATAAAAATTAAATTAAAAATGATTTAACTCACTTGATCAACTCTGATTATTTATATTATTCATTGCAGAACCAAATTTGCTTTTCATAAATGGTTATCCTGCGCTATCCAATTCTGGTGAGTCAAAATTTACATATATTTACTGATCTGCAATAAGTACTCAAGATAATAATTTGTTAGTCTAAATAAAAGAACTTTCAAAATATTTGAGCAAAGATAGCCTAAAAAGCTGTAATGTTTGATCATCGATCACCTGAGGCTTTAACTTTAAGATATGTCAAGCTGTAATCCATTCTTTGCTTGGTTAAGCCACAGCCAAAAATGACTACAGGTAGATGAAAAGCTAGCTGAGTTGCCGATGGCTGTTTTTACACATGCAAGTATTGAAGCCGATATCTATGCGTAGAATTCGAAAACTATATATAACTATACCATCTGCCGCGATTATTAATTTAATAATTTTCTATAATTATTATTATAGAGCATGGAACATCCAAGAAGTGGATAGCAATAACAGTCATCCTAATTTTGATTGTTTTAGTATTTTCTTCTGCTTTTGTTTATTGCAGAAGAGAAAACAATTATTTTCCAGAAATGTAAGTTAGGCTGGAGTGTTTCAAAATGTTGGTGTTTTTTAAATTTTTTCAATAATTTTTCCATTATTTTTCCAGACGAAGGAGACCGGATGACCGATGTTTCATAATCGACGAAGAAGAGAAAGACAATGAATTATAAGGAAAAAATGGCGGTTGAAAACAATTTCTTTATTTGATTTGCAATTTTTTTTGTGATTTACTGTTTCAAATTACATTCCTAGTGTCACGTGGTTTTGTTTAACAAAGCATTTTTGTATTTTTAATGCACTGACCAAATGAAGGAACAAAAAATAAATTTTTAGTTTAAGAAAAATTTTTTTTCTCAATTTCCAAGTATCAACTAATAACACCTTTTCACTCATTCATAACTTCTACTAGATCTAATATAATAGTATTTATATGCAATGCTATGTCTTGATGTTTTCCGAGACCGTTTTCATTGATTTTTACAATTAATTCATCGTTATTGTCTGTTAACCGCTGTGCGTCATTGTCAGGCTGGTTAATAAAGATTTACTTACTTACTTACTTAATTTATCGTATTTGAAATAAAACAAATTCGACTGATGGTTGTTTACATTAAAGATATTAGGATAATATAATAGAACTTGCATTTTCAATTGCTACACCACTGAGCGACTCATTAGAAACTATTTTTAGTCATCTGGAGACTGTAATGAAAATATGTTAAACATTACACATAATTTACATTTTAATCTTAATTTAAAATTTTGTCTCATCCAAAAACTGAATTTTGTCAGCGTCTTGCACTCCTAAATAAGACTGCTGCTGATAAAATGCATTATAACTGTATTTCAAGGTCATTTCTTGTTTATTCAACTTTTTTATTAATTGTTCAACTTTTATTGTTGTGTTTCTAGTTTTTTTGTTTCTGGATAATAATTGATAATTTTCATTTTAGTAACATGGCTTTTAGGTTGTTTAGTTTGTAGGGGTTATGATGTGTTTATAAATTTATTTAATGCAATTAAATTATTGAAGCTAATAGTTAGCAATACTGTCGTTCATCGAACAAATTAATAGCTTAGGAAGAAGAAGAAGAAGATCATGTGAGCATTATTAATTAAACTTCCGCTTTCACACTCCATATAATTAAAAAGTTATCAAAATTTTGTAAATTCAGCTGAAACTTGTGGCGTTAAAGCGAACGATAATGCTCTCAGAACTCATATTGTTTCAACTCTTTCAACTTTCTTTTGGTAAATATTTGTGTCAGTGGTGTGATCCTTACGAGACATTTTGTTTATTTTCATTGGATTCTAACGTAACTGTTTCTAATCTGAATGAAGCCCATCAACTTTGTACGGAAGCGAAAAGTGGCAGTGAACCAATCGGATATCTAGAGAGCAAAAAGTTTGCTTCGTCAAATAAAGAGTTTATAAATTGTTCTAACTCAGATAGTAGAAAAATAATAATTAATACCGATAAACATGAAGAACAATGTTGGTTGGAACACAGTAATGTCTTTTTCAATATCTGTTCATGATAATTTATTACTTTAAATATTTAGTTTTATGCACTGATAAAATATTTCAGATATCACAAATCAAAAAGAGAAAGAAATCGAATGTAGCAACAAGAGCTTAACTGACAATATTTACGGAGTAATTTGTAAGATTGGTTAGTAAAGTTGTGATCTATTCCTCACTAAAATTATTTACACATAGAGACATTTTGTGTACAAACAGAATGTCATGCAAAATGGAATGTCACTGTTAAGAAAGGATTATCTGTGGCACAACGTGAGATTTATAAAACCAAACCAGGTTGCTTGAATGAATGTGAAACAAACAGAACATTACAATGTGCTGCTGTTCAGTTTAAAACAACGTACAACTCACATTGTTGGATTTCTTCTTACGGATCTCAAAATGTAAAGGTCGTTGATGATGACCATGGAACTGTCTATTTTATAAATCGAAGTAATAAAACTATTGAAACTTGCAGTGCAAAGAATCCAAGTATGCGTTTCAATGTCTCATATTTTGATCATTTTATTGAATGAATTAAATAACATTTTTTACTTTAGGTCATCCAGGAAAACAAAATTCAACTTTTTTATATAATTGCCTCTTAATAGGTAAGTTATTGTTATTTATTTATTAATAAAAGTAAAAAAAAACTCGATCATATTTTCAAATTGTTTGCACAAAAAGAACGTTCCACAACTTCCACGTGTGATGATGACGATGATGCTGATAGTAATAAAAAATTATACTAATATACGAAATATTGTTTACAGTGCTGACAATTCTTCTAATCTCGATTCTCCTAATTTGTCTTTTCTGCGTTGTTTCTAAACAAAGAATAAAACGGAAATTACAACAGGAATCCGAATTCGAGTAATTTATTTAAATTATATTATTTACAACAAATGAAAAAAATTTTTCTTTTTTTTAATTATTTAAAAATAATTTAATTTAAATAAAGATGGATTGACGGAAACAGCATAGAAAGCAAATCCAGAATACAACAAACCGTGACCTTTCAATACCAGGAGGTCAAACCCGACAAGTACACCCTATGCTATTCAGTTTCCCACGTTGGACCAATTTTTGACGATAGAAAAACTCATTCTTGAAAAGAAGTACATTTTATAATAAGATATTATTTGCATCATAATAGATTATATTATATTTGGGTTTTGAAATAAAATATTTGAACTTGCTGGAAAGTTAATAAAAAGATGTGAATTAAAAGATCTATAATGGCGGTACCGTTTTTGTCGTGAAAACGGAACAATGAAATCATTTTGTTTTACTTAAGAGTTTGTTGTTGTTGTGGTTTATTATCAGGATAGCAGTTGAAGACTACTGATAACATTTATATTAACATGTTTTACATGTATATTTTAATGGAATAAAGAATATAATCTAATATAATGTTAATTTCTAAGTAAAAAATAAACTTTTAGTATAAAAGCCTAAAATTCAATTTGAGCATTGTGGATTATATATCGGTCGGACTGTTCCTCTGCTCTTCGAGTGATTTTGATCTGTGTGTTACTTGGTTAATTTATAAGCGTCGTATTAGATTATATTACATATGATTTTAGAAATATCGTAGTTAAACTTGATCGAACTGCTTATGCCTAATTAACTCTAAAAAGTATGAAATTGCCAAATATTACATGAAAGGCCGTCGATCAAACTTTCTGTTTCACTTTGAAATCCACCAGATGGGATCCGGTTGAGAAATACAAAATATTTAAATTTTAACTTTTTAAGCTACTGAACGTCAAATGAGCCACACACACAAACCAGATCTATTAATCTTAAAAATTAGCATTTTGAGTGACACAGTGATAAAATCAGAGGTGGACATGGGATAGGATGACCCATGGATTGGATCGGGTTGGGTCCAATTTGTTTGACACATGCGTGGGTTGGGTTGAACAAAAATTGTCAAATATTTTTTAATTAAAAAACTTTTTTTTAATATGGGTTGGCTTGAGTTGGGTTAAAAAATTTAATTTTTAAGGTGGATTGGGTTGGGTTTTGTTACCAAAAATGGACCCATGCCCACATCTGGTTTTAAAATGTCGCAGCTGAACTAATAAAGTTTGACTCAAATGTTTCTGATATCTTTTGACATGAAGGAAGTGAGGTGTGCTAACGTAATTTTATGGCTATTTATAAACTGTTAACATTTTGGACTCAGTAATTTAAAGGGACATCTAAAAATAACGTGATTTGAAACCCCCTTTTTAGCAAGTTCTACCTACAGTCGCCTAAAACAAATTAGTAGTTTTCATCTTCAAACATATATTGATATATTGAAATAGAATTTATTACGGGTAATTATTTTTTAGATAGTTTTAGAGCAGCATTTTTAATTCTAGCTTTTATTTGGAATTATAAAGTACTTTTTTTTGAGTTGGTTAGAAAATAATTAAAAGTGTTTTGAATATGACAAGCATGTGTCAAACAAAAATTGAAACAGCAGAGTTTTTAACTTATTATAATTAAATATTGTGTGAAACAACAATTTCATTTTCAGCTAATACAAAATATTCAAAATATTGCTCATTCAAAATTAGAAACAACTAAGTACGATAAGCATTATGTCATGCTACTAATAGGGCCAGGTTGCAAACTGCTAACTTACTAACTCACTTACTAATAACAGTTATTTAGTTAAATATAACTTTGAGGGGAATTTTCGAGTTAACCTGAGAAAATGTCTGATAAATTCAATAGAAAAGTTTTACCTTATAAATTCAACTGAGGCAGATGAATACGCACGTCGCTTGTAGCATATAGACTTCAGTTCAACCAAGACTGAGTTTTTTCTTAAGAATTTTGAGTTATGACGAAATTCTATTTTGTAAAAGTAATAATGATGCTCTTATATTATAGTTTAATTAAAGGAACAAATAATAATTGTATTTCTGATCAAAAAAAGTACAACTGCAATACACTAAAATTTGTTCCTCTAAATTGTGGCAAAGCTAATGGATTTCAAGATACAGGTAAATTTCAATTATACAAAGCTGGAGGTTGCCTGTGTTTATTTTTTTGGTTTACTGACAGTTACAGATTGTTCGAGTATCTGGGATGTTTTACCAGCTACTTCAATCGAAGGAGGACTTATGGCTAATCAGACAGCTATAACAGACCTTCCAAGTTGCCTGAATTTTTGTTCTGTTACAGTAACTTGCTTTGCTTTTGATTTCAACACAAATTCTCAGTGCTTTACTTTTCAAAAAGATCTTCATAGTATTTGTGATACTGTTAATAAATCACAATCAAGCTTATATATAAAATTAAATTCAAAAAATTATTCGTCATTGCTGAACTGCTGCTTTCCTATTTTGACAAGTAAACAGATTTTTCATTATGAAACTAAATACTTGAAAAATTTTTATTTGTGTTATAAAAAATGTAAACAACAAACAAAACAACTATAACGTTTACTAATTAATTTTGCCATTGCCATTTTCTTAAGCCTCAAGGTACACGAGCGAACCTTCACTGACATTCATATCAATGAATTTGTCCTCAGTTACTTCAATACCATTGTTATCTTCAACATTATTATCATCATCAGCATCATCATCATTGTCGTCATACCAAAAATCGTCACTTGCTCCAGTTATTGGAGGAATTGTTGGTGGAGTTCTTGTTGTTGTGGTTGTATTAATTGCAATTGGTGTCGTTGTCAGGAAACAAAAGAAGTAAACGTTTATTACTTTTTATTTATCTTTAAAAAACCTTACGTGTCAAATGCTTTTTCGGTTTTAATAGTCAAAAGATAGACCTAATAAATTTTTACATTAAGTACTAAATATATGAGCACTTAAACTCCAGAATTTTAACATTTTACTGTGGTACCCTTTCATATATGTCCTGAAGGTTTAAAAAATTCTGGTGTCTCGTGATTTACATAAAACACTGATACTATTTTTAAGTATTTTGTTTATCAAGATAACTTAACTTGTAAATAAATTTCAAAACAGAAGGAAAGAAGAGAAGCAGACTTCTTCCACCGTAATCACGGCGGAGGACATTGACATCGGCAGGTATCCTTCACAGGTACAATCAACTTCACCTGGTCTACTCGTTTATGCTGATCTTGGTCTTGAAAACAAAACAATCACATCTACATCAAACTCTTCTGCTGAAGTCTTGTAAACTTTATTAATAAACAAATTGTAAACCAGGAGCTACAACATAAATGTTGTTAATTCAGTATTTATTTAGTTATTTTTAACAATTGTGACGTTTTGTTTTTTCTAGCAATCGTTGAACAATTATTAAAAACAAGTCACATCCTGGTTATTTTGCTAAAGTTATTTCTGCTTATAAGCTTGTTTTTAAGTTGGCACCTATCAAGTTCACCTTAGTTTGCAGCGTTATATGTTTTGTTTAGTGGTAATTTATTATATGATAACATTATTATTAGTTTTCAGTTAACAAATTTCAATAAATGTTGTCTTTGTATTTAAATAAACTCGTTGTTTCTTTGGTTCTTTATTAATGCTGCAGTGTTGAGAGATCTCTTGTTTAACAAAGCAAATCAACAACAAAAAATAATAAATAAATGCTCAATGATTAAGTTGGTGTATATTTATATAACTGTCAAATTTAACACCTTCACTGATTTGATAGTTTGACAGGCCGGATGAACAAGATATAACAATGTAACAATATTACTCATAACTCAAATGTTACAAAAATTCCCTCAAAAGATTTCTCTACAAAAATTCAAGTAGGTATTCCTTTTCAACAGATAAGTAAAATACGTGGCTCAAATCAAATTTTACGTTATTTGCTCAGAGTTATCATTGATGAATAAGTCATGTCTAGGCACGGATTAAGATCATAAGAATGTAATCAACCATTACGTAGGTTTGAAATTTAAACTCAGAGAAGACAGACATGAGCACGTTTTATCACTTTCAACATTGATTTTTTCTAAAGCTCATAACTGAGATTAGACAGACCATTGGACAAACAACTCAAACAACTGGATTTAAATAAAAAAGCAATTCTTTTTCAATCAATTTGGACTTGGACACAAACAAATTATTACTAGTTTGTATCAAATCACAAAAAACTGTTCTAATTATTTTGTGTTGTATTTATTTTTTTTTATAAATTAATAAAAAAAAAGTCAATTAGGGCAAAACTTCACTGAATTTTTTATTTAACCCACACACAAACTTGAAAAAAAACTTTAATTCAGCTCAATCTATATTACAAGCAAATCAATGTATAAGATATTTCAAAGCTGTACCTTCTATTAAATAACGTATAGAAGTGTTTTGTGTTATGGCTGGTTACAAATCCTATAAAAAAAATAAAAATACAAAATAATTTGTGCTTGGAGTGACATCTTTTGAATGCTTTTTAATTAAAACAATAAATAAATTTGATATATTGCGATTACTCAATAAATTCAAAATAATTCAATTATTTTTTTGTCATAAGCATATTATTATACTTAAACGTCAAAGGTAAACATTTTCACTTTCTGTTTCAATATCAAACTATTTTCAAATGAAAACATTTAACAACAACAAACGCTGATTTAGGTTTGTGACAAATTACGATCAATCATGACATATTTGATACGACATGACATGACCATTTTAACATTTATAAATTTCCCAATAAATATTAAAAAAGTAGTTTTGTACTACAGTAAGTCAAGACTAATAAGTATATATATATATATATATATATATATATATATATATATATATATAAGCTACATATAAAAAAATAAACTAATTTTAGTTAATTAATTTATAAATATAAATTATTATCAAGAAATTATAGACTTGGTGTTTTAGCTAGCGGTAAGCTCCCAATAGACATGGGAAAACGTCTAAGGTATTCAATAGAAGGCAAGTATTATTAGGAGTATGGGAGAGAAATAAATATACATATTATGCGATCATGTAAATTATAAACAAACTTATTCTCTCATTTGTTAAGAAGAAATTTATTAAAATGATTTCGAAATTTTTCGGATTTGTATTTGTTAGTATTTTACAAACGTCGCTGGCACTTCAAGAGGATTGTTTTGCCATCGACAAAAAATATTATTGCTCTGAAAAGACAAATACAATTCAAATTACAAACTGCCCGTCGAATACTTTAACCCAAGGTGAACTTTTAATTTGAATAATTATTTTCACTAAAAAATAAAACATTTTTTAAATTTAATATTACAGGTTGCTCTACCATTTGGGAAGTTTTATCGGGTTTCACAATATCAAACGGATTTAACACCGATCAAGCTACCACCAGCACCCCAGCGACTTGCGTAGCTTTCTGTTCAAAAGATGCTACATGTTTTGCTGTTGATTTCAACCAAAAAGCTCAATGCTGGGCTTTTTTCAAAAGCACTCATAATATAAACAACATGATCAAAAACGATATTTCAACTTTGTACGTAAAAGGAAACTTAACCAGCAATTCATCGTTCTGTGATAATTATTGTCCTTCAACAATCAGTGAGTTGATGTTGGAAATTATGAAATAAAGAAAAATAATAATATCAAAGAAATAAACAACATTTTAATGAAAATTTTCATGATAAGCTCATTTATTGTTAAAATAAATTCAGTTTGATAACATCTCAATATTTTATGCAGCTTCACTGAAAACCAGCACTTCTCTTTCAAGTACGATGCAATCTGCTGTTTCACAACTATCCTCGTCACTCCCACCATCATTATCGTCATCATCACCATTGACACAATCACCAACATCACCATCATCATCATCGCCACCATCAGCAGAAGGTGTTTCTTCGGCGGTTGGTTATATCGTAGGAGGAATTATCGGTGTGGTTCTCGTCTTTGTTGCAATCGGAGTTGTCGTTGCCTATGTCATTCCAGCTATAAAAAAGTAAAACAAATTGTATTTTTTATTTTAAATTTGGGGTTTTCCGAAATCGTTTTCCAATTGCTCTATACATGGCGGGCGGAAATGCAGGTTTAATATTTTTGACAAATTTGCGTATTAGTATTATAAATACGTTCGCAAGAGTTCACTTATGTAGAAAATTGTGAACCAAAAAAAAATAAAGCTATTTCTTCAAAATATTCTATACATATATTTATTATTAGGAAAAATATAAATAAATTAATTGATGATTTATTTTTATATTAACCAATATATCTAATTTTTCTATTCATAAATTTATTCGATAAAAACTATGATAACACTTGAAACTAATTCATTTGTTAAAAATTTTCTAACTTTTTTGAAACAGGAAACTAGAAGTCAAAGCGGACGTCGAATCGTTCAACACTTTCAAATACGAACAGGCCTTTCCAGTGCGCAACAATGCTCAACTCGGTCCAATCATTTACGCCAATTTAGGCTACAAATTTGGAACGACACCACCATTTCCTCGTTCCGCCATTTACTGTTTGGGTCAACAAAAATATTAATTTAAATTTTACAGATAAATATTTAAACGGGTAATTGTGCTTTGTGCTTTAATAGACTATTTAATTCAATTTTCAACTTGTTTATTGTTATGGTACTCGTTTTCAAGTAAAAATTATCACATGAAATAAATAACTTAAAACGTTTCTCCTTTCTAACACAAAATTAAAATAATGTTAGATAACTTTATTTTGAAATACTATTTCAAACAAATTTTGTGACACTACGAAAGACTTCAACAATAACAATCAAGCGCCGTATTACAAAAATAGGATCGTAATGTTCTTGTAATATCTTTGAAAGCTCTTGTGGTCCACTCTCTCACGCCGAAACATGAAAATTCGTGTTTTAATATTCATTCATTGTACCAAGAGTACTTTTTCAAAGGTTTGCCCGATAATTCTTATGTACTGCATAAAAAAATAATAATCGGCAATGAAAATAAGATTATTTCAATTTTGTTTTTATTTTGAAAAGTTATCAGTCTTTTTTTTCAATCACCCTAGCAGAAGGCCGAGTTGTAGATCATGTTTACAAATAAGTTGTTGCGAAGATTTTAAAAAGCAGGAAGGCACTGCAACCTAACCTGAGGGCGTGGTTTTAAAGTGGATTTTAACCAAAAAAAAGGCCGCAATCTGTGGAAAAAGAAATAAAATTAGTTTATTAGATGTAAAAATCAAGCTGCAAGTTTTAAATAAACCGGGCAGAGATACGTATAGTTACTTTTGCATGATACGCTTCTGCCTACTACACTTACTTTATTCGCCACTCTGTGATTTGATTAATTGCGCTATTATAAAAGTTTAAATTAGATTATTTAAGTTTGCAATATAATCAGGTTAAAATCTAAATATGCAAATTATTATATCACTCTAAACATTATAAACTACAATGATTGTTGTATTACTTATAAACAAATAATAATTATCAGATATATAAAAAAATGTTGTACAACCTAAAAACCTTTTTTACACCTCACGAGGAAGTCAGGGAGTGCACTGTTAGTTTTTTTAAATAATGATGACTTTCAAAAGTAAAATTATTCTATTGTTAGTTAGCATTTTGAAAATCAGATTGTTCAAGCGCGTGGAGTTTTAGTGCCAACATTTTAATCGAACACGGTATATTGGCCTTTCAAAGCCAAACTCATGATTTATCATCATGTTTGAAGTTTTGTGAAAATGATGCAAACTGCATTGCTGTTGATTTTGATAGAAGATCATTATGTTGGATTTTTTACAATAGGATTGTTGAAAAGGAAATAGGACTACAAATAGTACGGAAACAAATACAAACCATAAACAATTTCTTTATTTTTTTTAATTTAAAATTATTACGTTATTGCCAAAAGATCAATGTGCCCCAGAGATCAAAAAGCCCCCATCTCCCCTAATATATACATTACTTTCGCCGTCTTTATCATTTATTTGTTGTAATTAACTAATAAAACTAACAACAATAATGTTGGGTGAATTAAAAATAATTACTATTAATTATTATTGTATATTATACAGAAGAAGATTTGTTTGTTTGTTTGTATTCAGTTTCACTTCTTAATTTGCTTGGTTTTTTATATAACGATTAAAAATGTATTGTTTTTACAATTGGTGTTACAATCAATCTGTGAATCACTTCACTGGGGATATACAATATTTTTTGTGGGAACGTAACGTAGCAATTCAATAACGTCTATTCTTTTTGAGACCATCGAATTACTAACATATCATGTCGTGTTCTGAAAATAAGAATAAGAAACGGTTGAAAATTTCAAAGATATTATAGTCTATTTTGAAAAGGAGTGTAGAAGATTAAGTCATTAAGCTTTTCTAATTTTGTTAAATAAAAAACATTAAGAAAGACTAATGAAGTGACAAACCACCGTTCATTTTTTCTTTTCTTTCATTGTATCGTCGATTTATAAAATGTTTCTGAAGAATCGTAGATTTTACCATCTAGTACTTATTTTAATGTTCATAATAGTAATGAAAACAATTTCATATTAATTTTTAGACGGCTAGATTTATTTTAAGATTCTTATCAAGGATACGTGATATTTATAATTATGAAGCTCATGTATAAGAAATAAACATCAAAAGGCTTGTGAGAACCTTTAGCTGCAATAAATAAAAAGAACAGAATAAAAGCAGGCAGCTATGCTAGATTTGTCGTTATTATCATTCCGGATATAAATATTTAAAAATTACAAAAAGAATATCTGATTTTTAATAAAAATTATAAATAATAAAAATATTTGTTTTGTTTTAATGTTATTATGATTGTTGTTATTGTATTATTTTGTTGTCTTTCAAGTTTGTTGGCGCTTCAAGATAACTGTTTTGCTCTCAACAGAACATATTATTGCGTTGAGAAAACAAATCAATTTCAGTTTCAATTCACTAACTGCTCGTCTAACACTTCAGTCAAAGGTTTTAAGACTATTTTTTATTTATCAATTTTAAATTATTTTTATTGATTATAAATTTAACAGACTGTTCAAACGTTTGGGAAGTTTATCCGGGTTTCTCTCTAAACATGGGCATTCTTGCTAAACAAGATATCATCTACAGCTTTTCTACATGTCTAGATTTTTGCATAGAAAATGTTTCTTGTTGTGCTTTTGATTATAACAAATTTTCCCAATGCTGGACTTTTTTCAAAAGTTTTCATAATGTAAACAGCATGACTCCACGAAATTTCTCAACTTTGTACGTGAAAGGAAATGTTATCAGCAATTCGCCGTTCTGTGATAATTATTGTCCTTCAACGACCAGTGAGTTGATTTATATATTTTTGTTGGAATGAAAAATATTTCAACTCTATGGAAGCCCATTAATTTTTTTGACAACAACAAAGTGCATTTTTATTTAAAATGAAAAAGATTGCAAAGCTACTTTTAAAATTGATCCATAGTTCATTAAGTAAAAAGTGTTCAATGGAACAAATAATTAAAAAAAGTAGCTTTCTGTTGTCAGAGGGGTTATTGAACACACTTAAATGAAACCAACTAAAATAATATGAGTTCTAGCAACTCCGCCTTGCATTTGCAAACCAGTCCCAAGCCTGGAGAAAGGAGGAGGGAAAAGTTAAAAGGATCAAATTATGATCCACGACTGGAAGTACTTAGGTGCTTCTGACAGCCGTTTCAGTCTTAAAACACTTGGTGTAAAGGACTATAAACTATTATATAAAAAAAAATATAAAAAAAATATGAGTTCTAGCACAAGTGTTTTACATTAATCAAATAAAATAATGTTTTTAATTCATTTTATATTAGTCATAGCCTATATAAATAGAAATTATGCATGTTGTATGCAGCTTAATGATTTTATCAAGTTCTAACCAATAAATATTTTCAGCTTTACCAAGCTCTGAGTCTATTCCGTTTTTTTCTTCTTTCTCATCATCATCATCCTTGTTACTAACAACAAATTTGCCATCATGCTCCAGCCAATCGATTCCTTGGGGTGTTGCTGGTGGGGTGTTAAGCGTGGTGGTGGTTGCAAATGTTCTTGTGGTTGGTGTAATTTGGAAAAAGAAAATGTAAGAAATATATCTGATATTTAATTCTTTTTAACTGTGTTTTAAAAAGAGAAACATTTCTTTTTTAACAACTATTTTTAATGAAAACGACATTGCTATATGTCATTTAGTTTGTTTTTAGATTTAATTGTGTTTCAAGTAAAAAGAAATATTTAAGTTAATCTTTTATAACGTTTTCTCTAATTTTTCAAAATGATTAAAAGCAAAAAGACCACTCGCGAAGACACCAAATTACAGAACTGTTTTTCAAACAAACAAATGGAAACGTCTACAACCAATGAAACCGGAGAACGTCCATATGAAAAACTTCATTTTGAAAACTCAAAAGATAACCTTGTTTATACTGAATTGACTTCGAAGACTGAAAATTCTTAGATTCTGTTTATGCACACCTTATATCAATATTTTAAACATTTGATTTGATTTATGAGTTTTTCATTGAAATTGTTACGGTTTAATCGATTTTGTTGGTTAAATTATTTTCGATTTTCATTGCATTAAAGGTTTTGCTTCGTCCGTAACGAAATTACGCTTTACCAAAAAGTTTAACATTTTATGAGAACGCTTTTAAAAGCCTGCGAATAGATGAAATGATCCCTTTTGCTTATTCACTTATTCAAAGAGCAAGCATCAAGTCAATGTTGTTTAATAAATCAATGGTTTTTCACAAATTTTAAATTAAATTATTCAAGTTTGCAAAAAAATAAGATTAAAACCAAAATAAACAAACTGTTAACGCACAATACATGTTTTAAAATACAAACAAATAACCATCAGATACAAAATAAGAAAAAAAGATTGTTCATCGTAAAAACCTTATTTAACCCCATGAAAAAGTGTAAGAACTAAACAATGCAGTATGCTTATATAATGAGTCGTGATATCCATACAATGGCACTTGAATGATGGTGACATCATAAGAAATAACGGCAATTCATACGAACGAATCGTACCAGAAAATTTAGGAGATCCTGTTTTATGCTGTGAATTAGTTTCAAATAAATAATTAAAAAGAGACAGATAAGAAAAATCTGAATTTAATTTAAAAAACAATCGAACTTATATTATTATATTAGTACTATTTGTTATAAATAACTTCCTTTTTAGTCAGTTTTTATCAATTTAATATTGTTTGAAACATTGATATTAAGAAAAAAGTTTTGAATCGGCTTATCATTTATTACTCATAAATATCAGATTTGTTAATAAATGTTTACATAACATTTAAAAAACAATTAAAACATCATCTTTACAGTGGAAAACAAATGAACAATTAGTACAATTAGTGTAAAGAAGACTGTCAAAATACTACAGAGTTTGCCGTTGATACAATCAAAAGATTGATACCAAACAATCAAGTCTATCAAAACAAATCCATCCAAAATGAAAAATATTTTAATTTAATTTAATTGTTATACAGAGTGAGAATTCAGTAAACAACCGATTTAAGTACTTTGAGAAACAGTTACAGCGAACGTATAACTACGTGGTACTTTCCAACAATATCCCGACAACAAATTGGTGAGAAAGTGAAAGAATTGAGCATTCTGAACACAAGTTCGAGACATGACGTCTCGTATATAAACATGTCATTTTATTACCAAAGCAAGCTCACGTTTGTTTTTAAAAACATGTTAACTTATGCTGTGATAACGTTAGTTTTGTGTTTATGTCAATTTTATGGAGTAATTCCGTTAGACTGTTCAACATCATTAAACGAGTATTATTGTTTGTCTGGATCAACATTCACTAAATTTGTGTTTTCTTTTAATTGTTCTTCTTTCATTAAATTACAAGGTAAAATTAAAATTTTTATTTTACAGAAAATAATAATTTCTTTTAATATAAGAGTTTGTTTGTATATTTAACAGTGGGCTGTTCGAGCCTTTGGATTTTTAGTGCCAACTTTTCCATGCCATCCCCAGGCAAACAAGCTTCACAAAATCAAGTTTCCAGTTTAACATCTTGTTTGAAGTTCAGTGAAATTGATGCAAATTGCATTGCTGTTGATTTTGATAATAGATCATTATGTTGGACTTATTACATTCAAGAAACTAAAATTCAAAAAAATGGTGCAAATTTATATGAAAGATTCAATATTACGTCTTATGCTATAGCATGCAGAGAATGTTTACAAAAAACACGTAATCAATAGAACAGAATAAATTAAAAAAATTATTTATTAATTTAGTTGATTTATTAAATTAATGCAGCTCGATCTTTTCAAACCTCATCTGTAGCAGAAGTAACAAATGTTTCTTTTTCTACTAAGCAACAAGGTTATAAAAATGTAATATAATGAAAAAAATTGAAAATGTTTAAAAATTGTTTTTATTTTTAAGATGTGTTTTTGCAAAAGCCATCATCAAGTTTATCAACTGGAATAATAGTTGGAGTTACAGTTGGAGTGTTTTTTGTTATCGTCATAACTGTAATTATCTGTTTTGTTGTTTGTTATAGAGGAAAGCAGCGGTTGGATTGTTTCAATATACATTTTAACAAGTATATATATTTATTTTTTAAATTGAGCTAATGAATAAAATAAAACAGTATTTGTGAAATTAAATAGATTGTGGTGTTTTAATAACTTGCATGTAAACATCTTAATATTTTTTATATTTTTTACTTACAAAAACGACTAATAGCTCAAATTACCTAACAAAAACACTCAAATCCTAAACAAAATGTTTTAATTGAATTAAGAGAGAATAAGGACTCTTCAGAAAACACCACTGAAAACACAGAAACTGCATACGAACAAATCAAGCTAGTGAATTTACGAAGCAATACGGATCTCTATTGTGGATTGGTCCCTCATAACATATCGCATCCATAAATGAAGCGAAAAAAATCTATTTAATTGTAAAAGATTGAGTTGTTTCCAATAAGTGGTAAAATATAACTTGTAACATGTTTTGAATTTTTTGTAATAAAAAACCGTTTTCAACATTGCAAATTTATTTATTAAAGCATCAGAGAAAATAAACCGAGGTTTTATAATTTTAGAGTTTAAAACAGACTTTATAGACTATTAATTAGTTTTTAATTTCGCAAACCAATTGATTAGAGTCGTTATAACAAAATTGTCAAGGAACTGTTCTTTTATAAACGCAGTCAAACTCTATGATCGGTGGTCAACTTGGTATTATTGTCCAGATGAACTTTATAGTAATACTGAATTATTTGAAAAAGATGCTTCAGTATTTTTAATTTGTTCATTTTGATGATATCAGAATTGATAATAAATTAAGACATATTATTGTATTTACTGTATATTTTTCTGGTAAAAAACTAATAATGTATTAAGTGTAAAATTAGATCTGAATTTAATAATTTTTGTAATATTTTTATTAAAAAATCTGTTTAATTAAAATCAATTAAAAATTGTATTAAACAGATATAATACTAAGATAAAATAAACACAGCATCCTGCTTTCTAATAAAAAATCGCTGAGAAAGTTGAAGAATTGAACAATCTAAAACCACTTTGAGTCATGACATGTCATATAATATATATAAACCAGTCATTTGTTTGACTAGCACGCATTTTGCTATTATCAACGTTTAACAGCATGATTAAGTAAAAATATCAAAAATGTCAAATTTTTTCAAGATAACATTATTTTTGTCTTTTTATCAATTTTATGGAGTAATTTCGTTAAACTGTTCAACATCATTAAACGAGTATTATTGTTTGTCCGGATCAACATTCACTAAAATCATTCCTTCTTTCAATTGTTATTCTTTTAATGAATTACAAGGTAAAATTAAGATTTTTATTTTACAGAAAATAATAATTTCTTTTAATATAAAGTTTGTTTGTATATTTAACAGTGGGCTGTTCGAGCCTTTGGATTTTTAGTGCCAACTTTTCCATGCCATCCCGCGGCAAACAAGCTTCACAAGATCAAGTTTCCAGTTTAACATCTTGTTTGAAGTTCTGTGAAATTGATGCAAATTGCATCGCTGTTGATTTTGATAATAGATTATTATGTTGGACTTATTACATTCAAGAAACTAAAATTCAAAAAAACGGTTCAAATTTATACGAAAGATTCAACATTACTTCTTATGCTGATTCGTGTCAAAAAGAATGCTTGCAAGATACATGTAAGTAATTCAGAAAAATTTTAATAAAATTGGAAATAATAAATAAATACAACAACAGCAATCAATAATACCAATCACATTGTGATTACCCAGCAACACAGGTAAATTCTGCTACAATCACATCAACTTCAAAATATTCATCATTCAACGTACAACAAAGTTGTTTATTTTATTTTCAAAAACATAAAAATAATTCAGCTAAAAGTTTATTTGAAAATTTCCAGAAACTGGTCCTCAAATAACTTCTACTCAGTCAAGCGTACAACTTGGAATAATAATCGGTGGAACTGTTGGAGGTTTTTGTGCTTTAACTGGAATTATAGTCATTTGTCTGATTGCACTGTCAATAAGGAAACGCCGTAAAAAGTAGATTATTAAATTTTATTTTGAATTTGTAACATGACATTTTAGTGTTTAAAATGTTTACTTCGTGTATTATTTTCATTTTCATTTTTATTAAAAAACTTTTTATCCTGTTTCAAGTTATTGACAATATAAAAACGCTTTTTTTTATTTAAAATTACTGATGTTCAGTGTTTCAAATTACTGAAATTATTATTTAAATTTATCTTTTTTTCCAACACTCTCTTTTTCTACAGAAAAGCATCCATGGAAGCAAGAAAATCTACAGGCACATCAACAAGAGTTAACACCGAAAGCGACTTCACATTCACAGACATGAGACTTTCAACAAAAACAAACAACAAATCAACAACAAACCTCAACAAAGATGTTTACGAAGAAGCAATGCCAGCCAGTCGAAAAAAAACTTCATCAATAACTTATGCTGAATTGGATCACGACATCTCTAATGGAGAGTTTCCATCTTACGATCAAAATGTCAACTCGTCTTTTAATTCATTAAATGTTTTATAGAATGAACTTATTGATATATTTATTATTCAAGAATATCGATTAATTTCTGTTAATTACAAACGGAGTTTATGAATATAATTTGGTGCTTAAAGTTTTATTAACTTATTTATGAACATAATCCAGCAGTTATCATTGTCAACTAAACCTCTTTATATATTTATATTAGCAAGCTGTTTTAATTAAACCAAAACATTTTATATAACAAACTAATCACAATTTATATTTGGAGTTTCTGTAACTATGCAGTGTTGTGGTGGGTCACAAAAATAGTTGTTTACTGCTAGTTAAAATGTTATATTTTTTAATACTCTTTGAATATTTTTATTTATTCATTTAACTTGTATAAAAACCGAAATTTTTGTCAAAACTATAAAACAGCAGCGATTTATTTATAGACTTTGTGCATGAGAACAAGTTAAGTTTAGATAAAGGATGACATATCGGTTCAATCTTATACTTATTATTCACTTTCTGCGGGCTATCCATTATTTTATTGAGACATTTAAGACAAGCTGTAAGCCATCAAAACTTCAATACCTTTAACAAATCTTTTACTAATATATTTTCAAACTGTTTTAAAAACTAAATAATCTATTTAATAATAGATATTATTGAAACAGTGATTTAATTACTACATTTAATTACTATTTAATTATATTATTTTCAAACAACATGACATGATCAGTTAAAAAATCAAACAATATATACATTACTTTCACAGACTTCTTCATTTATTTGCTGTATCTAACTAATATAACTAACCACCATAATTTAAGATGAGTTAAAAATAATTAGCATTAATTGTTATTGTAAATTATACAGAAAAAATATGCTAGTTTAAATTCATTCTCACTTCTCAGTTTGCTTTGTTTGTATATAATTATTGAAATTTTAATTTTTTTTACAATTGGTGTTACATTCAATCTGTGAATCACTTCACTGGGGATTTCCAATACTTTTTGTGGGAACGTAACGTAGCAAATCAATAGCGTTTAGTCTTTTTAAGACCATCGGATTATTAACATATTGTGTCGTGTTCTGAAAATAAAAATAAGAAACGGTTGAAAATTTCAAAGATATTGTAGTCTATTTTGAAAACGTGTGTAGAAGATTGAGCCATTTAATTTTTTCAAATTAGTTAAATAAAGAACATTAAGAACGACTAATGAAGTGACAAACCACGTTCATGTTCATTTTCTTTTTTCTTTCATTGTATCGTCGATTTGTAAAATGTTTCTGAAGAATCCTTGAATTGATCATGTATTACTTATTCTGATGCTAAGAGTAGTGGTGATAACAATTTCTTTTCAATTTCCAAATGGTGCAAAAAAGGCTGTCTGATTATGACATTATTTCTCATGAATCAATGTATTAAAAACTTTCAGATTTTTTAAACATCCCGATCAAGGATATGTGATAATTGTAATTATGAAGCACATGTGTGAGAAAAAAAACAAACAAACAAAAGACTCCTGAAAAACCTTTAGTTGTAATAAATAGAAAGAAGAAAATATATGGCAGGCAGCTATGATAGATTTGTCGTTATTATCATTTCGGATATGAATATTTGAAAATTACATAAAGAACATTTTTATTCTTATGAAAAATAGATAAAAAAATTAAATTATTAAACCGTCATTATGATTGGTGTCATTGTATTATTTTTCTGTTTTTCAAACTTGTTGGCAGTTCAAGATGACTGTTTTGCTCTCAACACAACATATTATTGCGATGGAAAGACAAATCTAATTCAGTTTGCCAACTGCTCGTCTACTACTTTAGCTAAAGGTTTTTTTTTTAATTTATTTATCGATTTCAAATTATTTTTTAATAATAATAATAATAATAATAATAATAATAATAATAATAATAATAATAATAATAATAATAATAATAATAATAATAATAATAATAATAATAATAATAATAATAATAATAATAATAATAATAATAATAATAATAATAATAATAATAATAATAATAATAATAATAATAATAATAATAATAATAATAATAATAATAATAATAATAATAATAATAATAATAATAATAATAATAATAATAATAATAATAATAATAATAATAATAATAATAATAATAATAATAATAATAATAATAATAATAATAATAATAATAATAATAATAATAATAATAATAACAATAAAAGTTGCAGGTTGTTCAATTGTTTGGGAAGTTTACCCGGGTTTTACTTTACAAAACGGAGTTAACATTGATCAAGCTACTGCCAGCACTGTTGCTACTTGCGTAGATTTTTGTTTAAAAGATGCTACATGTATTGCTGTTGATTTCAACCAAAAAGCTCAATGCTGGGCTTTCTTCAAAGGCACTCATAATATAAACAACATGATCAAAAACGATATTTCCACTTTGTACGTAAAAGGAAACTTAAACAGCAATTCGTCGTTCTGTGATAATTATTGCTCTTCAACGATCAGTGAGTTTTCATTTAATATTGTTGCTGGAAAATATTGCTAACGGAATGCGGAAAAAATAAGTTTTGAATTTTATCAGATTGAATTTGTTTATTGAAGAATTAATTTCATTTTATGGATGTTTATAATTTTTTCTTACCGCGTCCAAGTACAACTCAAATAAAAATAAATAACAATTTAAACAAAATATAAATCTCTCTTTATAAAAGTCTCTTAAAAGTTTAAAGTAAATTATAAATATAAAATCTTTGGAGGCAATCGTTGAAATTGTAGGAATGAAAACAAAAACATTCCATATAAATATAATATGAATTTATAACCAATCATTATTTCCAGCTTTACCAAGCTTGAGTACTATTCAACCATCGTCAACATTATTGCTAGCCAATCTAACATCATCATCGTCAACATTATTGCTAGACAATCTAACATCAACTTTGCCATCTCCACAACTATCATGTTCCTCTCAATCAACTCCATGGGGTGTTGTTGGTGGGGTTTTAAGCCTGATGGTGGTGGCAAAAGTTGTTGTGGTTGGCATTGTTATTTGAAATAAGAAAATGTAAAAATGATTTATAAACAATTTATAAAAAAAAGTTAATTGTGATAGATATTACTAAATACTATTTGGTTGCTTTAAAATCTAATTATGTTTCAAACAAAAAATTTATTTAAATTCACATTTTTAACATTTTTTCTTGTTTTTCAGAACAATTAAAAACGAGATCAAAGACCAACCCACAAAATTACAAAACTGTTCATACGAAAAACTTGGTTCTGAAAGCTCAAAAGATAACTTTGTATATAATGAATTGAGTTCTAAACCTGAAAACTATTAAATTCTGTTCATGCACACATTATATCAATATTTAAAACATTTGATTAAATTTATGAGTTTTTCATTGAAATTTTTACGGTTAATTAAATTTTGTTGATTACATTATTCTCCATTTTTATCACATTAAAAGTTTTGCTCCGTCCGATAGATACAAAATTACGCTTCGCCAAAAAAGTTTAACATTTATATTATAAAATAAAACACTTCCACTTGATGAAAACGCTTATAAGAGCCTGCGTATATATAGAAGATCGCTCTCATTTATTCACCTACCTAAAGAGCAAGCATCAAGTCAATGTGGTTTAATAAATCAATGGTTCTTCACAAACTGAATGAAGATCAACTTCAACTTCAACTTCTTACTTGCTTGGTAATTTAAACTTTTAGAAGATGATTTTACCAATGTTTGCTAAACTATTGAGGTCCGGACAAAACCTACATTATTTCATTTACTGAAAAATAATATTTTAATTAGTTGCAAAAAAACAAGACCGTTGATGAAATTGAAAAAAAGTTTATTTGTTTTAAATATTTAATTTAAGAAAATTGTTAAATTTATTCAGGTTTGACTATGAGAAGCATTGAAATATTGAGGTTAAATAATGCAACTGCTTAAAAATGATTGACATATGACGTAAAGCCATAACAGGAAGCCCAAATTATACGAAAGAAAAAAAGAAAAATAAAAGCCATAAAAAGTAAGAGAGAAAAAAGAGTAAAATAAATAAAGCAAAACTATTTAATTAACTGATGATATGTTAGAGTATGTTCCAACGGGAAATTCAGAGTTAAAACTCAAAATTTCCATACCATTCACTAGACTTCGCTCTAAATATGTTAGCACAAACTACTATTGTCAGTCAAATGAATATAAATTAAGAATTAAAGTTTTTTAAACTCCGTTGCTTTTTATTTTTGGTTATAGTTTTCTTGTCTTCCCGCTCAATTCCATTTGTTTTATTCAAATGGGTCTTTTTGTAACTTTGTATAATCTTTAATTCAGTAGTGTCACAAAGGTCGGTGTCATCCGTGCAGTGAGGTTACTCATGGTGTCTCCTTATCATGACTCAACACCATTGACCTCATCCGAGTCCACCGTTAGCTAATAAAAGGACAGAGACGTAGCACAGGGGTGTGGCTACGGAAACAAAACAAGGTACTAAATGGCATCCTTTCTTCAAAAAGAGTCGATTATTGTGGTTGGGGTAGTAATTTTTCTCAAGTCAATGACTAAAGGGGAGAAGGGTAAAATAGTATTTGTTTAATTTACTGCCTTTTGATAGTTTATTTGAAATTTTTCAAACCAGGTTTTTCAAAAACTGCAGATAAAAATTAGCAAAATATTACCTGTCGCAGATCATATTTTGATCAGATTTTTTTATATCCCTCCTCTTCTTTGTATCCAGATCCAGATTTGGAATTTAATCGCCGTAATCAAGGTGGGCTTGTTTTGGTTTATTAGCTTCCATGATCAAACATTTTCCCAATGTCTCCTCATTGTAAAGAAAGAAAAACGTACGTACACAGGTAGATTAGTAGGTAGTCGCTTTTCAAAATCAACATTTAATTGGCTAGGTAAAGTAGGTCAAGCATGAAGACAAAGTTCAGAGTTCAGCGAAGCACTAAGATTACTTAGCTTACATAAATAGATTTGTTGTCTTACCTGCAGTAATAGTAATAATAATAATAATAATAGGAATAATAAAAATGATAATAATTGAACATGTTAATAAAAAGATCTAAGATGGTTCAGGTAAAGGTTTTCAAGCTATAGCTTACAAGAAAAATCAGTTTAAAAATAATGAAAAATGTCGGTAATATAAACAATAACAAACATACCTCTGTTTTATCGATTGACTTCCAGATCAGCTTCTTCATTCAACCCTGTAGCTGGAAATCTGGTAGAATATACGTGTATGCAAACGTGCACTAAGCGAACACACACACACATGCACACACACACACACACACACAAATACACACACATGCATGCTTAAAAGCAAGCACGAAGATATAAAAAGAAACATTTCTCAGCACCCCTAGAAACAAGAAACATCTTTGCAGTTATATGTTTCGCAGAAACTTCCTCTCGCTTAAACGGTTTGTCTATAATTTTACAGGTAGAATTACCTCATGTTAGTATTCATTTATTACCGTTATTACCTTTAATTAGAACAAGAACATATAAGTATATCAATCATTTTTAAATTGTTTCAAAGTAACAGCTATAAAGCTCCATCTCAGCTTCAATTGTCGATCCCGTTGCTCAAATAGCTTGCTCATGCTCAGCTATGCTGTTCTTCTAATTATGCGTGCAATGAATAACATTTGAAACAATGCAGCTACGTTTGTAGAAACCTTGTAGACTTATAGAACCTTTCGAAGACTTGCTCTCTCAAAACTTCATCGATGGCATTTGCTTAAAAACAAATTTGCGACTTCGGTTTATGAATAAAAATAAAATAAAAATTTAATGCTAGGAATCAAAGGTGGAACTCGAAAGAGATGCGTCGTTTGCTTTTTGGTATTCTTCATCATCGAATCGGTTTTACTTTTAATTTGTCTCTTTTCGAATCTACGTCGACCCGAATTGAAATTGATTGGAAATGAATCGGACAGTTATCCCAGTTTTGTTACATTTTCCGATGAATGGTACAATAGCGAAAGAAGGATCGGTAATCTTCTCTTCGGATACGCCCTCCTGTACACATTTGCCAGGCTGACCAATCGGTCAATCGTCATAGTCGAAAAACTTCAGAGATATCGATTGAGCGACTGTTTTCAACTGAATTTCATCAACTCTGATACTCTGCCTCGTCCGAAAACGTTCCTAAACGTTACGGAGCGATTCGGTCCTTTTCGACAAGACGACGAAGTTCTGTATAACGTCACAACTGCAAACCTATCGAATGTTCAATCCGTATTAATCTCAGGTTATTTTCAAAGTTTCAAATATCATTCCAGTTACGAGGATGACCTCAAACAGGAGCTTCGATTCAAACCGGAAATCTCCACGTCGGTTGATCTTTTTTGGCTGGATAACGTCGTGAGTTTGAGGAATAATTACAGATTTAAAACCGTTGGTTTCAATTATTCTGAGATACCGGTTGTATACACTGTTGGAGTTCACATAAGAAGAACCGATATGATAGTCTGGTTCTCTAGAAATACTCCCGATCGATTCTATCGATTCGGATATCTGAAAAAAGCTATCGAACACTTCGCTAACATCGTGCACAGAAAATTTAAAAATCGTAAAAAATTAGTTTTACTGGTTTTCGTGGTTTGCACCGACGACCCCCGGTGGGCTAAGAAAACCATGAAAAAAATCGATCTCGTTGCCCAGAAATCAGTTGAGATATTCACAGAGTTCGTCTATACGCCGAGTGACAGTACGGAAGGCTTTGATCTGTGCCTCTTGAGTCGATGCAATGGCTCAATAATCACCGTCGGAAGCTACGGGTGGTGGTCTGCCCATCTGGCCGGAGGCCCGACGGTCTACTACGACAAGTACCCTCCCGGTGCTACAAATCTGAGCTTGCGTGACTATTACCCATCGAACTGGGTTGGATTGAATTGAATTTGAAGAGTATTGTCTTTCGGTAACAATTCACATGCGGTAATTTTTCTCATGCCTTGTATCATGTGTTCACGTGTGTCTGAATATCGTAACATGTATCATAATGTTTTTTTTATTGATTTTATGTCTACTACATATGCGCTGTTTTTATATAATCTTTTTTTTCAAATAAAACAATTTTTCATAATGAAATGAATGGATTTTATTTCATAAAAAAAGAAGCTAAATTGCAAATTCAAGATTTAATAACAAAAAAATGTCATGGTTCATTCTGAAATACCGCATCTGCCGGTTATAATAAAATCGGATATAATGATAATAAATCGAATGTAACGGAAGATCGGACATTAGCAAACACATCTCGTGGCAACAACATCTTACCACACAAAAAGCAAGTAGTTTTCATCGTTTTTTATGACATGAGTTATAATAGAAAGCTGGTTGTATGTAGTAATAAATTCAGATAATGTCAGATGAGCGAGAAGCCAATTAAAATCTAATAAGAAACAGATCCGTTCGACATTCCATACATTTTTCAAAATAACTTTTGAGCGCGTTTCTCTCCATTCACTATCTTGCTAACCATTTTATTTCATTCTTTTCTCTCTATAAACAAAATGTGTAGATAATAGATATACCACACGGTTCAGTTCAGTTGGATGTATTACATAACAGCACAAAACACTCACCCCATGAGTGCGGCTGTTCAACAGTGTACAATGCAATGCACAACTCCACATAGCTGTTTCGGTGCGTCAAAATTAAATAAACAGTGGTGTTAATTTCTACCAAAAAAAACATCATTTAACGACAGAACATTTCACGATGAAATTTAATATTTAAAACTTCAAAAAAGTAACTAGCGTAACGAACATATTTGTACATCTAAACTTTGTTACTTCATATTAATGATATTTATAAATTGAAACCAGTACCTATAGCTAATTTCAGTAAAAAAAAAGTTTATACACGTTATAAAGATGGATGGGATACATTCCAGGGTCAATGAGTAAATATGTCAATTCAAAAAAAAATATATATATATATAACCATACTTATGATTAATAATGTTAGGAGAGTGATTCACAAAAAAAAGTTATTATTTATAATTCTCATAAAAACGAAAAATCTATAAAATGTCATTACAGTGTTTTTTTAACAAATCTGAAGGGAATGTTTTTTCTTTCTTCTTCTCAAAATAAAAAGCTCAACTTAAAAGACGAAAATCGAAGAAAACAAGACTTGAAGCAGGTGACTAGAAGAGATTTACATAGGGCAAGATGGTGGCTCGCTTGTCGAGAGAAGGCACGCTGTAGGCCTTCGTCCAGTCTTTCCAATCGCTCTCGTTATCGCCGCCGCAGTAGACACCGTTCATGAGGGACCATCTGGTGGTCAGCATTCTGTCGACGTCGCTAGGATCGACTTGTTTCTTCTCCGGGACTTCTACCTCTTCCCAGACGATTTTCTCGGGTTCTAGCGGCGGTAAAAACGCCCAGGGGTTCCTTAGGTATTCTTTTTTGTACTCCTCTGATGACGGTTCCAGTTTCGACACGTCGACAGTCGTCTTCGGCTCTTTCGTAACTAGCGGCACTGGCTTCCTCGTAGAGCAGTCGCCGTCGTCGTCACTGTCGCTGCTGTAGTAGTCGCTACAGCTGCCGCTGTCGCTGTCATAATCATCATCATTGTTATCTGAATCGTCGGAGTCATTGTTGTTTTCTTTGAGGATGTTGACGTATTTCTTGAGAAGTTCTTTGGCTTGGCCGCAACTACTGGCGTCAGAAGCCGCCTTTGCAATGCAGCAAACGTGCCTGTCTAACTCCGTTTTCTAGAATAAAATAAAAATCAAATAATTTGTGTTTAATAAATAATCTAAAACCAATTTTTCAAACAAACATTTATATAAATATAATTGAAAAAGGTAATAGACGGCAAACTAAAACTCACTCTCAAGTCCTCTATTGTCGTCGGAAACTCCATCAGATGGACCATAGCTGATGCAGCATCTTTGGGGTTGACAATTTGATACCGATCGTTTATACTGTCCAGCAACTTCTTCGCCAGACTCTCAAACGAATACTTTTTAGGTTTCTCAATCTCAGTGAGGTTCTTCTCCGAAACGTTCTTAACGCTGACATCTTGTTTCTGGTCGTGTTTCAACAAATTCGGCTGAGACGTCGACGCTGGTTTTTTGATCGACAACTTCATAGCTGGGTCGGTTGAGCTTGATCCGCCGGTCGGTGCGAGCGGTTTACTCGATGTTGCCGGTCCATTCTTTGTAACCACCGACTCAGATAAATCGGATTTGCCTCTGCTAATGACATCTTGCATCCTATTGTTTTTTATTGAATTTGATTGAGTTGCTGTGTCAGGTTTCCTGGCTGGAAGTTTTCCAGTTGAACCGGCTGTGATTGAAGTTTCGAGAGAGGAAGATTTATTCAAAGGCACTGGTCGGATCTTCGAGTCGGTTGGATTAGTTTCGGTTCTAAACGACAGTTGTTTCTTCATCCGATTCGTATCTTTCAGGAATTCCTGACCATTCGAAACTTTATCGCCATCACCTCCAATGTTAGACGCCATGTTGAAACTTTTGGATTTCACCAAAACGGATTCTTCTTTAGATGAATTTAGCCGGGCGTCTTTGGCCCGACCGAATTCATCTGGCTTACGAGGAATCGGTTTCTTTTCACTTGGCATATCAACTGGAATCGGAGTTCTCGTGCGATAACTTCCAGAAGACGGCTGTGGATGAACAACCAGCGGTTTATCTTGACGATCGTTTGGCGTGTTCGGCTTATTTTTGCCGACAAATTTATCTGCCGAAGCAACCATTCTCTGGGGCTGTTCACTCAATGAATTTCTACGCTGGTCGCTCGGTTTACCCGGTAGAGAGTATCTTTCGTTACGGATATCGACGGGTATTGGCGTTCTCCTGTGAGCATTCCCACTGGACTGCTGCTGCTGCTGCTGCACATTACTCCCAGACACATTCCGTAAATCGTTTTGTGTTGTTTGCCTGTCCGTGTTTACCAACGGTGTTGTCGATGAAGGTCGAACTTTCGGCGGCTGTCCTTGACCCGAGTTTTGACTGCTCTTGGTTAATGCTTCGTACTTCTTCAGTACCAGGCTGGCGGCGGTTCTTAATTGGACGCTGGCCGTGTTCCTCCTGATTTGAAAAATTTTAGTGTGCAGCCGTGTCTCCTGGAAGAGAAAATGCAAAAAATAATTTCACCAGGTTTCATCGAGTAAGCCATTATTCGTTAAAAAAAAACTTGATCATTTATTTTCATGTATAAGAACAACAAAGCCTGCCAACCTGTAACTCAGCAAACGTCGTCGGATGTTTGAGCAGTTCAGTGAGTATCTCCAGCACCTCCTGAGAGTTTACAACGTACTGGAGACAAAAAAAAAGATAGATAAGTTATAACAGAATATTTGTAACGGGATAGAAAAAAAAAGAGTGTTAACAAGTTAAGGAAAAACCAGCTTTTCAACACACAGTTTTATTTTAAATTGCAACAATTTAGAAATACGAAAGATATTCAAATTAAGTTTTTTGTTTTTTTTTCTGTAAATACCACTCAATTTATTACAAAAATTATGTCGAAATCACGTGAATCATGTATTGTCATCCAATATAAAGCTATGCTGAAAGTTTCAGCTTTCTAGCTAGTCAAAAAGCTGATTAAATTTTACTTGCAAGATTTGCGTACAGAGAAACACACCAGCAAACAAACAGAGAATAGAAGTTGAATAAAAGTTTGTAAAAACGTACCTTATTGACTACATCAAAGTTGGATGCGAGTCTCTCCATCAAAACGTGTATGGAGTTGCCGGTCTCAGCAGGTACCCGTGGTGGCATGGCTGTTACTTCTGGGCAGTTGGTTTTCGTTCTAGCCTGATTCTTTTTCTCTGGCACGTTTCTTGGAGCTGGAGACACAGAAGAAGGCGCTCCATTGCTGTTTTCCGAAATCTGATTTACGCTGGATGGAACTCTCTTGGACTGGTCAACAGATTGAGATTCTAATTTTCTCTTTTTACTTGGATTGAGGGACGAATTGTTGACACTTTCGAGATTTCTCTTGTTTACGTTCAGCTGCAGTTCTTTAGATTTAGATGACTTGTCTAAAGGCGTAGGAGGCCGTATAGTAGGCGGTACCGGTGTTTGGAAATCTTTTTGTTTCTTAGTCTTGTCGCTCTCGCTCCCAGCTAGCTCCAAACTTCTTTTTCTCATTAATTCTGACTTCTCCTGGATCTGTGCTGGATCCCTAGACACTGTTGGCATCTGCGGTGGCTTCTCTAACTGTTGTACGTTTTGTTCATGCCGTACGTTTTGCAGCTGTTGTACTACCTCTACCTGTTGTACCACTTCTACTTTTTGCACTACTTCAACCTGCTGTTGCTGCTGCAAGGGTGGCGTAGGCTGGCCAGTGGGCTCCTCCGGGATTGGCAATTGTTGAACTTCAACTATAGATCTGAATCTGTGAATGAGATTTTTGCTTTTCTTGTAAAGCGCCCGGTGGGTGGTCTTCCTTCTCATCTTGTTGACAAAATCGTCGAGTCTCGTTCTCTAAAATATGTTTCGAATTTGAACGTTTTGTGGAGAAAATAATCACGACGATCCTTTAAAAAGCTACACAAACTCACGTATATGTCCTCTCTGGTTATGGGAACTTGCAGCAGTTTCAAGACGACGGCCAAAGCTTTTTCTGCAAATGTCACCTAAAACCGAATTGTAATCATTTTAAATCGAAACATTTTTTTTACTGAAACTAAGAACAATGTTTATGTTATCATTAAATTCTTCTACGTAAATAAAACGATTAAGAATAGAAAATAAACTAACATTAAAGTCCTCGTCCAAGCTTGAGAGTAACTTTCTTGTCAGTTCATCGATGATTGCTTTTCTTTTTTCTTCTGACACATTCAGCACCTGATTGGTATTTTCAGGGAAACTCTGGCGCAGGACTTCACCGTCCGCCGTCCCCACTGGCATACTGGTCGAAGTCAGTTGCCTCCCAGATGGCTCCACGGTTTTATTTTGTCCCTCATCGACTGTTTTGAGAAGACTTGATAGTGGAACTTCATCTGTGACTCTAGGCTCGTCTCTACTATAAAGTCTTTCTTCGGTTTTTGTGATTTCTACAGCAGAAGCAGGTCTGTAATTATAATTCTTATTATTGTTTTGAGAAGAGACTTTATTCTTCATTAGATTTTGACTAGGAGGTAGAAAGTTTTCATTAGTAGGTGGTGGATAATTTTCTGTGGGAACATTTTTAAGGAACTTTGACGTTTTGGACGGAATTTCCGCTTTTGATTTTTGACCCGAAACTTCCGGTCTCGATTCAGCAGATATTTTCAGTACGTTTGACGCAACATCCGCTACCGGGGTTCGACTAGAATTTACCGACATCGACACATCATCCGAAAATTTCGGTTTTTTCGACGGAAAATCCGCTTCTCTCTTCTGATACAAAACCTCCGGCGCCGATTCAGCAGCTGAAGACTTTGGATGTTTCGCTGGAACATCTTTCACTCCTGGCTTTCGACATGGAATCGCCGGATTGGATTCAACTGGAGATGTTTTCGGTTTTTTAAACGAAATTTCCCCGCGACTGGAACTCTCTGGCGTCAATCCGGCAGCAGAAATTTTCCGCTTTCTTGACTGACTGTCCGCTCTTGGTGTCTGACTGGAGTCTACCCGCGTTGCTTCGGGAACAGGAAACTTTGGCTCTTTTGACGGTATTCTGGCTCCTGGCTTCTGAATCGAGTTCACCGGCGCCAACTCGGCAGAATCATATCCTGGTGGTGGTTCATCGGGCAGCGTCGGATCGTTGACATTTGGAGTGGATTTCTTCGCATCGACGAGTTTTTTGCATCTTTTCTTCAGTCGTTTCACCGAATCGACTAGTCCGGCATGAGTCGTTCTCTTTGCAATTCTTTTGACCAATTTTTCTAACGGAACCGTCTGCAGTAATCAATAATCATCATATAATCATTTTAATTTAAAATAAAATTATGCGTTCTAGGAGCTGTTTATTAATGACTTACGGATAGATTTTCTGCAGTGATTGGATACTGAAGCAGCTGAAGAACCACAGCTAAAGCATCCTCTGAATTGACAACCTTCAAGCATTTTTAACAGTCATAATAACTTAATCAAGCACAAACTTTTATCAACGCAGCCTCTATTAAGCTAAATAACTAATTTTCATATGCTAATTGGTTTTAAAACAATTAGCGTGATTATGTTAGAGAACAATGCCTCACACGGTTTTGGCGGCTTTTTTTAAAGACCGTTCTCAAATAAAATGGTCTCCGGATGGAGACTATTTTGAAGGTGTATAAATTCTATTCGCTATTTCTTATCACAGCTTCTTGTAGAATCAGTCTACGATATTTTTAATGCTTTTAATTACACGACTTAGTTATTCCTAGATATTCTGGGAATCCGCTTTATAAAAAATTCAATGGATATAACGGACTCCACGTTTATTATTTTATATTTTATTTTTCTATGCACACAAAATGTTTTCACGTTCCCGAGTTGTTCAATCGTTTTCAACTTAAATTTTTAATTTGTTGATGACGGTAGGTGTCGACGAGATTTCAATTAATTTTAAAAATATAAAAATCATATAACAATATTTTATTTTATTTATTTTTAACTAGAAATACAAAAAATATACATTAATTCTTTAATTGTGTTAAATAATTTTTCAGCTAACAAAGTATCAACAAAGAATCTATGACATAGAGTATATTATTATTATTATTCTTAAAAGTATAATAAATTAAATCTCACGTTGTAATCTTGATCCAGGTTCGATAGGAGCTTGGTTATTAAATCTTTGATGGGCGGTTTCGTATCGTTAGGCCCAGCATCGGTGCGCCGCTGTGGGGATACGGACGATACGGTTGATTGAACACCATCCCCACTGGGCCCTTCATTGAATTCATCTGCGCTTGGAGCTTGTGGTTCCTTTTTAGATGCTGGTCTTTGAAAACAAGAGCGTGGCACGGAATCTTCCACCTATATAATTTGAATAGCAAAAAGAGTTTTCTAAAAGATATTTACTTATTTACACATTTATTTATTTAAAATGTATCATCAGAACACTTATGCGATAATAACGGTTGTCATATAATTGATTATTATTATTTAAAAAAAATTGTTTATAGGCGAAACGTATCTCACCTCTTTATGGTCATCAGGACATGGAGATCGCTTGCCGACGCTACCGCCTTGCGACAGGGCAGGGGTTGAAATTTTCCTCAAGTACCCCGTAAACGTCATGACTGCGCCTTGTGGTACCGCAGCAGGAGGTTTGTTTTCGATCAAAGGCAGCTGTGTGTTTTCTAGCTGGCTACCACCAGCGTTCTTTCCACTCTGAGCCTGTATGGGTGCAGCTGCTTCTGATGAGCCAACGGTCAAGGATGAGCCACTCGACTGAGTTGCCAGAGACGCATTTATGCTTTCTCGACCGACATCTTTGAGCATTTCAGAGTTGACCAAGTCCTTATACAGTTTCATGAGCTCCTTGGACTTTGTCTGGAGCGGTTTGCTGGTGGTTTTCTTTCGCAAGGCGTTTACTATTTTGCCGATTTTGCATTGCTACACAATATACAGGATAACAATGTGAGAGAGACTGACATTATCATTATCGGAATTTAGAATGATATTTGGTTTGAATAGTGGAGTAACTTTGATTTATCAAAAGGGTACGAAAAAATTATTTCAACTGGATTTACATTCCAGAAAAAATTTCAAATCCACTGATTTATTACAGCTTAAGGAATCAAGAGACATTTTTAAACTTTTTAATCATCTTTTGTATATAATGCGCTGATGCAATACAATAGGTACATTCCGCACCACTTAATAATTTAAAACTATAAACCATGCAATGCAATAGCGATCAGCATGTGGCCAAGTTGATAAAACGTTAGACTATATGCCAGTATATGCAAATGAATCCGGTGCCTCTGAGTCAATAGCATATTTGATTTGTTTTCTTTTTTTGTTTATAATTAATTTACTTGTTTTCTTTTTTAATAGTTATTTTTTCATCGCTTGGAGCTGAAAAAACAGCTGACGTCCGTGCGAACGAAAAGTAATAAACAAACCTGAATTTCGGCGTATGTGGTCGGCCTTTTGATTAGCTCTTCGAGGAGCTTCAAGACCCTGTCTTCGAATTTTACCTGAAAATTTAAACAAAACTTTTGATTTCTTCATTTCGTAAGCTCAATTTTCACAGCAAGAGAGTAGGCTCGATCAATAACTTTGCGCAGTGCGGTGCTAAGTATACAGCTGAGCCGGCTCACCACAGCCATGACTTTCTATTAGCAGCAAACCAAGCCGAAACCAAGTTAGTGGACCTATTATGCAAATGAATAGCTCATTAGCATTTTGTATCTGTCCGAAACGAAATCAACTTTTCTGAAACTAAATTACGATAGTTTTCTTTTTTGATGTTTCCAAATAGGTCTGACGGTATTCAGAGACGATTTATTAAACTATTTGCATCATTTTTTCCTGATTAAATCATCAATCAATCAATCGATTATAAATGAATTTAAGAAAAAAACAACACTCAACAATCAGTCATTTTTAAATTTTAACTTATTAACTCATTCACAGAAACAACATTTCATTTCACATGTATATCAATATATTACCTATATTATTGGTCAAAATAGCCGATTTACTAACATATTCAGTTAGCAAACCGGCCGAGAACATAAACAGTGCACGATAATATCAGGCCCTTTAACTGCCAGCCAAGTTATTATAGCTTTAGCAGCTAAAGTTTAGCTGAATGAACGTGCAGTGAAACATGGCACTGATTTTTTTGCACACGTGTTTACGAAAATACAGTTTCATAGCCGGACTTACGTTGTATTCGTCGTCAAGTTGCGACAAAAGTAAGCTTTTTAAGCTATCAAGTGTTCTAATTCTCATATCTGGCGATTCGAATCCAAGCAATTTTTTATTTATTTAATAATAAAGTTCCGAGACCAAAAAAGGAGAGAGAGAACGCACACTGCCGGCCGAACCACGTTACGAAGATCGGACAAGCGGGTATTTATAGTGGTTGGGATTGTTGTGGTTTGTGGCGAGTCTTAACAGAACATCGATATTATTAATGCATGCATTGTCTTTGGCACTAATACTACTACCGCTGCAAAAATAATCTTTGGCGATGTTAATTAATCGTAATTTTTTTAACAGTTTATTGGGGTAATTGCGTATTTATTTAATACTCGAAAAGTTATAAATTACTAAATTATTTCGAAAATTTTTCATGCAGTTCATCTTCAGGTTAGCTAGGTTAGCTGAGTTGGTAAAGGGTTAGCCTTGAATGTGAGAGCTTCACGGTTCGACTCCCACTCACTGCCTAGTAGCCCATGTCAACGGAAAATTTAGCGGGTAAAATCGTTCTCTCCGTGGGGCATGTAAAAGAACAGCGCCTTTGAACAAAGCGGAAAAGGCGCTCAATAAATTAGCAAAACATTTACATTTTACATTTTTCATTTAATCTATCTAAAACCTATAAATTCTGCTTTCTATTCAATATATAGAGAAAGTTATAAATAAATTAATTTTTGTTAAAGTTTTAAATAATTTAAATAGTCATTATCCTCAAAAACTCAAAACATTGTTTAGATCATTGTGGTACTATTATTAAAAAGTAAAAACAACCAAATTTATAACAATTTCTGTTGCTATTGGCAAATCAAAAGACTTTTCTTCGATTTATAGATATAATAATAAAAGGGAAAATGTGTGCAACAAAGAAAAACATTTGCATTTCATAATAACTATCCATGTAGCCAAACAACCAGTGATAAAAAAAGAAACAAGTCTGTAAGTGAAGTAGTGTAAATGGTACTCCAAAGGGGATCAAACCATAGATAATCTATGGATCAAACCATAGATAATATATGGATCAAACTCTTGAAAAAAAAACTTCAGACTATAAAAAGTAACAAAAACAAAATATAACAAATGAAATGTTTTACGTCAACATTACAAAATTTTTCATTTAATTTAGTATCGCAAGTAAAGCATTTTCTTCTTAACAAACAATGTGAAAACCGTTTCAAGTGTAACATGAAGTCTTAAAGATAAATGTAAATTTAAATATTCAAAATTATTTTTAATAGAACAACAAAAGTAGTAATACATCATATGCTAATAAAAATCAACTAATAGGAGAAACAAAAACTGGATTAAAAGTTAACAGTTTCTAAAATTTTATTCGAAACATTCAAGTGCTATAAACGGAAAGCTAAGCTGTGGTCCGTCCACGAAGCGTTTTTTAAAAACGAGAAAAGCTGCGGGCTTTCCGGGATGTATTTCAGAAAAAGCTTTCGATTTGTTGTCCTCCGACATCAACGACGAGCCATTTCAACACTCGTAAACAGATTAAAGCCAATGACGAAAGAGTTGGTCAGCCCTACAGAGGAAAACAATAATTAAAACTTTCCAAATTTAACTATTTCTTTTATTATCATTCAACAGATTTTTTTTTATTATTCAACAGAATTATTTTATTATTCAACAGAATTATTTTATTATTCAACATAATTTTTTTAGTATTCAACAGAATTTTCTATTTAACAAATAATAAAATCCCATTCAACGAGACTTGGGTTGTTTTAACGCTTGTTGTGGCAATGTCGTATCGAATGCCATGGAAGATCATTCGGTCAGCCAATCGGTCCTTCCGAAACTCGGTCCATCAGGTGGTCAAATATCCCAATTCTAGACGAATTTCTGATCTAATGATTTTCATACTCTTGTTTCAGTTTAAGCTATAAACCTAGGTCTCATTTTTTTAATCTTTATTTTGTATAGCCCTTTACACCAGGTGTTTTAAAACTGTATGTAGGAAGCCCCAGAGTACTTACTGATGCAGATCATAATTTGATCCTGTAACTGTTCCTCCTCCTTTATCCAGGCTTGGGACTGGCGGAGTTAGTTTTCAGGTTATGCTCTTGGTCTTAAATAATGATCTTGATTCCAGGTCATTGTTTTGGTCTCAAATCATTTTAGGTTTCTTCTTAACATCTTCTCTGTTAAATGAGATAAGCTTATACAGCGAAAAAAACAACTAACTTATTGTAGAATACGCAACTGAAAGTCGAGAATTTTCTGAAAGAAAAAAAAACAAATAGTAAAAAATGTAATTCATTAAAAACACTACAATTAATTAGGTTTGTTCTACTTGCTCGTTAGAGGGAAAGATACAGAAAATTTATAAAGTTTTCATCGAATAAATTTCACTTTAATTATATAAAAGATCTAATTGATGGATTCGCAGCAAGATTTTTTACTGATGTACCAGTACTATTTAAATGCATTTTGTGGTCTAACTGTGGACTCTAAAGTTAACACGTTTGATGGATTTTGATACAAACTAATGACCTGATAAAGTCAAGAAAATAGCTAGATCATAACCAATATTATGTACATTACGTTGCAATTAAAATGTATTATTTTGCAAGCATTTCAAAACTACTAAACGGTTATAAATTTCAATTAAAAGAATATTTCTCCAGCAGCAATACCTTCAAGACTTCCAATACACTTTTCAGGAGTTTTCATAGATCTATCGATGACACAAAGAACATCTCCCTCAAAGTTAGAAACATTGAAAACATCATTTGCATAATAGTACCAGCACTGGGAGTAGGTGTAAGCTCGACAATTTTTTGATTCGTCAGTTTCGCAAGTATGAGCACAAGTACTGTGATCGACCGGACGGTCGGTATTGTTATAACACGTCCAAGTAGCTAAACAGCCTGCCATTGAAAATAATATCGGTTATTCTTTTAAATTAGTACGACGTTCGCATTTAACCGGATGACTAGTATTGCCGATCTTGAAAAAAACAGTTTCAACTTTTATTTCATTGACACTTCTTTACCTGAAACCATCCCCCATTCCCAGCTTCCTTGTTTTGCTGCAAGCCGGTTCATCTAGTCAATCTCTATTTTTTTTCAAGAAAGTTGAAACTTTATTTTCTGACAAAGCTATCCACAGAATCAGCTTTCTAATACATACAGAAGAGTATTATTTTAGAGAAAGATGCCTCTTGACACATTTTTTGATCGATAAACAAAATCCAAACAGCTCGATTTAGAGCCACTTCAGAAATTAAACATACTAAGAGCCGTTCTATATGCCGTTCTATTGTCTTTATGCCAACTGTCAGACTATTATCATTACTATCAAGTAAGATGTCGACCACGGAACATGCATGTGTCAAGCACATGACATTAATAAAATAATGTGATGAGATCATTGCTGCAATATACAATTTTTGATGAAAAAGTCGAAAGAAGTTTATAATTTCAATATGCTTTAATGAATTGTAGTTTTTGTTATGCCTGAATCACGAGCATACCTAACTCTGGCAGACAGTGATAAATTACCATATACATAATAACAATATGTGTCAACTCTAGCTCTCTAGTAATAGATAATATCTATAATAGAGCGCTATAAAAATAGTCTTTAAAATTAAATAAATTAAGTTAAGCAAATGACGTATTGTAATAATAATACATACCAACTCATGTCAAATTTTTTTCTCGCCTAAATAACTGCGGCTTGTCTTTTATGAATAAAATAAATTTACAAAACAATCAAAATAAATTAATATACTTGTCGTGCAAATGACAGCATATTTTTTCTCTTGGCCATTCATAGTTTCATTGAAAAAGCCTTCTTTTTGAAATCTTTTCTGATAAGCTTAAGATCAAAAATAATATTTATCTAAAAAAACTAATTACAATGAAACAACACCACAAGAGAAATACCATAAAATTTCAAGAAGATAAAAATGTCTTAGCTGATAAACTTTTAAAAGCTATAAAAGCGTGAGGCCTCACGCCACACTGATGATTTCTGAATTACAATGAAATGAAAACGGCAAACTTTAAGACACGCACATCTATGTTATTTTAGTTTGTTTACAACAGCTGTGTAATAATTGAAACTCGGTTTAGAAACTTGTTTGTGACTAACCTAAGATGACTCGACTAATTAAAAGGTTTTAAGCGTTCACTTGATTGAAAATGAATCAAATAAATCAAATTCTGAGATTATTACTAATTTAATTTCAACCACTAACAAGTATTCGCAACTATGATCGAAATGTTTTCCATAGAAATAAATTTTTTCTTGAAATTCCTGGCATCATCATACATTACCGAACCAGTAATTTCCAGCAAACTGCCATTTCCAGCTTTCGTGCAAAGTTTATTTGCTTCAGGAATATTAGAT
The DNA here is from genome assembly GCA_963978895.1 of Erpobdella octoculata. Lineage (NCBI taxonomy): Eukaryota > Metazoa > Annelida > Clitellata > Hirudinida > Erpobdellidae > Erpobdella > Erpobdella octoculata. The sequence goes on from OZ022246.1 coordinate 24,363,948, forward strand.
ACAAAGGTGGTTGGTCCGTGTGAAAATAAGCAATATTTTCTGTAAGGATTGCACCAACGATAATCATCTTTACTCGAACTGATTAGTTGAGCCGAGTACAAGAGTGAAAGTATTTTTATAAACACTGAAAAAATTAAAGTTAGTGAACATTTATTTCTATGCAAACAGATTGCCTAAGAATAAAAATTGACAATTCATGCTGTCGTGCTAACATAAAATAAATATTCATTAGGGACTAGAAAAAGCAAGAAATCTGAGCAGCTATACAAATGTAGGCAATTGATTACCGATGCTTGCTAATACTACTAAGAATAACAGAGTCCGAGGCTGCTGATATAGTAATAAATTAAAATAATAAGAAACAGTTTAGGAAGAAAGTTGATTTGGTTTTCTTCGGCTGTCGACATCATTTTGTTTTTGTTTGATTGATTAACGTCTGTATCTGTCTGAGACAATTTAGACGTTATGTTTGAGTGTTCTGTGACATGTTTATGTGTCTTCAAGAGCCGATGCCCGTTTAACTACTCGTTGAACTACTTAGCACTTAGGGCGACTTAGGCATAACTGACATAATCATGCATTATAAATTATCATTGATTTGATCGACAGTAACCATGAGTAAGCGTAGTGTTTATTGGCGGGTCCCATTAACGGATCCGACCTTTATGATTTTTCCACGGCGTTATTGATTCATCAAATTGTTGGTTATATTTGTAATGATCAAGGTCCATTCAAGGCTTCAAGGTTAAACTGCTCAACGCAAAAAGGCAAATGGTTCGTTAGCTGAAACAATCTACTAACTAGTAGTTTCGGTTTCACTTGTGTGTTGAGTACTGTTGAGAGTGTTGAGTAGAGTGACTATGGATTAGTCATTAGTATAGATTCTAGAAGTCTAGACTAGACAGACTTACTCGATTAATTGACGATTAAAAAAAATCAAAAAACTTTATAGATGTATATAATAATTATAGATTTTTTTTGGCTTTCTAGGTGAGCTTATTTTAGCTTAAGTTGATAAGCCCTAACGCCTAATGATATTTAGGTTCAGGATGTTGTCCTTGCACAAGACAAAAACTACACATAGCCGCCGAAATCACTCAAAAAAACTCCTCGTACACCCTTGGAATTTAAAAAATTCCAAAAAAAACGCAAAAAAATCTAAAAAATTCCAAAAAAACTCTAAATTACGAAAAATTCCAAAACAATTCCAAATAACGCAAAAATTCCAAAAAAAATCCAGAATATTTAAAAAAATATGGAAAATTTCAAAAAATTATTAAGATATTTAAAATAAAAACTCAAAAGTAATTAACGCACAACTAAATTTTAAAATATGGTAATGTCGCTAGGATGACGCAAATTCTCGTCTACCCTCACCCTCATCCTACACGCCGGCCCGTAGCCAGCTAAGGTGTAAAGGGGTGCATACACCCTTTGCAAGGAAAAAATATATCATTTTGCAGCCTTTGAAATTATATTACAAAAACAGCATTTGCACCATTTTTCACATTTTTCTTAAACTGTTTTCTTGTCTTTGTGTCTGCTTATTCGGATCAGATGGGAAGAAATTTTCTCATTATCTTCGAGATTTACAAATCGAGTTGACCTTTGACATGAAACAAAATTGTCTTTCATTCCATCTTCTATGTTTAAATGAAACAAGATTTTCTTGCAATCCTACTTCTTTATTCTTTTCATTTTCTTTCCATCTTCTCCGTTTGGCCTTTTGAACCATCTTACTCTGAAGTTTGTTCATTTTGTCGTTGTCATTCTCTTTATTGTGTTGAAATTTGGACTTATACAAAATATTAATAAACTAGAAATACCCCGCCAAAAATGACGGTTTTATTGTTTTTATCAAACTGTTAGATATAAAATAAAGAACATTTTTCTTTTAAACCATTATTATAAGAACTTTAGGACTGACAGTGTGCAATTGTGTAATAATTTTTATTACACGCATGCGCACACTAATTTTATCCACTACCTACTGACTGCTGACCACGACCACCTCGGTCTCCGCGTTATGCGAAATTGCTAACATACATACATGAATCAAAGGATATTGTAAGTAGATCATTCCTATATCTATGAACCAATCACTCTACGAAACGTAGGTGCAATAAGAGCTCTCAACTATAAACCTTTTAACTAGGAATATTATGTTTTCAGAACTTTTGAACCCTCTCAATGGGAAAACCAAGTGACAGTAGAAGTACTAAAAGGATAAAATATATGGATAGGCAACAGGGTTATTAACAATACTTTAAAAAATTATTGGCCATACTAAATAGCAATAGCAATATATAGCTAGTCGAGAAGCTGGCTAAAATATTTTTACAACCAGTTGTCAAATAAATAAAAATACAAGATTTTTACTCAACAGATGGACGTGTAATAAAAACTGATCTGTAATGAAACTTTTGAGATCGTCTCATTCAATGGTCTAAAAGGTACACAGATTTTTTTTTAATTTTATTTAGTATATCTTGGACTTGTTGTTGACATCGATGTATTTATTTGGGTAACAGTATAAGCAATGTTAATGTGTCTAGTATTGTTCAGTTTTAGTCAGTTTTAATTCTGTGTGTCATTCGGTAAACAACCTATGTAGACAAAACTCAACTGGATAGCATAACGTTTATTGCAGACAGTAATCATATCAACATTTTTTAACATTAAATTTAACGTTTTTTGTTTCTTGTAGGACTGACAAGCGTGTACATCTGACCCTTTGGACCTGCGATTCTTTGGACATCTTTTTCTTTAGAAGCAGATTGTCTAGATGATTCATCTTTGAATGTTTTGTTTACATCAAATTTTAATTCTACATAATTTAGTTGATCTTCTTCTAACTGCTTCTTGTGAAAGCTGTTTGAAGCCCAACTGTGAAAATAGAGTAATTAGACTGAAATTATAGTTTTATTTAAAATTTAATTCAACTATTATTTGCCATGATTGCTCAGCTGGTGTAGCGCTCGACTAAAGCTGGCATCCTGTTTCGCAGTCGGGGTTCAAATAATTATATGTACTCAGCGATTCATCAAATAGGTATTAGCGTTATGAAAAGCAAATAAGTTATTTAAAATATAATTTTATCGAAAGAGCTTTTAAAAATCTCTTCTAAAAGTTTTAATCTTTGAGATTGAAGTCAAGGAAATGGTGCTGCAGAGCTTCTTAGTAGCCTACGTTATCAAAAATCAATAAAAACAATCGTTTTCTGGGGAGTATAACGTTCAATGATTTCCAACCTTTTTGTAGATTTTTTGCAGTGTTTTCTTAAAATAACTGCTGAAGTAATTAAGATTCCTAGAATGAATAAACTGATCGCTATGAAAACCATATCACCATTTTCAAGACCTGCAATAAATGTGTCAGCAATTGATTTAAAATATTACATGTTGTTTATGTTTTAGTGTTAAAAAATTGAAAAATGAAAAACTAGGTTTAATTTTTTTTAAATTAATATTATTAACTTTTTATGTTGCGAAAACTTTTTTAAAACAACGTCAAATTGAGTTTTTCAGTGCACATATTCAGCTGCCAGGCATGGTAATTTCCATTCTGTCAAGTTCTACATTTACTCTGTGCAGCAAACCAGTTTGATATAACATAGAAGTGGTTCAAAAATTATTCCAGCATTACTACGAAAATAAATATTACTTTTAGGAGATTTATCACTATGTGACACTGATTTGGTGAATAAATCTTTTGTGTTCGGTTCTGAAAATAATTGCATGCTTATGATTGAATATGTTACAACATGTTGTTATTAATATATTATGATTGTTGTTTTTGTAAATTCAATTGTTACAAGCAACTTATTTTGTTGATTTTAAACATTTAAATTGTTAATTGTCTGAATTATTAATTTAGAATGCTTATCAATAATTTTTTGTCTGGCTTTCAAATCAGAGACTATATTGCTAATATTGTGGAAAACATTCCCATATTAAGCAATTAAGAAGTTAATATTAATAAACCTGAATACATTTTTTATTTAGTAGAATTTAAATCAAACCTGTTAAATTTCCAATACAATTCCCAACTGTCTTCATTGTTCGATCGATTATGTAAAGTGCTTCACCTCCAAATTCTGAAGAATCTGGTAGAAGATCATTGACAGTGTACATCCAACAATGAGAGTCTTTCACTTTTGTATTTGATTCAACAGCAATGCAGTTTTTTGTTTTCTCACACATAGAAGTACAATTTTCTCTGTTTTCGTCAAAATTTGTATTGTTAACTGTCCATCGAGCAAAACAATCTGTTATATAACATAAAATATATCTTTTGATTTTTTAAAGTTCATGTTTCTTGTAATCGTTTTTATTATGAAAACAACCTGTCATGCAAATGAATTCACAGGTGCTATTTTTGCTGCATTCACTTGTTGTTGGAAAGATACCGAACTTCGATTTTGTTTTTGAATGTTTCATGACTAAATTCCAAATGAATTCATAAATAAATTTAATTATTCCATGATTCTCATAAGGTCGTACTACTGGTTATAAATATAATCAAATAACTTACTTGTTTGTTCAATCAGAATAACACCCTTTACGAATGGAACGATCTTAATGAAATTTTGTGCCATTAAAAATAAATCTTGTGAAGTTATATTCAACAACCTCCCGTCATTTTTGCCTTCCCTACAAAGTTGTTGAGCTTCTTCTTGATTAGAAACAGTTACGTTTGGTCCAAAGGAAAACAAACAGTGAGTCTCATAAGGATCACACAGCTGATAAATTTCTCCAAATGCTGATAATACCCAAATAATCAAAAGAATCAATACTATTTTCGGCAAAACGTTCATTATTAAACTGATTATATCTTCTTTTTTAATTTGTTTTTCAACTGTTTAACCTTAACTAAAAACAAAATTATAAGACCTACTTATAGCATCCGGGTTCCCTTTTAAATCCATTACTCATTATTGCTGGGCTTATCCAATCAAATAATTCATCTTAACCATTCGCCTAATCAGAGCTGTAGCAAGCTATTTTGGCGCCCTGTGCGAGTTACATTTTTTGGCGCCCCCTAAAAAAATCGGAAAAGTGAAACAATTGATAAAACATTTTAATTGTTTATAAAGCATGAAATAATTATTTTTCTTATTTAGGTGAAATTGTCATGTTGTTCTTCTCGTCGCCTTTTTCTATTCTGAGCACCTGAAAGTTTTTTACTACCTGATACGGACGACATTTTAACTTTCTAATCTGAAATTTAGGCAAAGGCAAAACAAATTTTAGCATTTACATTAACGACTGTTATTGAATCGGGTCCCTTATGACGTAGGGTAACCCGTAAGTTTATCCTTTAAAAAATTTACTTCTTGATAATCAGGACTTTCTTATTGCAAATTTGCCAATAAAAATGTAAAACGTTAACAAAAGCAAGATATATAACTAAACCTACAACTTTAAAAAACAATTTAATTTTAACAAGTACGAAAACTAATAAAAAAAATCTTTCACCGTGCAGTGAATGAAAGTTGAAATAATAGAGATAAAAATGACATCAAAGGAAACATCGGCATTTTAAAAACATTTTTCAGTCATTCGCGAAAGAAAGTAAAGTATTATTGATTGAAAAGAAATTAAATTGATAAAAGAATATAAAAATGGCATCAAAGAATTGGGCGGCCTGTTTTGAAAATTAACTGGTTTAAAAATTAAATTATCAAAAAGAATTTAAATTTTTAATTCTCTTTGATCTTGCCGATATTTTAGTGTTGGCGGGATTTTGGTGATGATGATGTTAGCGGGGCCGGTGATTTAATTGAGTTATGGCTGGTAGAACGTCAGAATTTTAGTGAATTTTCTCAACGTGTCGTGAAATTTGATAATTTCGCTGGTAAAATGTTGAAAAAATAAGCGCAAAAATGTATTAAATTTTTTTTATTTATGTATATTATTTGCGCCCCCATGACGCCGGCGCCCTGTGCGATGGCACAGCCCGCACAACCCTTCCTACGGTACTGCGCTTAATACTTGTTACACACACGAGGAAAACCTTCTGATCTATGGTTTCCACTATCCCTTGTTCTTTCTTACCCGTGGGATAAAACTACCATGATTGTTCTTTGAATTATTACAACGACTTTCCTGCACTTTAATTACCTGTTATAAACATTTTAAACATTTATTTGATATTTCAATTCAGTAGTTTTCAGTTTAGTAATGTAGGCAGAACATTAATCTGTTGAAGTTATAAATTTAGTTTTAATCAAATTATTCACTACATTTTATTGTTTTGCTAAGATTAAAAGAAATATAAGATGAACAAATGCGTTTTCAAATGTAATAATAATTAATTTTTAAATATAAAAATAAAAGTTTTTTAGTGTAGAGACTTTTATACCTATTTACTAATAAATAAACAATTACAAACAAAACGCCGGCACGAAATTATAATTGTCTGGGAAAGAAATTTAACAAGAATAGTTTATAATTTGTTTTTATTTGTTTAACATATAATTTGTTTTTAAAGTGCGCAATAAATTAAAGAGAACTTAACAATCATCTCAAAAATATTTATTACACACTTCCTTGTTTTGCTGTAAGCCTTTAAAAAGAAAGATAATTTTCTGAAAAATAACTTTAATTGCTAATAAAAGTTATTTATTTTATTATTTGTTATATTTTTATCAATAACGGTGAAAAAGATTAAATAGGCTGCACCAACTTCCGTTACGATAGTTTTTTTCTCATTGTATTCACAGGATTAAAAAGTTTATTGAAGACCATATTCATAAAACAGAAGCATAAACAAACACATCAATAATTACAAAAAGACCATTTTAATACTGAAAATAATAATGATAATTGCGTATGACAACAGTGACACTAACTACACTGACTTGATTTTACAATCGAGTACCGTAAAACGGGGTGACTTTGCCCGTGCGGGTGACTTTGGCCCAAAATAAATCAACCTATATTTTAAAGTACAAATTATATTTCTATGAACAATTATGCTAAAAAGGTGTGCATAGTAGTGATGTATGGCGTGACCTAGCGAAAGTTTAAAAAAAAAATTTTTTTAATATATTTTTATGCGTTTAAAGGCTGGGCCAAAGTCACCCGCACGGGCAAAGTCACCCCGTTTTACGGTACTAAAACTTTTGTAATTTTCTGAGTAAAACCAAAAAATTAAAAACTAAAAGTTTCTAAATTATAAGAATATAAAAATGAAGAGAAAACAGCTTTAAATCAACTCAACATTTATATCCTGGTTGACAATCACTACTAATCTTCTCTTCTCACACCTTCCGTAGGAGAGATATTTTTTCTCTTATTATAAATCAACTGACTCATCTAATTATACGGTTATTATAATAAATCTTTACTCAACTGTCACGTTCTTATTATTTTATGTTTATAATTTATACGAACTTTGATAGAAAAAAAAATTATTTTTAATATTTTATTTTATCTGTTCATGTTCATCAGTTTTAATAATTTTAAACATTTAGATGTAAATGAGCGACAGTTCAAATAATTATTTTATTTATTTATTTATATATATATATATATATTTAAACTTGTTAATTAATTGGTATGTAGTTTTCATTTTTTGGTTTATCTAAATAGATATTTATTAATACGAGTTTCCAGTAAGTTTCCATAAATAAACCATCGTTTTAACAAGAGTTAGGATTTTATTAGGTTGAGTAGATTTGAGTAAATAATCAATTTATCTGTAATTTTCTGTCTTGATTCGGTTTAACCAATGAAATTTTCGTATCTGTTTTGATTCATTATATTTAATCCTTCAGTGTTTTTTTTAATTTAGCTTCATCTCTAAAATAAAGTTTGTTTTTTATATATTGTTTTTAATTTTTATAAATCTAACTTTGTAATATTTGACTTTATATAAAAAATACAGTTGTTTTATGATTATAGTTTTTATTGTTCCAAACTTTTATTATTATCTCTCAAATGTTTTTTTTATTGATCCTGCTAAGTTCGTTTCACAAAAAATAAAAACCTAAAACAACTTTGTTTGTGAATAAGTTATAAAGTAAACGTTTGTAGAACACAAACTGTGAAACAATTATAGTAGGTTTCATTGTTTCATTAATTTAAGTGCAGGCAAAACTTGCAGTGTCTAGAGTATTTCATTAACAAAAACTAGCTTCAATAAAAATATACTGGTAACTGTTGTTGTAAAAATTGTACATGGTAAATGTTAAATAAAACATTTAAAAATACAAAATATGCAATTTTAACAAAAAACTAGCTTCAATAAAAATATACTGGTAAATGTTGCTTTTACTGAATTCGCTTTGTTTTCAATGAACTTTCGGAACGACGAACTTCTATAATGTTGCAATAATCATCATCTTCATTCGTTGGTGGTGGTGGTGGTGGATCTGGTAGCTCCACTGCTTCTTGAACTTTAAGATCCGCTGGAACCACATCTGGTGCTTTTTGCTTCTGTTGAATTTTCTTGCTACTGCTGTGTTGAAATAATGTTATTAAAAAAAAAAATATTGGGTTATTGAAGTTTTTGTAAATTAAAATTTGAGTGGTTGTTATATAAATCATGATAGATATAATATAATTTTTCATTATTAATTAAGAACAATTACAAGCATAAATAGATAATTGCTAGCATATTATGTGAAAGAAGAAATCTAACAAAATCTAACTTTTTTCTTTTATTAACTTTCAAACATATATTATTTAATACTAAGCAAAAAATCAAAAAGAACATAAGAGATCCAACAAATGACACGATGACTATCGTCCATTCTGAATTAAAAAAACAAATTAAGTTATTTTTTATAAATTAAAATCATAATTTAATTTAATGTTATTATTATTTTGTATAAAAATTAATTTGAATTTTAAATCATGGTGTTTCAAAAAACCAAACGTTAAAGTTTCACTTACCTTTTACTGATGTCCATTGTGACTCTAAAACAATATTGGAGAGACTTGATGGTCCTTTAAGCAAAATATCAGAAAATAAATACGTTTTTCAGTTTATGTAGCAATGTTTAGAAAAATTGAAAAAATCTTTAATAAAAATTATACCAAAAATTAAGTCATGTCATGAAGTTTTTTTTGAAATTTCAATTCTTTTAAGCTTTTAATTAAAATTTCGCAATACAACTTGCGTTGGTAAATTAATTCTAATTAACATCAAAACCGTTTAGATAAATCTACCCAGCTCTCTACACTAACTTTTCAAATCTCCAATACATTTGTCAGTAGTTTTTACGGATCGATCTATAACATACAAGATCCGATTTGCTTTTTTAAGCAATTCAGGTATTTTTTCAGTTGGCCAGCAAAAACAGAGAGACTTATGCAGCGATTCCCATTCGACAACACCGCAGTTTCGGTCGTTCTCACAGGGAATGGTGCAAATTGATGAGTAACCATCGTTCGGGTGTTTCATCTCGATTATCTCTTTAGAGTTGTTGTAGATCTTCCACTCCGCCAAGCATTCTATTTCAATGAAATTAAAATTATGTTTGTTGATTTTTTTTTATATTTTTCGGTCGATAAACAATACTAGAAAATTATTGTATTTATTTGACGCTATTTTGATTGTCAAATTGTTAAAAAAAAAAAAACAAAACAATTACACGCCCCTGGGTGGATTCGAACCACCAACCTTTCGGTTAACAGCCGAACGCGCTAACCGGTTGCGCCACAAGGGCGGACATTGAGTGACCACACTAAATGGCTGGCGGAGCTTACTGAGTTCATTTGAAATTAACAGGATATTAATAAACAAATACATAAATAGTCAGCTGCGTTATTTTACGGTTCCATAATAAAAATTGACATCAATTCATTCAATGTAAAACTTTCAACCTGTCATGCAAATTACGGCTAATTCTGTTCTGTTATTAGAACTTGTATCTCTTCGTCCAAAGGTTGAACTGAAAAATCCGTGGTCAGCTATAATTTTGTCTCCCAAGTCTGCAACACCACATGGATAATAATATTTTCAAAATTTGTTATCTAAAATATATAAACGGTATATAACCAACATTTAAATTTACTCACGCGCCTTTCCAATTAAAACGTTTAGGCCACTCATTTTGGACTCATTTTTAAAGAGCTTTGCAACAAATAACTCATCCAAGCTGTTTATTTCCAGCAAACGGCTGTCAGTTTTGGCATTCGTACAAATTCTTCTGGCTTCTGTAGCGTTTGAAACAGTTACGCTGGGTCCGAAAGAGAATAAACAGTAACTTTTGTAGGGATCGCAGAAACTATAAACATCGTCCCCGTGGATAACAAGCAACCCATTTATAATAACGAAAATCAATCCGCAGAAACAATTTGACATGTTTTAACATTATACAGCACAAAAGAACTAAAAACAAATAAACAGAAAATTTACTGTGATTTGAATGTTTTGTACTAAATGTTACAAGGCTGTGCAATCAGTATTAGATTAACAACAGCTGTTCTCTGGCGTCATATAATTGTCTCCAGGAAACTGCGAGAGAAGTAATTAGATATCTGGGCTGCATGGGATTAATAATTATTTCGCTCTTTTCAACTCGACGGCAAACATTTATCTTCTTTCTAGCCGGTTTGAGAAAATTACTGAACTATTAACAACGTTATTTTGTATCTGCCTAATAAGCAGTCACGAGTTTAGACAATTTTGAGCCTGTTTATGATAGAAATCAGATGAACACAAAATGTAATTCAATAAGTTTCAGATTTGAGCTGTGATCAAATAATGTCAAAGTTTATTCTCACTTAAAAAAGCCATTTTTTAAACTTTCCATGTACTTCATAAATAATGAATATAATTTACTTTCATTACACTTCATCCGCTTTTCTTTTCCAACTGAACGTTGAACGTTTTAAAGACAAACTGCTCGTTAATTGAACAATTATAAAACACCTATTGGTTTAATTTTGCTCAATATTTTTTCAAACGCTCAGAATTTATTTTGATGCTGACTGCACAAGCAGTTGTCAGTTAAATCCACGCCTCTGACATTGAACGAATGTCCTGCAATATAAGAAAACTTTTCCTTTGAAACCCTAACTTCTCCGATGAACTTCAGAACTTCAGAACACAGCAAAATGTGCATCTTGGCCACATACTACATTACGGCAAAAATTTTGTAAACAGTTTGAATAACCCATTCGTAACATGACCAATCACGTACATTTTCGAAAAAAGTTTATTTCTTGCCAAATTATGAATTAAAATTATTAAGAAAAAAAAACAATTAGAAAAAAGCCTTGATTAAGCGTTATTTGAAAATAATAATTATTACCACGTGTCCAAATTCAACAGTAAATAATAGAACAAAAAAGCTAGATTTTTTTTTTAGAAAATTTTAGAAAATCAGTTTCATTGGAAGTTAAAAAAAAATAATTATCTTCAGTCGACCTTTCCTCAAGGCCACTTCAACTTGTCGTGTTCAATGAAGACTTTAAAGAAAGAGCGGGAAAACTACGTCTATTCAACTTTTAGAACAATCGCTCAAAACTCGGAGATTGTGTAGTAGTGTCTGTCGAGATCACATTTGTTTATTTCTACGGTACTGACTTTTCCGTAGGGTTCAATGAAATGACCCGGGGATCGGGCTGTCCGATGGGGCATCGATCCCACCTTCAAATTTTGTATTTGTTTTTGACCCTGTGATGGCGGTAAGATGTTGTTGTTTCGGAGGACTAGTTCCTGAAATAAAACTTGATTTTCAAGGCTGTAAACTGATTTTTCATTTGGCCGGCTTACTATTTCTGTTTTGGAGGATTTGGCTGAACGTTTGCTTTAAAATATAAACAAATTTTATAATTTATTTATTATTAATTTAAATATTCATATATATATATATATATATATACTGTAAAAATTGAAATATAATTTAGTTGCCAACCAGTCGCATGTACAGCAAAAATAGACCAAAATGGAGGTAATGATGAAACTGCACACAACCGAAGCAGCAATTAGGTATTCTGCTACAAATATGTTTTGTATAGATGAAGTCATAATTGGTTATTGTTTTGTTCAAACAAAAAATTAATCACTAACTTTTTATTTTTTTATTGCCTAAAAAAAGAAAATATAATTAATTAATTAATTAATTAGTCAACCAGATAGATATAAAATATAATTTTTAGTAAAATTGTGCTAGATGTCCTCGATTAATAGATTACTGAACACTAAGAATAACAGTCATAACGTAATCATTTAATGTGATTTGAAATCGATTTTTTTCATCATTTTATAGTTTTTATGCAGAAACGAATTGAGTATCGGTTTTGTTCATGGATATATTATTGCTTGTTACATCCCTGTTTTTAAAAACAAGGTAATTAAATTGAATGCATAAACCGTTTGTGGCAATTCAGGAACTGTTGGTGCTCTGAAAACAACTTTGCCTTAAAACCGTAACCAACACGTAGCAATAAAAATAAGCAAACTGTGGAGAAGCTTATTTATAAAAGAATTTTTGTTGAAAATAATAGCAAACATAATGTAATTTAAAACAATAGAAAGACCGACCTGTTATATTTAAGCAGATTTCCACGTTTTTCATTGTTCTATCAATAAAATAAACTGAACTTTCTTTTTGTTCAATTATTATGGATGAGCTTGAATTTGCAGACATGAGTTGACAAGCTCTTTTTGATTCATCCCAGAAGATAGAAAAAGCAACACATGTTAAATTTTTTTCTGTTTCACAGACCTTCTGACACTTATCTATTTTGTAATACTGTAATCTGCGATCTGGTCTAATTATCTCTTTATTCTTTTCTATGGTCCAAGTAGCAAGGCAATCTTCAAATGAAAAAAAAGTGTTTGTATAAATTAATTGAAACAAATTTGATTGAAGTTATTACTAACCTGACATGCAAACAACACTAAAGGTTGTTTTATTTGAAGCCAATTGAAGATTTCCATGAAAATAAACCATTTGGTTTTTATCCAATGCTGAATAACGATTAACAGCTGTAATAAAAACAAATCTAATTTGTAAGATATTATTTCAATAAAATGTGAGAAAAAACTAACTTTGACGCGATTTCACCCAATTCCAAATTTCATTGTTTTGGCGGGCGTTAACTATAATTTGTGAATCCTTTAAACTTTGATGAATATTCAGAAATGTTTCAATTCCATCATTTTCATGTCGTCCACTCACTTCTAATGGCCAGCTACCATCTTTAGCTTCCGTACACAATTCTTGAGCTTCATCTAGACTGGAAACAGTAACTTCTGGTCCATAGGAAAATAAGCAGAAACTCGAGTAAGGGTCACACCATTTCAACAATACTGCGTTTAATATACCGTTCATCAAATTTATGACAATAAACAATAAATACAATTTATGCATCATATTGTTATGAAAATCCATTTAGAACAAAAACAGATTACAAACAAAAACAATTCCATTTTGTTTTAGGACACTTTCGATTTACGCAATTTTAAATATTCAAATTGGTTACTTGAAAACGAGTCTTTTGATATGACATCTCAAATTTAATTTCCTTCCCAAGCCAGTAATTGAAGTTTGAAAGTTTTCTTTTCAATTAACTTGCTGGGCACATCCTGTTCATGTTTCTCCTTTGTACAATGAGCTTAATAAAATAGAGAACGCGACTAAGAAATTATAGTAACATGGGTTTTAATTACTCGTCCTGTTATGACTGATCTAATGTCAAGAAACAGTCAATACGAAGTAACAGACACAAGATTCTACTGACACCGCATCCTTTGAGAAGACCATTAGATAACTTTTCACTTGTCCCTTGTCACTGGCGTTAAATGAGAAGCAGTAGATTTTGCTTTTAATGTTTAAAGTAACGAATGTTCTAGAACCTAAGTATCTATGGGATAGAAAGATGATGTTCAACCTTGCAATACATTATATAATTATTAATTGCTGTTAGTTGCAGTTGTACACCTGCAACTTTTTATAACTTTTTGTGAGTGCCATAACTAATTTTGTTAGATGGCAACATAAAAGGAACAACTCTCAACAATTTTATAATTATTATTTTAGCATACATTTATTTGTTTACGCCATCACAAATAATATTTTAGCATTTTTAGTAGTTTTAGTAAACAAGCACAATTTAGATAAGAAACTCGTATTTTACGTACAACATTAATAAATCAAAATCTCATCAAGAAAATTAAACTAAACATATCTACAGATTGTTCTAAAACTATATATTATGAAGTTTGCTTTGTACAAATGCTGTAAGCGTACTACATCAAACATCGATCCAGAAAACATGTTTTGAGAATATTTGCCAAATTTAATGATTTATTCAATAATTTCTATATACGAGTGACGACTCGATAGTTGGCTCAACTGCTCCCGCTGGCCCTGCTGTCCATCAAAGTCGAGGGGGTGGTTGGCTGAATTGTAAATGTGCTCCACAATTGGCGTTCCATCGGGTAATTCGTACTGTCCCGTGGTGATGGTTGCCGTGGTGCGATTTGAGTTAGTGTTATCGTAAGGATTTTCATAACCCCCGTTGCTGTAGGGGTCGCTATTCGGGGGGCCGTAATCCCTATCCACGTAGCTGTTGTGACCACCCATCTCGGCTGAGTGAGCCCCGGTTGTGCTACTGGTATTAGAACTGAGAGTTGTTGTAGTTGGTAGTTTTTTGAGAGAATTTCTGTTAAAAAAGATTCATATAGTTATAAATTGTTGTCACGGCAGTGAAAAACAATGTCTGCAACTTTAATTTAAACAGCTATAGAAGGGATGATTATTTAGCTTGCTTAGTCTTCTAAAGAGATATCTGCTCTCTAAATGATGAGAAGAGTATCGGATTGGGTTTGCCTGACGACTTCAAATGGAATTAAATAGCTAAAATAGTTGAGTCAACCTTCAAAAGTGGGCCGCAATATGAATTATTTTTTATGACCTGTTGCAAAAGTTTCCTGTAAGTCAGCCGCTTAACATGACTGTAAATTTACCAAACTGAGATTAACATAATTAATAACGTTGGTAATTTTTTTGTAAAAACGAATGTCATTAGAATGCTATGTAGAAATACTTACAGAGAATGTTTTCGGCGGACGCACACAACCAGCGTGGTAATCATGATCACCAGCAAGATCAGTCCTAGTCCAATGCCGACACCAAGTCCTATCTTTATGGCTATTGAATCATAAAGTTGATCTTGTTTTCCTGATTAAATTTTTATTGAAGGATGTTTGAATAAATGAATAATGTTATTGATACCACTTAAATATTTTTAATTTTAATTTATAGATTTATTTGATGAAAACTACTTAAAAAGTTATAATAAACATTTTCTCAAGTTTAAAATCTTGATATTTACATTAAAAACTTTTAATTAGGCAAATTAGTCATTTCTTGTTTGTATTTAGATGTCAAGTAATAAGGAAGTTGACTCTCATCCTAGCTGCATAGGTTTAAAGTTTAATTAAATTTAGCCTCAGAGTAACCCGAGTCACCAAAACCAATACGCCAACATTATTCTTTGTAGGAACTTCTAAATATCGACGTCACTTAAATTTGTTGAAGAGAGTGGGTAAAAGATTGATCAAAACTTACTTTGAAGGTTGTTTGTTGGTTCTTCATTCGTTTCTTTATCTTCATGAATAATTACAATAAATATATATATATAATAGAAACCATATAGTTTATCACCAAAATTATTATTATCGAAGTAAGTTGTAAACAAATTTACAAGCAAGGAAGTTTCTACTTACTCTTTGTTGGAGTTTCATTGTCTACAGGTGGTAGAGCTGAAAAAAAAATGAAATACAATATATACATAATATGTTTACAATTTATTAAAACTAAAACTTTCAATTACGAATAAATTTTTTTAATACTTGGCTTTGTTGGTCCAATGTTGGGAGTTACAATCGGCTTTTGGTCTTAAAAATTCCAAAAATTGTAGAAAATTAGTTTTTTAACTATTATTCAAAAAATTCATAAGATAATAAAATTATAAAGCTTGCATACCTGGATTACTGCCGTTCTGTTGGGTAACTAAACCAAGAAAATAAATAAAAAAATTATTTAGTGTCACATTTTTTATGTTTGATATTTTAACGTTTTGTAAATATGATTATTGGAATTGATCGAATTTGTTGTAATAAATTATAAATAATAAATAACAGAACAAAATCAATAATCAGTTATTACCACTGGTGCATATTACAGCAAATCTCATGTTGTCGACGTCATCGCTCTCATAGTCATCATTATCAAAAAGTTGCCACAATCCTTTCGTGTCTCCGGCTTTGACGTAGGCGAAAATGGTGTCTGATGATGGAAGGTCAGTGCTCCAGTTTGTGAAGTTGGCTTTTCCTAGTTGATAAAAAATTTACGCAAATGTAAATATTATTATTTATAACAGACTAGCATCACAGACTGTCGGACGACAGGCATAAAAAAGAAAAAAATACAAACACTTGAATCTGAAAAATATTGTTTTCTTTTCGAAATCAGCAAAAACATGTGAGTACGTATGTCAATCTTCATTAAAAATTGGTGAAGTTTTATTAAAACTATATCAAGTTACCGACTGACAAGCTAACAAATTATAGTAGATAAATGAAAAGTTTAAAAAATTTTGAAGTTTATGTCTTATCTGAAAGAATTTAGGTAATTACTTTTCTTAAATAAAAACATTTTGAGTTTCAACTTTGCAATAATTAGTTTACTTGTATTTTAAAATTTCAGGTATTTATGAAAATACTTATTTAATACAAAATACAACTCTCATTAACTGAACCATCAAACGCTTCAGCTTTCCAGTACACCAACCGTTGTTGCTCTTCCACTCCAGCGATATCCTCGAATTGCTCAACCAGAACTCTCCGTCACTCGGGTACTTGGAGATCGTCGACATGTGTCTTTGAAAGAATTCATAGCTCACGAGGGATCCACGGTATTTGGAATGACAGAAGTTCTGCGCGTCGTAGAAGGTTTTCGAATCTTTGAACCAAGCAGTGCAGTCGCTGCCGTCCTGAATTAGCAGGCTGGGTGATGACGAAGAATTCTGGCAATTGTCTGTAACATGTGTTAAAGTTGTAATTAACTATTACATTTACAATACAGATTAAGTTGTAAAGTTACTTAAAAGAATGATGTCAGTTGAATTTATTGGGTAATTTATAAATTACTTGTGTGATTCAAATTATTTGCTTGGTTCGTGTGATGTGATTATTATACGTGCCGTTTAAGTTTAAATTTTGTGTACATTTGTAACTGTAACTAATTTTGTGTTTAATTACAACTAATTGTTGTTTTCAGTGTGTGAATATTACATATATAAGATTCACTCTGAGTCATTTACAGATTGCACTAAGCATAACCAAGTTCTAACCAAACAATAAACTGAGCTAAAATAAGTGAATAAAAGACTTTTACTTCAGCTAAGCATTCAGCTGCAAAGTTTTGGTTAGCTATGGCTTCCAAATTAGTTATTGTTGCCTTAGCTTGTCAACTAAACAAGTGAAACACCCATTTTAAGTCCATGTCTTGTATTTGTGAGTTATTTTAAGAAGCATAGTTTGAATAAAAGTGAATTTTTACAAAACTTATTTGATGATGAATTATTAATTAATTCTATTAAGAAAAGTTAATTTTGTATTCAATCAAACAAAATTTAATGATAATAAAATTAACTATTTCTTTTCACAAATTTTATCTTAATAGTAACTTTAACCGCAACAAATATAATTACGCTTGTTTACTTTTACTTAATGTTTCAGATTTTATCTCCTTAATAGAAAATAATGGGATTAAAAATAGAGTTTCAAATTTGCCCCACACAAAAAATCTTAAAAGCAAATTCATTAGCAAGCTTTAGATCGACTAAAACAACTCCGCATTACAATTTGCACACGATTAATTAGTTATTCTGTAGAAGATTAACAAACAGTTCTGTATCTGAACTCGGTGTTCTATCGATAACTGGTGAAAGTGAATACAATTAAGTGGCGATCAATCTCTTTGCAGACCCAAAAATAAGCGCATGTTAACATGTAAAAACAGATACAGTACAAAAACAGTCTACTAAAGGTATGGTGGTTGTGAATGTTTTACTTGTGTTTTTATTGATTATACATCCTTCATAGCTCGAACCTCTGTAAATTTGTTATGGTCAAATGAATGGCTTGACATCCATAAATCGAAACAACTCCACCACACAAATACAAAAAGATGTCATTATTAATAACGTAAATAATAATAATAATAATAATAATAATAATAATAATAATAATAATAATAATAATAATAATAGATTCATAATTTCAATATCTATATACTTATGTTAACTTCGATACAGATATGTTAACTTATATATACTTATGTTTACTCCTATACACTTATGTTAACTTTTATTTCTCTGTCTCGGTTCGTATCTAAATTTTCGTTTATAGGTCGTCCAGTTAGCGGGAAGTAATTCCCTTTGGATGAACCTTTTGAGCACTTGATTTTTTTTTCCTTATTTATAACTTCACTGTTGTTTTGTTTCGTGCTCAATAAATGTTCAAAAAAAAAAAAAAAAAAAAAAAAAAAAAATAATAATAATAATAATAATAATAATAATAATAATAATAATAATAATAATAATAATAATAATAATAATAATAATAATAATAATAATAATAATAATAATAATAATAATAATAATAATAATAATAATAATAATAATAATAATGATGATGATAATGAAAATGATAATGAGTTCTATGTAAACAATAATAAAAATTCCAGTAATTTTTGCAAAAAAAACTTCATTAACAAACAAAAAGTTATAAAAATCGAGATAGCAGCAAATTATTGATTATAAACAAAATCGTTACCATAAGCTATGCAGCCGAATGGAAGAGTTTCCGTGCCCATGTGACCACAAAGGTCATAATCCCATATCGCTCTGTTCTTATTCCTTATCTTCATAGCCAGAAAATTTTTATTTTGTTGAGAAATGGCTTCTGCAAGAATAGGATTTTTTGTTTTTAATTCATGTGTGACAGATGAAAGTAATATTGTATGACATCGTGAACGGTGACAGTATATTAGACTGGTAAGAATACATTTTCCAGTGGATTAGCAATCTATTAACGTCTGAGAATACTTTAGAACATTAGTTCATTTCATTAAAAACACAAATTTTAATGTAATTTATGAATACATCAAAACTTAGTAAAAACGTACATTAAAAACCAAATACAAATAAATACAAATTAGAGTTGGTCATTAAATAAATCACCAACTACATTATCATTGAATATAGATTTATATGTTCACATATACGTATAGCAGTAAATAAAATAAGTGAAAATCTAACAAAAACGTAAACATTCTTAATAGAAACAATTGTGGCATTTTCACGAAATAATACATCTTGACTAATATGGATTTTAATTCATTTTTGAAATAAATTCTAAAGTTTACAAAAATCAAATAAATTTTTTGTGGTAATAAAACGCTAAGTTTTAAAAGTATTAACCACCATTTGGTATTACGTTTCTCCATTCCAAGTTAGAAATCTTCAATCCGATTGGAACACCTGAGTCCTTATTCAGTCCAGATTCATCTAAAAATCTCACAAATAGATCGCTCATGTTCTTGTTAATTATTTCTGGCAAATAATTATTTTTAGGACAAAGAGTATTCGATTGATTTACGATGTAATCTGCTGAATACGTTTGACCTGGAGTGTATTCGAAGCATGTTTGGTTGGAGTTGAAGTTGTAGCACTTGCGTAGACTCGATGAAAGTTTGAAACATAAGGAGAAAAGAAGAATGATGTATAAACCTGTGAAAAACAATTAAAATTTATTAAATTAAAATTTAGTTATAAATTAATATAAATTGAAACTAAAATGTTACAAAGTTTTATAAATATTACACAGTATATAAAGGTTTTTTTACAAACACAAACAGAATTTGTAACTGTAAGCTTTAAAAATTTATAAGAACTTTTTTATTTTCATGCAAACTATTAAATTCCTCTAACAATTTTAATGTGTTATATCAAATTTTAATCAATTACAATTGTTGTAATCAGTTTGTTATACAAATTTCATGTTAACAAAATTAAAAATATGTCTCACCCAAAGTATGTTCCATTGTTTAAATTTGTTTAAATTGTAACAAAATATTTACATTTTAGCGCTTTAAAATAATTTACAAAACGCCTTTGAAAATTTCAAAAAAGGTTTTTGTTGTTTATAGCAACGCAATTTAGAGTAGCTTACATAGAGGTGATCAGGCTGTATACAATGAATGCATTTAGTCATTTGACGTGCTGATTCATTTGTCTTGATTTGCATTTCAATGTAGTCTCTTTTTATATCGTTCTCTTGTGTTTGTTTTCTTTTTTTCCATTTATTGCTTTTCTTTTTTTCACTCGCTCTATCTTGTTTATTTTTCATTTTTTCCTTTCCCTTTCCTTCTACATTTTTCAGTTTCGTTTTTTGTCTCTTTTTCAAACTTTCACTCGTTCATTTCTGTCTTCTCTCAACCATTTTTTTCACTTTTTCCATCTTATTCTTTCTTTCTCTCACTATTTTTTTGTTTTTTATGTGTTTCCATTTTTGTTTTTCTCCATTTTGTTATTTTTTCAAAACAACTTTACTAACTTTATTGATAATGTTTTTGGTATACTAAAAATTTATAACAAAACTGTTTGGTTATCATAAAAACCTTTAGTTTTTATATAATTTAGATAGTTATAAGATGAAAACATACATGTCAAAACAAAATTTTGTTTTTATTTTATTTCATTTTTAATTTTTTGTCGGTCAATTTTGATCTAAATTCTTTCACCAATAAAAATTATAGAAAATTTTTAAATTCCAAAACAATTCAGGTAACAAACATTTTCTCCAAGCATTTCAAAAAAAATAATTTACGAGTTTTAATACAACCAGATTAATAATGAAATTAAATCTAAAACTACCTAAACAACATTACAATATAAACACATATTTATTATTATTATTGTTATTAATAATTTTTCATTGAAAATGAATTAAAAAACTTAAATAACTAGGTTTTATTTACAACTTGATTAACAAAATTCAAATCTGCATATTCAAGTCCTTCTGTTTTTGTTTCAATTTCAGATTTATTCTCTTCATGTTCTTGTTTTTCTGGAACAATTTGAACTGGTATGTCGTATATAATTGGTTCCTCAAAAGATTTCGTTTTTGATTTTTGAAAACATTTTCTGTTTAAACAATTTAAATTGTTGTTGTTATAAATTAATTTTGTAAATTATTTCAAAAACTAACCTTTTTAGTACTTTCATCCAAACAACAATAAGTATGACACAAATTATAACTAATAATGGCAGGCCAACACCCAAGCCAATACCTAAAGCTTGGTTTGGATCTGAAATTATCATTATGATGAGCACTTATTAACTTATTATACTAAGTCTTGCAATTCACTCTGACTTTGGTTTTTAAGCTAATCTCACACAATTTTCATAATTTCAGTTTTTTAAAAGTCTCACATCTCATGTGTAAACCACGTTTAAAACAAATAAACAGAATTGCATCTAATTTGTTTATAATATGATCAAAAAATTTAAGGAAATGATTGAGCTTAAAAGTTTAGTGCTTACTCTGACTTTGTGTTGTATCTGAATTAGAATTAATTGAAAACGAGATTGAGCTCTGTGATGGAAAAAACGATAAGACAGACTTTGTTGTTGTTGTTGTTGCTGTTGCTGTTATTTTTGTGGTTGTTGAGGGAGAATCAATTTTGCTGTTGTTTTCTCAAATAAAATATTTGATAAATTAAGCACATTAACTGGAAAAAATATCAATGACAACAATAAATATAGTTAATGTACCACTCATACAAAGAAGACCTGTGGCCACAACGTTGCTGTTGAGACTCCATTTGTCTTGATTTATTTGAAAATATGCGAATGCACTGTTTCCAAGGTTTGTATAGCTTCCAATATTAGACCAAGTAATTAAATAACCTATAATTAAAAATTAACAAGCATGACAAGTTAGTATTGGCCATTAGTTTTGTAAAATTTAAATTTAAACAATACTGCTAAGCTAACCTCTATGCGACCATTTAAAAGGATTTCTCACTGTTCCAAACCACCATTGTGTTTGTTGAGTGTTTTTTATCCATTCAGTTGTTTGTATTGAAACATGTGCTTGTTTTATTACAGCTAAAATTTGACCTTTCTTGATGCATTCCTTTTGAGCTTCAAACCAAGTTTTTGATTCATCGTAAGCCATGAAACATCTTCCACTGATTGGAAATGTATTGTTATTTGAAGCAGAGCATAAATCTGATGCCAAATTATCAGTTGAACAGATGTAGCCTTTCATGGTGTTGAAGGAATCACATGCAAATAACTTGTTATTTGAATCATAATAAGCATAATCTTTGTTTTCAGGCTGATTGGTAATTGTAATATAAGATGATTCATCTAAATAATTATTATGAGATTATTTTGAGAATTTCAATTTTAAGAAGCAAAAGTTTTAGGTATTAAAACGGAAATAGTATTATTTTAGGTAATAGCAAATAGAGAGGTATCTCACAGTTTGAGGAATCTTTTTGAACATACGTCCACCCAGTTGTTGTACGTTCCGCGTTCAAATAAACTGTTCTTGAGCCAAAGTTTGTTAAAAACTTATTAACAGCATTTTGAAGAATTTCATCATAAATTTCAATTGGCCAACTTCCAAGAAATGAATTTGAACATTCTCTTTGAACATCATTGAGAGTACTCAGTAGATTAATTTCTTTGTAATGAAAACAATAATTAAGATGATAACTACAATTTGATTTTATAAAGGTTTCTGTTTGACCGATTGAATGTTCTGAAATATGATCATTGCAAATCCTTATTTCATTGATATTATGAAACCGTTTCAAATAGGTAAAAAATTTTTTTTAGTTATTTTTAAGCCAATCAAAAATTAAATTGATACAGATAAATAAAAGTCTGTAAACATACCCATTAAAACAAATACGACATAAACAACAAGAAATTTAATTTCCATAGCATTGGCAATATTTTTTCTTCTAACTCTAAATAATAAACTTTAAAATAAAAGAACAAATGTTATAAAATGTTGAATTAAAAAAATAATTAATTTAATATAATAACATTTTACGTTATTTTTCTTATTGCAGGAAACATGTTTTAAAACCTTTTTTATGTTATGTCTTACCTCTTCACTTGAGCAATTACACAAAATTGTTTCGTTAAATTTAATTAAAAATTAATTGACTAATATCTCATTATTTATAAATTAACTTGTCAAAAAAGTTTTAAAGTTATAAAACTTGAAGTTATTACAGTTGTACGAGGAAGTTTGTTTTGAATGCTCAGCCCTTTGACTCGCTAGTGAAGAGCCTATTCAGTTTAAAATAGAAATTAACATGCCATGGCCTCTTAAGAATATAAACAAAACAACTGCCTAAACTGCTTATTACTTTAGCATTACTACTCACATTTCAAATTTGTAAAGCTGATAGCAGTGTTTTTACATTTATTATTTATTTCTATATCATCAGTAACATAAATTCCAATGCTTGTAAAAAATTTGCGTAACGCTATAAAACAATGCAGCACTAATGACAAAATTAAATACTGAAAACTCTGCTTTACTTGGAATTTTTCGGGGTTTTTTGACCATAAGACGCTACTAGTTGACAGAACACAAATTAACACATGACTATGTTCCTCAAGTGCATTAAATTTAAGTAAAATCGGTCCAGATGTTTTAATTTGATGTAGATGTATATACATGCATACATTAGTTTTTATAAACGTAAACCATTTAAAAATATTAGAAAAGTGGGCAACAATAATTAATATTTTGGCTACAAATTATGTGACAATTATTGCTCAACACAAAAAAAATGAAAATAAATAACAATTTTTTATTTAGCAAAGTTTAAAATTTAAAAAATGAGTTAAAATAATAAATTGATGTAAAGTACAATCATGTTGATTTGTATTTTACTGATAGCCAGTATTCGCTTATGATAACCTTTATGTTGTAGTAGCTCGAGGACTTAAGTATATAATATCAAGTATATATATATTAACTACATACTGGTCTATGATGTCATTAAAATTCCTGATTTTCATCTTGATTCCAAAAAAATGAATTGTGATTTAATTGTCGCAAACGAAAAAAAAACGTATGATTATTTTTAAATATAATTTCTTTCCACATTTTAATTTTTATCTAAAAGATTAAAACACAAAAAAAGTCATCGATTTGCATACAAGGTTTCATTTGTTTAAATTTGTCCGTTATCATAATTAATTGTCAAATCGGTATATTGATTTTCTAAATCTGTTCTAGTTTTCGATTTTGGCATTTCATAAGTGGATGTTTTTATTGAAGTTGTTGCTCTCGTTTGACCTGGCAGTTGAAGGCAATTCCTTGATGTAATTGGAAAAAATGTTTAATGTACCAACTAATAATTCCGTAAGTATCAATGTAAACGTTTATTGCAGCAAATAATAAAAATTGTAAAATAAAATTCAATAATACACAAATATTAAAAAACGTTTATAAAACAAACTTATTCAAAACTTTCTTCCAGATGAAAGGAAATAAAACAATTGCAATTGCAAGTAGGGATAGACCAATGCCCAATCCAATTCCAAGAGAGGGATTATAAACTAGAAAAAATTACAACACTGTACTGTATATTTAAGTTTTATTTACTAATTGGTACATTTAGAAAGCGTGAAATTTGTGACAATTGTTTTAAAAAAACATTTATAAAAACCACTAAAATAAAACTTATTAAACGCATAGTTTGAATTATGTTTAAATTTTATTTAAATGAATAAAATAGATTTTTTATTGAAATACTCAATGTAAAATTGAGAAACCACGAGCATGAATAATTTCATTTATTTTGTACTGCAGCAAGTTTATTTAAATGTTTTTTTATGGTAGAAAAAGTTATATAACGTTAGTAATTATGTTATAGATGTTTTTGTTTGAATTTAACCAATAAAACAGTTTTAAAATGTTGTTGAAAATAAAAAAACCTGTCATAATAATTTCTTTTGTGTTGAAACTTGAGTAATTTTTCTCGGAAACTGTTGAAAACATCGGCAAAGAAAAAAATGCTGAAGTTTTTGTTACAGAAATTGTGGAAGTGGTTTGTGAAGTTTTTAGTGTTGTTGAACTAATATTTTTAAAACTTTGTTCTAGAAACATTTTACATTTGTTATTACTTCACTTTGATAGAATAATTTATAATCAACGTTCGATGAATGAATTAAAAAAATTACCACTCATACAAAGAAGACCTGATGCTATAACGTTGCTGTTGAGATTCCAGATGTCCTCATTGATTTGGAAATACGCAACTTGATTGCTTCCACTGCTCATATAATTTTTAAATTTTGACCAAGTAATTAAATATCCTGCATTATCAATATTTTCAAATAAAACACTAATTAATTAAACTAAAATTATTTAGTTAATTTATTTCACAAAGATAAAACTTATAAAATGCTAACCTTTATGCGACCATTTAAAAGGATTGTTCACTGTTCCAAACCACCATTGTGTTTGTTGAGTGTTTTTTATCCATTCAGTTGTTTGTATTGAAACATGTGTTTGTTTAATTATTGCCAAACTTTGACCTTTCTTGATGCATTCATTTTGAGCTTCAAACCAATTTTTTAATTCATAATAAGCTGTGAAACATCTTCCACTAATTGGAAATGTATTGTTATTTGAAGCAGAGCATAAATCTGATGCCAAATTATCAGTTGAACAGATGTAGCCTTTCATGGTGTTGAAGGAATCACATGCAAATAACTTGTTATTTGAATCATAATAAGCATAATCTTTGTTTTCAGGCTGATTGGTAATTGTAATATAAGATGATTCATCTAAATAATTATTATGAGATTATTTTGAGAATTTCAATTTTAAATAAAAAAATGTTTAGGTTTTTAAACGGTTAAAAATATTATTTTAGGTAATAATAGCAACTAGAAATGTAACTCACAGTTTGAAAAATCATTTTGAACATAAGTCCACCCATTGGTTGTACGTTCCGCGTTTAAATAAACTGTTCTAATATTTAAGTTTTTTACAAACATATTAACAGCATTTTGAAGAGTTTCGTCATAAATTTCAATTGGCCAACTTCCAGGGAATGAATTTGAACATTCTCTTTGAACATCATTAAGAGTATTCAGTTGATTAACTTCTTTGTAATGAAAACAATAATTTGGATGATAACTACAATTTGATTTTATAAAGGTTTCTGTTTGACCAACTGAATCCTCTGAAACACGAAAAGTTTGAAATAGTTTTATTTATTTTATTGTGTTTTAATTTAAACAAATTACCAATGGCAATTGATTTATATAAAATTATTTAATTCCTTCAAACATACCAAGTAAACATAAGTTCATCAATAAGATTAAATGACAATGCCCCATTACAGTAATAAAAAACATTTAATTCAATATTTATTTCAGTTATTATTCATATCTAAATTTTTGTCTTCAACGTATTTTGTATTTTTAAAACACTATAAATTTATAAAAGTTAAATAGAAAAAACTCGGTATCACTAAAATAAATCAATGTTTATAAAAAAAAATTTCCGAAATGTTGCCTGCTAAAACTTGTCACGAGTATCAAACGTTATGAAAACTTAACTGCCTCTTGTTGTACTAGGAAGTTTAATTTGAATGTTCTGCTGTAAGCAAGGCAATGAGGCTTAGCCAATACAAAATAAAAAGCTTTTAAGCACAAACGGTTACAAAAGATTTTAATGTTTTTTGTAAAAACGTTTTGTTCTCTTAATCAAATAATTTAAAAGAACATAGTTTTATTGAAATGAATATAGACTTAGTTATCTAATATTCAGTTTTATTTTAAACTAAAAGTTGAATAATAATTTAAAGAAATTCATTGATTCCGAATTTACATTTTTTTTTGGTTGAAAATTTCATCGAAAAGCTTTTTGTGGTTGGTTTTTGTGTTTCAGAATCAAAATTAAAATGTTTGTTTAGTATGTTGTATGTAAGTATCAACTTATTTTTTGAATTTATTTGGAGAAGTCGTTGTCGAAAAACCCGGATTTAATCCGACATTCAAGGTAATTTCTGCTCGAGAGAGTAAAAGTTAATTTTTGTGTGAACATTATGCATTGGTTCGATTGTTCAAAACTGCGTTGTATCGCACTACAAAATCTTGATCAAAACAGACAAACGACCCACTGGAACACACGACGCTCTATTACAACGCTCCAACAATAGATAAAGTCGTAATTGTGATTGTTTATGAAAACATGGAAATGATTTCACACGTCCCAACACTGGAGAGCTGCAACGAATTTAAGAAACACACCGTTCATACAATGCTGTACAATACGTGCTGATGTCTTAAAAGCATCAAAACAATAACATGCACATAAAATTTATGATTTATTTATAATTTGTTTTACAAAACTCAGATCTGCATACTCAAGTCCTTCTTTTATTATTTCAGTTTCTGTTTTATTTTCTTCATTTTCTGTTTCATTTTCTTCGTTTTCTGTTTTAATTTCTTTGTTTGTTTGTTTTTCTTCAACAGTTTGAACTGGCATGTCGTATATAATTGGTTCAACAAAAGATGTTTGTTTTGTTTTTTCAACACATTTTCTGTAAAACCAAAATAAATTTTACTTGTTGTTAAATTCTTTATATTAACTTCACAGTGTTTGCTTGCTTGAACCATATGTTGGATTTTTTTCCCGTTATCTAATCAAACTGACATTTGTTGGGTTTATTTTTCGTCAGAGATTTAAAATTTTAAAAGTTTTCAGTTTTTTTTATTTTCAATCCTTACAAACTCCACGTTAAATATTTAGAAGAATGTGGTCAATGTGTTTTATTTTAAAAATTTACTATCATCAAAAAATAAATTGCAAATGTTAGAAACTGCCAAATTACAAAATATAGAACATTGTAGAGAACAAAAAGTTTTACGGTTCACTTGCTCAAATTTAATTTCAAATATTTGAAGAAAAAAACAAACCTTTTTAGCATTTTCATCCAAATAACAATGAGTATAACACAAATTATAACTAATAAAGACAGACCAACACCCAGGCCAATTCCTAAAGCTTGTTTCTGATCTGAAATTATCATTATACATAATTTCGTTTGTTGAATATTAATATAATTAAATTGATAATTTTGTCTACTGAGTCAACTTTGAACTTAATTTTCTAAATTAAAGTTTTTTGAAGATTAAAAATCAAATTTATTTGAATAGATAAAATACAAGTTTTGCAGTCTATTATAAGAGATGGTTATTGCTTGCTGAACTTCTCAAAATTTTCCAGCTTTTCATAAGTCTCGCTATTTTATGGAAACATGTTTCAACTTTATTAAAAAAATACATCCAAATTTGTATACTCTGCATAAACAACCAAATCAACTGTTTAAGTTAAAAGTACTGAGACTGACTTGTGTTTGTATATGAGTTATCTGCGGTGGAAACAAATACAGATGAAGACGTGGGAAGCATGAATGAGGTTACTGATGAGAAAAACGATGAAGGGGACGTTGATGTTGGTAATCTTGTGGTTATTGTTGTAGTTGTTGTTGTTGCTGTTCTAGTTGTTGTTGTTGCTGTTGTAGTTGTTGTTGTTGCTGTTGTAGTTGTAGTTGTGTTTTTTTCTTTGAAATAAACAATTTTAAAATCTTTTTATTATTTGTACAAAAGTTTATTCGTTGCAATAAATGCGTGTTATTAAATTTAAATTGTATTTACCGTTCATGCAAAGAACAGCTGTAGCCATAGTGGTATTGCTGACATCCCATTTGTCATCATTAATTAAAAAATACGCGATTTGATTTTGATTGCCTCCAATGTAGTTTTTGAAATTAAACCAAGTTATTAGATATCCTGCAATGAAGTAGTATAAAACATGACAAGTAATTAATTATTATTGCTTTAATTTAATTTTAATTTAAGTAAAATAATGCTGTTAACCTTTATTTGACCATTTAAAAGGATTTCTCATTGATCCTACCCACCATTGTTTATTTTGAGTATTTTTTATCCAATCGTCAGTTTGTACCGTGCTATGTGCTTGTTTTATTACAGCTAGAATTTGACCTTTCTTGATGCATTCATTTTGAGCTTCAAACGAAGTTTTTGAGTCATTGTAAGCCGTGAAACATCTTCCACTGATTAAAAGTTGATTATTGTTTGTAGAAGAACATGATGAATTATCAGTTGAGCAGATGTAGCCTTTTTTGTTGTTGAATAAATCACATGCGAATATTTTTTTATTTGAATCCAAATAAACAAAATCTTTGTTTTCAGTTTGATTGTTTATAGAAATAAAACTTTGTAAATCTGAAAAATAGTGATGAGTTAAGTTAAAGAAAAAACTGTTTCAGAAATTTAAAATTTTTGATTAGCTACCATGTCAACAATATTATTTTAACAATAATTAACCAACAACTTTATCTCACAATTCAAGGAATTATTTTCAACGTCTGTCCATCCAATGGTTGTACGCTCTGCGTTTAAAAAAATGGTTCTTTTATTAAAATTAATTGGAAGGTTTTTTACAAAATTATTGAGAGCTTTTTGAAGAGTTTCATCATAAATTTCAATCGGCCAACTTCCTGGGAATGAATTATTACATTCCGTTCGAACTTGACTGAGGAAACTCAATTGTCCGATATCTTTGAAATGAAAGCAATAATTCTGGTGATAATCACAACTTGATGTCACAAATGTTTCCGCTTGACCAATTAAAATCTCTAAAACAATGATAAATTTACGAAATTTCAAATATCTGTTGAATTATAAATTGTTTGTTTTAAATATCTAAATAAATATTTCAGCAAACATACCAAATAAACATAAACTCATCAAGAAGATTAAAGTATAAGCTTCCATTACAGTATTAGTAACTGCTTAAACCATACAGCATTTTAGTTATTAGTATAATCATTGCATAAATGAACATTTTTACGTTCATTGATTCTATAATTTTTAAACGCTTTACAGTTAACTAATTTTACTAAAACAATTGCAAGCAATGAAAGTTTAAAAAAGTTCAAGTGCTTGCACACAATAAATTTTCATATGTATGAAATGTAATGCAAACTTAAATTGCCTCTACTGCACTAGGAAGTTAAACTAGATTGTTTGGCTGTTGAGCAGGAAAATGAGGCTTAGTCAATATTGAATAAAAGGTCAAAAGTTTATTTGCTCTCAATCAAGCAGAAGATCTTGAACGGCTACGGAAGATTTTAAAACTCGACGTAAAATATTTTTTAATCTCAATCGATTGATTTTTTTTCTTAATAAAATACGCTCTACTTTAAATTCATGTCTTGATAATAATTTTAGTACAGTTTTTTTATTATCATTCTTCACTCTCAAAAGCATATTTTCTGATAATCTTATTTTGATTGTGTATCAAATATGACGTCAAAGTTACAATATCATTTAACCCATTCATTGCTGTGAACATTGTTGTTGCTGAACTGGTGGACACAAAAACTTTTTATAGACGATTCTCATTGTCAAATGAAGGTGATTTTATATTTTAAAGTATTTTCAACATTGATGCAATAAAAATTAATTGTTGTAACACAGCAGCATTTTTTAGAAGATTAAATTATATTCCTGTTTTTATAAGGTTCTACAAGACAGTTTTGTTACTGAGAATACTAAAAGTTCAAACAAAAAAGTTTCAGTAACAACGAATTAACAAACTCATCCAAACCTAAAAATTTGAATTCGGAATCTTAAACGTTAAATGTTTTTCTCGTTTCTGTTTATTATCTTTATCATATTATTGCATTGTTTTTGAGATCTTTTTTTGTTCTCATTCTTCCACAATTGGACAAATAGAAAACATTGTTCAATACTCGGATTTGACTTCACGAGGTCTACGTTTTTCGTATTTCGTAGGCTTTCCGTCTGCTGGATAACGTTCTGTGATGGAAGATATATTAATTCGTTCTTGAAGTTCTAAATTTTTTTTAAAACAAAATTATATTGAATTATAACGACTTAACAAATAATATTTTATGTAAATATATGCAAACTTGATAGCTAAACCAAGAATGATTAGGCTTAAGAGAGCTCTAAATAACTAGAAACAAATGTTTACAGTGCCTGCCTCTACACATCCTCTGCAGATGCTGGTGAAATTTGAAATAAAAATTAATTGTTCATTATAATAGCTTCAAAATTATTATTTTCATAAAAAATTGTAAATTAATTAAAACAATTCAAATCAAATACGTGATCAAATTATGGTCGGGCAAGTAGCAGTAAAAAGTTGATTTGTAATTTATGACAATCCTACGATGGAAGATAGCCTGTTCTTGTAGAAACCGTAACCTCGAGATAATTAAATTTTTCTAATAGGTTTACCTCATATTATATATTGATTATTGATTATAATTTATAACTAAATAAATTACATAATTGATTACCCTATTCGTTGCTGTGAAAAAAATGTCGTAAAGAAAAACCCTGCTAATATTAAAACCGTAGTTCCAGCTGTGCAATAGTGATAAAGGCACCAAGTTGCGATTCAAATTATTTTACTAACCGTGTCTCTAAACATTACCTCTGTTTTTTTATTACTTGGGAGTAGATGTAAACGAAAATGATTGTTTTTTGAAAACTTTTAATAATGTGGCCAGACGTTCGAAAATTGCAAACGTTCAAGTTATAAAAACAGAAAATAAGATAGTGTAGTGAAACTAAAACTATTTAAAAAATATGTTATTAAAACATTTTAAGTAATTTTATCTTTATAACCAACAATTATTAAAAAAATACAATTTGCTTCAATAGAGGAAATATATTTTTTCTAAATGCATACTTTGAATGTTGATTTTAGCGATAAGATTTAAAATTTTTTATTACGTACAAAACAAGTGATTTCAGTTTCTAAAAAAAACACGCTTAAATGTTATTTTTTTAATTTGTTTTAATTTTCTTAACTAAATATCAGCTTTGCTACTAAATGTAATAAAGGCAAAAAAAGTTTGATATTCGTCACAACAAGTGAGTAGCAAGTAAATCGTGTGATCCCACATGTACCAGCCATTCCTAACCTTAATGTGGAAAGTGTATTTTAAGACAACACTCTAAAATGACATAGAATGGCTAATGGCTTAAAATTACACAACTCAATCGCTCCGTTATCGCAAATTAAAATATTTTACTATTCAAATGTCAGTACTCTTTAATAACACTGTTGCTAAATTGATGTTGTTCATTTGCAACTTTGCTGCTGGTTATCTAAATTCAAACTTTCAAGAATTACCAAATCCTCTATCAAAACTGAAACTTTCAAATTCAGAATCCCAGACATTGTTGTCATAGGTGATATTTTCTTTCTGATTTTGTTTATTGTTATTCTGTTTATTATCAAAGTTATTGTTGTATTTAGGATCTTCTATTTTAAATTCTTCTATTTTCTTCTTTTTATCTTTTTCCACCACTTTATTTGGAAACACTGAGCAGTATGCTGCTCTAACTCCACGAGGTCCGGTATTTTCGTAAATTTCCGGTTGGTTCTGCTGCTGGATTCCGTTCTGGACTGGAGAAGTCATGGAATCGTTTTTGATGTTTTTTAATTTTCTACAAAAAATAAACGTTTATTTACGTTTTTGAAAAAAAAAATTGAACTGTATTTTTTACAAGTATACACAAACCTGAAGGCTAACACAAGGAATATTATGCTTATTATAAAAATAAGACCACATATTCCAGATGTAAGTCCAATACCAAGTTTTGCTGCATTGCTGACTGTTAAATTAGTAAGTTAGATTTTTGTTTAATAAATATGGTTTTTATAATAGTAACAAAGAGTTAAATAAATTATTAATGTAAATTATTTGTTTAAACTTTTAAAAAACCAGAATGTTTAGATAAAATTGTTAGTAAATTAAAAATACGAAAATTTTAGTGGGAATATTTTTACACTTTGATCAAAATGCTGGCAATTCAATTTCAGGTTAATTTATTGGTGTCAACTTTTTATATAAAATGCTTTCATTGAGAAAAACTTTGATTTAAAAGTAAATAATTTAAAACTCACGTTGTTCAACAGCAATTGCTACATGGCCAGTGGTTATTTCTATTGTTTTTTCTGTTGTTGGTGTTGTTGTAAGCATTGTTGTTGTTGTTGTAGGTAAATAGTCTTTTGCTAGAAATAAACACAGTCCATTAAAAAAATTTTTATTGTAACAAAGTTTAAACATAGTTTTTTCTGAAATGCTGTATTGCTTATATTTAATTTGAATTGCAAAATTTTAATTGACAAACAAATGCGCTTACTTGACATACAAACAAGAAAATTCGTTTGCTCGATCGTGTTTCCTGCAGTCCACATGTTGTTTTTGAAGTTTATGCGAAAATATACTTGCTCAGGAAATGAAGAAAATGAAGTTGGATATACAAAGTTTGTCCAATTCAACAACGAATCTGAAGAAACAAAATAAAAATTTAAACATTTAATCAGTAAACAAGAGTTGATGTTTTAGTCATGGTTACCGCTCTTTTGCCATTTCAGAGGATTGTATACTAATCCTATCCAGTAACTTGAAAAGATTGAATTTGTGTTATTTAGCAATAGTTTAAAATAGGGTAAATGTTTCTGTTGGATAATTGCTAAATTTCCTCCTTTTTCTCTGCAATACGTTTGGGCGTCATACCAACGTCTATCGATATTGTAGTATGTGAAACATTGATCATCAGCATATATTGAATTGGCACCCGTGCATGGAGTTTGAGAATCAAAAAAGGAACAGACGTAAAATAAATATTCAGATTGTGAATAAGTTGAAAACGAATTTGAATAAGTGTCGTAATAAACGTAATCATAATTTTTCCATCTTGTTATATTAAACACATTAAAAGCATTGCAATCTGAAATTAAAAAAAAAATAAAAAAACTTTGTGAAGCAAAACGTGCTGAATTTATCAAAGAACCAGTTCAACTAACTTTTACAAACATTGTACCCCACATACAAATACGTATTAACCGTTGATCTAACTGCATTCATAAATACATATTGCAAGTTGTACGCAGGTCCCAAGCTTGATACGTAATTGTTTACAGATTCTTGAATAGTTTGATTGTAAATCTCTAAAAGCCATCCTTGGTAGCGACTAGAACATTTACTATTGGCCTCGTTGATGTAGGCAATAGGAACATCTAATTGTTTTACGTAGAAACAGTAATATTGGTGATAGTCGCAGTTCAAATCGGTAATGGGATAACTTTGACATTCTCGAACCGCTGCTAATAAGAAAACATAATATGATTTTTAATCAAAGTTAAAGATATACTTATAAAACAGTCTACCACCATTTTTGCAACAAAGTTGAAACTTATGTTTATAAAAATTTTGACTAAGTTAAAGAGTACAAAAGGACGGGGCATTTTATTATTTGTAATCAATTTTTATAAGAAATCTTCAATGTTACCTGTTAACATCAGAACAATTATACCATTCCCCAACTGAAACATATTCATATTTAAATAATAAAAATAATGTTTTTTAGTTGTTTTGTATTTAAAGTTTAAACGTTTCTAAAGTAAATGCAAGAAATGTTTTTACTTCCTTGAGATCAGTACAGACATTTTATTGTATTGATGTTTCTTTGTTGGTTCTTTCTGCCTATTTCAATTGTTCAGCTGGTTCTAAAATATATTCTTGCAGACATGATAGCTTATTAAGCAATGAATTTGTGATCTATGTAAATTTTATTCTCCTTGATGTTGAAATGTTTGTTTCTTCAAACGTTGATCTAATTGTGGTAATATTTTTTAAGGCAATATAACATTTTAAGACTTTATTGAATTGTCAACTTATTATTCGCTTGATGCATGGGTTAAAGAGTATTTTACACATATCTATTTATAGTTTCTAAGCTTCTAAATAGAACGGCTTATCTAAATAATATAGTAGCCACTCAGAGTTAAAATATAATTAGAATTAGAAACAGGTCTTAAAATAGATGTTACAAATAAAATCACAACTCATAAACCTACGATTTAAAACGCTTAATCGTAATATATTTACTTTCAAGATTTTGTATGAAAATTTGAAAAAAAAATTGTTTCAGACATTGTCCGAATTATGGAGTAAAGAAAACATTTAAAATGTTTGAATGTACCGTGTTTCAGCTTACATTGCGCTTATTCAGGCGGTCCTATGGAAGTTAGGGATAGCGCTGCATAGATTACGTTACGAATTTTGTAACTGTCTAAATAAACGGGCTTCCTAGAACAGCTGTAATCTAAAATTTATATATAATGAGACTTAAAAAGATCCGTCATTTTTGACGGGCTATTTCTAGTATTGAAATGTTTTCTTATTTACAAAAACTGATATTATTTTATTAACTCTGTGTACTCCAAACAATAATAACTATTTACATTTAAATATAAAAACTAAACACTTTTTGGAAATTTAAAAATTTGAATTTAGAATCTTAGACGTTGTTGTCGCATATGGCAATGTTTTACCGTTTCTGTTTTATTGCATCATGTTTGAAACAATTTTGTGTTCTTATTCATTCACAATTTTATTTCATTAACTTTCTCTACCTTTTCAGAAGGTTTTTCTAAATTTTTCACGTAGACGGAGTAGTATGTGTAAAAGTCACAGTTTAGATCGGCACCTTTTTTCGTTCTGACATAATCTAAAAACGGTTGATCAAGAAAACTGAACCATCATTGACCAAAAACATAACTTAGCCTTGTATATTTTTTTTATTAAAGAGACTAGACTGAAATGTGTTTTGAAATGTGTTGTTCTTGCATCAAAGTCAGAAATTAGATAAAATTAAAAACAGAAAAACAGAAAAACAAAAAAACAGAAAACGTTTCAAAGTTTTGCAGTTGAGAACCAGTGTCCTTAATAAATAAATGATGGGCTGCTTAAATTTTTGTCTGTAATAATCGTGACAAAAGATCTTTTATACAATAAATAAAAATTTTAGAAAAATTATTTAATTAAACTTAATTATTTGTTTTATTTGAAATGTTAAGAATTATCGAATCCTCTATCGAAATTAAAACTTTAAAATTCCGAATCCCAAACGTTGTTATCATAGGTTGCAACATTTTTTTTTGTTTATTTCTGTTTTGTCTATTATTAAAATTATTTATTATATTATTTCGATTTTTCAACTAAATCCACGAGGTCGGTAGTTCGTAAACCTCCGGCTGATGCTGCTGCTGGATTTTGTTCTGAACTTGAGAAGTTATGGAATCGTGTTTGATGCTTTTGAATTTTCTAAAAAATATAAATTCCATTGTTTAGTTCAATTTTACCTGTTTAATTTAATTTTCTACAAATATATACCAACTTGATGGCTAGCACAAGTAAGATTATGCTAATTAAGAAAATCAAGACACATAGTACAGTGGTGAGTCCAATACCAAGTTTTGTTGCATTGTTGACTGTTAAATATTATTTGGTTTAAAATCACCAAAACGCTTTTGATGAAAAATATAATTGTAGAAATATGCAATTAAATAAGCTGAAGCGTTTGCTTGTAAAACCCAAATTCGGTTATTCGATTTCTAGTTTACTAACTTTCGCTCACAAGTTTTGTGAGATATTTTATAAAACCACATTTTATCAAAATGGTGATTAACAAATTTAATAAAACTAAAAATAAATTGAATTTAATGTGAACAATTCACTACTAACGTTGTTTACCAGCTATCGCCACTTGATCAGATGTTAACTCAATAGGTTGTTGTGTTGTTGTAGTTATTAAATAGTTTTTTGCTGAACAAACATAAAAAACATTTTAGTTCATTAAAAAATTATTAATCTATAATTGTAGAAATATGCAATTAAATAAGCTGAAGCGTTTGCTTGTAAAACCCAAATTCGGTTATTCGATTTCTAGTTTACTAACTTTCGCTCACAAGTTTTGTGAGATATTTTATAAAACCACATTTTATCAAAATGGTGATTAACAAACTTAATAAAACTAAAAATAAATTGAATTTAATGTGAACAATTCACTACTAACGTTGTTTACCAGCTATCGCCACTTGATCAGATGTTAACTCAATAGGTTGTTGTGTTGTTGTAGTTATTAAATAGTTTCTTGCTGAACAAACATAAAAAAACATTTTAGTTCATTAAAAAATTATTACTGTTATAAAAAACAATTTTTGAATGATTTTTCTAAATTTTTTATTTATATTGCAAAATTTTATTGTAAAAAATTGAATTTACTTGACATGCACAGAAGAAAACTAGCATCAACTATAGATTGTCTGACACTCCACTTGTTCTTGTCAATATTTATTTGAAAATAAAACATTGGCTCGTATTCGTGATGATAGAATTTATTCAAATCAAAATAATCCACAAAGTTTGTCCATACCACCAATGAATCTAATTAAAAAAACTTTGTAAAATTACTTATTTAGACAAATTACGTTTTATTCAAATTTGTTACCGCTTTTCTGCCATTTCAAAGGATTGTAAACTAATCCTATCCAGTAATAACGGTAAGTTGAATTTGTACTGTTTAACAATTGTTTAAAAGCAAACAAGTGTTGCTGTTGAATATTAGCTAAATTTCCTTTTTTCTCATGACAGTAATTTTGCGCTTCAAACCAGTATGTGCGAACATTATAGTACGTAAAGCATCGATCAACAGCGTATGTTGAATTTTCACCCGTGCAGTTTGTTGAAGGAACAAAAAAGGAACACACGTAATAGAGTCTTTCAAAATGATCAATATAAGATGCAAAAAACTTGTCAAGACTTTTGTCGTAGAAAACAATATTTCCATATGTTGATATATTTAAGGTTTTTGACAAATTGCAAGCTGGATGAATTGAAAAAAAATATTTACATGTTAGTGAAAATAATTAAATGAAATTATAATTAATAAATTTAACTAACTTTTACAATAATTTTCTTCTACGTACATCCAGGTTTTAGTAGTTAAACTGACAAGTTGATTCAAGAAAACAGAATGCAAGTTATACGCAGGCCCCAAACTTGATAAGTAATTATTGACGGAATTTTGAATATTTTCATTGTATATCTCTAAAAGCCATCCCTGGTAGCGACTAAAACAAATGTCATTGGCCTCTGCTGATGTGGAAACAGGAGTTTCTAAATTGCTAGCGTAAAAGCAGTAATACGGGTGAAAGTCACAGTTTAAATCTGTACTCGGTTGGCTGAGGCATTTTCTGGAAACTGTTATTTATAAATAAATAAGTTTAAATGACCAAAAACTGAAAATATAAACAGACGTTTAAGTTTATGTTGCAAGACTTCGTGAAAAAGCACAGGTTGAAAATAATTTAGGCTAATGAAGTTAACCAACGGAGAAAATGGCAATATAGAAAAAGTTTAAAATTACACAGTAAGTTAATAAATTTTAAATATTAATTTGAATTGTAACCTGTTAAAACTATAGCAAGTAAAATATTCCACAAAAAATACATAATTAACTTTCTAGTTTTATTATTTTTCCCCTACTTTTCAAATATGTTTAAAATATAAAATTAGTTTTTACTTCCGTAATATAGAGGCAAGTTTTCTATTTTATTGTTGTTACATTGCTAGCGTTTTCAGATCACATAAATTGTGCAGCTAGCGCTAATCTGTATAGTTATGTTTAGGCTCTGTCCTATTATGCTAATTTAACAGGTAAAAGCTGAAAAAAGACGTTTTTTTAATGCGACCTAATTGCATACTTGAATAAAACAGACGTTTAAATAAATAATAAATTAAAACTCAGCATTTGTTACAATTTTAAATACGTTGTTATTTTTTAGTTTATATAAACTGTCAAATAAAAACAGTAAAATGTGTCAGCACTTGATGACAAGTAAATAAATCGAATAACTTAACTTTTGAAGCAAAGCTTGTAAAATAAATTTTTTCGGCAATTGAAATTATGATGATGCTCTAGTTTTTCGTTTATTTTTAATGTTGGTAAGACATGTCATGCTT
Source organism: Erpobdella octoculata (assembly GCA_963978895.1). Taxonomy (NCBI): domain Eukaryota; kingdom Metazoa; phylum Annelida; class Clitellata; order Hirudinida; family Erpobdellidae; genus Erpobdella; species Erpobdella octoculata. The sequence continues at coordinate 24,402,916 of OZ022246.1, forward strand.
GTCTGCTGAGCCTAATAGGGTTTGGCACATTTTCATTTTACTTTCACCAAGCAGGAAGTTCATCGTTTATGAAATAGTTATCTTAGAATATGTTCCCTCAGTGTTTGCCAGAATTGCGATTTATTTGTAATTATTTTTTTTTTGGTTCAAATTGTTTTTTTTAATGACCTAAAACTATTTAGTTAAATAAAGTTTTTAAATTGATGTAAATAACGCAAAAAATTGAAAATATGGCCTAAACTTTATGTAAAATATAATTAATTGTTTATATATACAGTCTATAATCTTAACTATTATCCAGGTAGATTTGATGAGAAAAAAACCCTTGTCCTTGATGGATCAGACAGCCTGCATATTACGTGCAGTTTGCTTTAACAGCCAATCCCAGACAAAAACAAATGTTTATCTGCTTTATATTTCATAAAAATTGAATTTCACAAATAAAATGCTTTGATAAACTAAAAATACAACAATTTGTTTAAATCTCTATTTCAAGAATCAAAACTAAAATGTCCAAATTCAGAGTCCCAGACGTTGTTCTCATAGGTGGCACCATTTTTCTTCTTTTGCTTTTTGTTATTTTGTTGATTATTTGAATCATATTTGTCATTTGATTCCTTGAGTTCATTTTTTTTAACATTTTCATTTGCTATTGGAATGACTGAACAGTACTCAGCTCTATCTTCACGAGGTCCAAGTTCTTCGTAAGTTTTTGACTGCTGTAACATGTCTTGTGCTGAAGGTTTTATTGATTTGATTTGTTTGCTCTTAACTTTTCTGCAATTTTATTATTTATTTATTTTATTTTAAAGACATCATCAAATTTTGTTTGCATCTATACACAAACCTGATTGCAAGAACAAACAACAGAATGCTTATTAAGAAAATCAGACCACACAGTCCAGCGGAAAATCCAATGCCAAGTCTTGCTTCATCACTGACTGTTGAATGTTTATTTGATTTAAAATATAAAACATTTGTTAGTAAAAGTAATTTCAAATTATTCAAAAACTGCGTTCAAGCGCCTGCTTGTAGATTAAAAGATTGAGGATTTGAATCCTGATTCAGTAACTTGCGCTCACAGGTTCTGGGAGATATGTTTCAATCCAATATGTCTAGCTGCATTGATAAATGTAAAAAAATTATTTTATTTGTTTTTAGATAATAACATTTTTTGTAATAAAACAGGTTTTTTAAAAGCAAATATAAAGGCAAAAGTATATTATTGAAAGGTTAGCTTGTGTTAAAATTATTGGCTGCTAGTTTTCTAGTTCAGGCACCTAGACTGCCTTTTTTTTATTAAGACATCCTCATGTAGAATTCCAATGGATTGATTTGGAAAAAAAATAATTAAAACCAACGTTGCTCAACAGCATTTATTTTTTCAACTGTTGCTTGCTGTGTGGCTGTTGTTGTTTGTGACGTCGTGGTCGTTATTGAGTTATTTTTTGCTTGAGAAAATAATAAGTGTATTTTATAAACACAAAATCATGTTAAATAAAACAAAAGTTACGATGAATAATACAAATTTTGAATTTGATTAATGTTGAACAATAATTATTATTGATTGTCAAAAAAATTACTTGTCATGCACACAAAAAAATTAGCATAATTTGTAAAATCGTTCAAAGTCCATGTGTTGTTTTTAAAGTTTATTCGAAATTTTGTTTGACCGTACGGAGAAGGTATGTCTGCGTAGTTTGTCCATACCAGCAACGAATCTAAATAGCAAAGTTTATTGAAATTCAATAAATTGGATACAATTACGTTTCAATTAAATGTATACCATTTTTTTGCCATTTCAAAGGATTGTAGACAAGTCCTATCCAATAGAAAGGTTTAGTTAAGTTTGTACTTATTGGTAATAACTGTTTAAAAAAGAACAAATGGCGTTGTTTAATTATTGCAAGACTTCCTCCTTTTTTCACGCAGTAATTTTGCGCTTCAAACCAAGATTTTTCGACATTGTAGTATGTTAAACATTGATCAAGAGCATATGTTGAATTTTCATCTTTGCACAAATCTGGCTGAACATAATAAGAACAGACGTAGAAAAAATTCCAAGAATGATCTTCAGTAAGAAACAAATCTGATCTCTTGTCGTAGTAAACATAATCATCATTTCTTTTTAAATCTAATTCTTTGAAAGAATTGCAAGCTGAATAATTATAAAAATATTATGAACACACCAGATGTTAAATATAGGTTAAAATTAATTATAGTTAAATAGATTAACTAACTTTTACAGTAGTTTTCTTCTACATATAAAAACGTATCAGCAGTCGATCTAACTACATTCAGGTACACGTAATGCAAGTTATATCCCGGTCCCAAACTTGATAAGTAATTATTGACGGAATTTTGAATAGTTTCATTGTAAATCTCTAAAAGCCATCCCTGGTAGCGACTGAAACAAATGTCATTAGCTCCTGCTAATGTGGAAACTAGTTTTTCTAAGTTTTGTACGTAGAAACAGTAGTAAGGGTGAAAGTCACAGTTTAGATTCGTACTCAGCTGGCTTTGAACAAGTCTGCAAACTGGCAATTTAGTAATAATAAGTAAATTTAAGAGTCTGGCGAATAGCTTATTTTGTAATCAAATTTCAACATATGTCCGAAAACAATGTTGAACAGCTTAGTAATCATGCAAAGTTAACGTTTAAAACATTTTAAAAATGTTAAGTTAAAAAATATCAGAACAGCAAAACGTTTTTAAGTTTTAGAATCAAACATCACTTCAATCAGTTTATATTAACCTGTGAAAATTATAACAGTTATTGCATTCCACAGATACATACTTAAAGTGTTGAATTGTTTTATACAATAATTTGTTTAAATTACTTATTTTTAATTTTAATCTTTCTAATCTTTTCTAAAAGAATGCAGAAATTTACTTCCGTGAAAAAGAAAAAGACTCAGATATAACTCATTATAGTGTGGTTTCCTTGCTGGGCCTGCTTGTCACATTATTTGTTTAGCTAGAGCTCAAATTAGTTATAGGCCGTTTCTATTATGTTACTTACTATTTTCAAATTTGGGTGTGATCTACTTTGCTCAATGTAACAAAAAATTAAATCTGGTCTAATTATGGTGTAATAATATCCCAACATTGGAATGTAATAATATCCCAACATTGGGATGTAATAATATCCCAACATTGGGATGTAATAATATCCCAACATTGGGATGTAATAATATCCCAAGATTGTGATGTAATAACATTGCAACATTAGAAGAAATGACTAGAAAACTCAAACTAGCCCAAAGATTAAATCGAGAAAAGTTGAAAACTGAGAAATATTTTACCATTTCATAAACATTAATTCAGAAAATCAAGACTTTTTTTAGCTACTGTATCCTTTGTTGACATTATAAATAGCAAATGACTTGTAAAAACCGAATTCAGCCAATTAAATATTATCATAGTTTAAAAAGCAATCAACCGTTCCTCATTCATATCAACCCCTAAAAGCGTGTTCAACCATATTTTATAATCATAAACTGACTCTACTCCTTAACTATCACGCAACTTTCCGTAATCCGCCTATGAGACCGTTGTTCGATCTTGACTGGGGTGCTGCACGACGTCGTGTAAGGCTTGTTGAGGAGTTCGAATACCTAACCAAGAGACTCCACAAAATGTAAGGAGCAAAAAAAATCAAAATTGGGAAAATAGGAGTACAGAAAACTAAGGAAGTCTATTGCAAACTCTAAATTCAATGCCAATTGAAGATCAACGTCGGTTTACTAAGCCCGATGATGATCTCTTTGCTGACGTTCTCTTAAGAACGTTTGTAGACGAGGTCAAATCAGAAACCGAGAATTTATTATTCAAGAAGAAGGAGATAATTTGAGTACATGGCTTAAATGAAAAACAAATTAACTAATAATAAAAACAGAGATATCTAAATAGAAGAATGTAAAAGCTAAGAAGCATGAAAGCTTTAGAGGTACAGGTAGTAGTAATATATAGAAATTAATAAATGAATAAGGGTTTATTTGTCAAACATTAAAAACAAATAGAAATATAAATAATAATTACTTTAACATTTATACTTGTGTAATAAATTTGAATTAAAAAAAGATTTGAAAATAGTGATTGTTCTTTCTTATTCGATGGTCTGCCGAGGCTAGGTAGACAAGTTTTGTGACACGTAGCATGTAAGCTCAATTTCTAATGAAACATTCCTTCGAAAGTTAACTCGGTCAAATACCATCTTTGATAGGTAAAATGCATGAAAGCTTTGCGACTGAATATAATAAACTTCGCCACATGATGGTTTTGTATGCACGGGCTGTATTCGCTCCTACTGCGATAATTTCAATTTACAAACCACACCCACCCTTTTGCCGTGGTTTTCAATTTATAATGGTACAAAAATGGCTCAAGCACCTTCAATTTTAATTTTGAAATATTGTAAAATTTTATTTAATTAAAATAAAAACATTTGAAAATATTTGTATATTCAATGGTTATTGAAAAAGAAAATTAAACTCCTACTGAATTAATTGTGGTTGCTCACAAAAGCAATTTCCAAAAATATCCAAATCTTCTATTAAAACTACAAAAGTAAAATTTTAAATCTAAATATTGTTATCACACGGAACAATGTTTCTGTTTATTTATTCAGTTTGATATTTCAGTTATTATTATAGTTTTCCGCTTCTGGATAAACTGTAGAGTACTTTGATTCACCTCTACGAGTGCCGAGATATTCGTAAGCTCCATGTTGCTGAGTTATGTTCAGTGTTTGACGGAATTGCATCCATTCTTTTTTGATGATTTTGAATGTTCTACAATAATAAGAAGAAAAAAAGTTTTTTATTTAATATCTGACATTTCAAACAAAAACATGAAAAACCATCATATATACACAAACCTGATTCCTAAGACTATCAAGATAATGATAATTATACAAATAAAAAAATATAATCCAGCTGTGAGTCCAATACCAACGTCTACGGCTTTATAGACTGTGAATTGTTTAAGTTTCTAATTAATCTTTTTTTTTAAACTGAAAGTCGTAGTACAAATTTGATGTTAAAATATTAAAATTATAACAAAAAAGAGTAGTGTTGGAGCACTTTTATGTAGATCAAAAAGTTCAAAGTTCAAATCCTTGTTGATTTTCGTAAGTGCTGAAAAAGGGCTTTAATATTGCTTAATGTTAGATGTAATATAAGTTTAATTTTAATTTAATTATTTTACATTTCTACTCTGTTCAATTTGAGTTGGTAAATCTGATGTTGGCTTTTGTGTGCTTTTCGTCACCAAATATTTTATTGCTGAAAACATTAAGACAAAATAGTCAAGTTTAATAATAGAAATATTATAATTGTAAAAATATTTAATTGGGTGCTAAGTTTTCTAATTTAATTTCAAATAACTGGCAAATACGCTTACTCGTCATGCAAACAAGCAAACTGGTTTCATCTATAGTCGTTCCGGTAGACCATGTGTTGCTTTTGAAGTTTATGCGAAAAAATATTTGTTCAGGAACGCAACATAATGATATTGAATCTACAAAGTTTGTCCATGCAATCAATGAATCTGAATAACACAACTACAGAAATATTTATATTGAAAGAGTGTTTAAATGGTATACATAAAAACAGAAGTAAGGGTGATAGTCGCAGCTCAGTTCGGTGATCGTCTGGCTCTGACAATGTTTGACAGCTGTAAATAAAAATCCAATAAAACGTAAAAACAGCGCACTAAAAAATGACTAAACTTTTTAACAAGTTTTAGACTGTTGCATTTGTTTTGCGAGGAAAATTGAGAGTTAAAATTTGAAACAACTTGTTAAATGACCACGACAAAGGATTTCAATAAAATCTTTCAATTTTCAAAATATTGCAGTATTTCAAACAAGTTTTAAAAACCTGTAAAAATCGCAAGAATCAAAACACTCCAAGAGGAAAACATATTTAATGTGATTTTATAAAACAAATTCAGTGTAAAATGTTTATTTTGATTTTAACTTCAAAAATGTTAAGTACAGTTTATTTCATGTACAACTGTAAAACATTGTTAAACTTTCCTGAGATAAGAACAGATATTCTGCTTTATAGTTGTCTCCATGTTGAGAAACACTTCTTATTTTAATTGCTCAGCGGTCGCTAAGTTCTCTGTGGGCTGACATAAAAACGAAGTGTTCGATGAAAATTTTATTTTGGCAAAAATTGGATTGGCTCAGTAGGCGGTTTATAATTATGGTTATTATTATTCAATTTGATCACTTAAATTAAAATTTGTTTAATTATTTTTGCTGTTGACGATCGTTTTTAAAAATGACCAATTATGAGGGGAAAAATAAATTTCCTCCATCATAAAATGAGCCGGGAATCAATTTTAGAGTTTCCAAACGGGCCACGTAGGTCCGGGCTTGAAATCAAGCTGGGTTGAGTCAAGATTAATTTAAAGTCTATAAAAACGAAGCGGGCATGGCATTTTGGCCGATAAAATATCCCTGACCGAGTTACCGACAGGCCTGGAATTGTTGTCAAGGAGACGGGCCGTATCATGCAGTAGGTACTCTTAAATGCAATACTGATATTTAAATAACATTTCTATGCCATTACAGTTGATTAAAATTTAAGTTTTTAACAAAGAATTGTACTACTCATAAATATTCTGATAACTGAATACCATCAAACAAATAAAATATAAAACGTCAACAACTCAAGCAAAACCTGTGTTGAAACTGTTCCTAGTTCATTAATTTATTTAATAAATTAATTGAATTTTAGTATGTATGATGAAAATTAAAAGAAAATGTTTTATTTTATTTTATGTTAATTGGGATAAAACAAACTCTTTTTTATTAATTGAATTAAATTACTGAAAAATTGAAAAGTTAATGAAACAGTTTTATTATTTAAATAAATGTTTTTAAAATTTTTAAAACAGATCTGTTAACTATTTTTATTTTATTTTATACATTGTTTATATAATTTTTATTTTAAATTGAATAAAATAAAAACTGATCAAAAATTTAGTTTAAAATTTTACATTTGACTTTAAAAAACTTGAATATAAAGATTCATTAATATTTTCGAATCGCCTTTATTCCAGGTTAGTTTTTGCGGTGGATTTTAATGTAATCTGCATCGTTATGTACTTCAAAACCAGTGTTTCAGTCACCTTCTACTTTCCATTTTTGCAGTACATTACAATAATAGTTAGAGTTAAACGAATTTAACAGCAAATATTTTCATTAATATAATTCAAACTGCTTTATTTACAATTACCTATTTTTCTGATTTAATTTAATTTTCACTGTATAAACTTTAATGCCGACTGTTGTTGCCAACATTATGAAAATGAAAGCTACTGTTGAAAATCATGCAAAACGGACTGTGTTATGAACTTTAGGTAGATAAACAATTGTTTGAAAAAATTTAAAAAAGTATTTACCTGCTAAAATCCACCAATGTAAATAGGTTTTTAAAAGATTTGTATTGCCTTTAATTAATAATAAAATGCTTAAACAAATCAAATGTTCTAAAATATTGAACCATTAAACCTGTTTCATTTTTACTGCAAGTTTCAATAGTTTTATTACTACAATTCAATTGTCGTCATCAACGAGGTTTAAATTATGAAGAAAATAATCCAGCACCGTTGGTTGGGAGTTGTTTCAAATTGAACATTTAAATCTCTTGTTTGTTTTCCATGTATTCAAGCATCTTGATTTGTTGTTGTAAAATTCATAAACACTTATATTAACTTCACCGCCGGTCTTGGTTGCTTTCTTGCTTGAATAATGTTTTATTATTTCCAATTGCATATTTTATTGTTTTTTGTGTTTAATTTATTTGTTTTTATGTTTTATAGAAGCATATAATGAATCTACAGTCACCTAAACAGCAAGCTTCGCTTTCAATGTCTCAGAAGTTGAATTTCCCCAGGTTGCTGCATAGTTTTCTGCCTTCTTGTAAGCAATGCAATCATTTTTAGTTATTCAACTACTCTTTGCTGTCAGATAAAATTTAAATAATTAGTTTTACTGAGGCAATAATCTTTGGCTTACTTATCAATATTCATTGTCACCAGAGAATATTGCTCAGTTTGTTTTTAGCATCGAAACAAAAATGTACAATTTGTTTTTATTACACCCAATTTTTTATTAAAAAAATACACTTTTGAAAGAACATTTTAGTTAAATTTTGTCATAAATAAATAATGAACTAACGAGCTAGCTTAAAAATTAACAAAACCTCAAACCACCTTGAATCAAAACAGTTTAAGAATTATTAGAAAGAATCTACATCATAATTGTGAGTAATAACTTTATGATTCAGGCACTTTTTTAAAACTTAAATTTTTAAATATACCTTGTTAAATATTTTTAACTCATTTTTTAGTTATTTTGTAAATTTTGGTCAAACTGAACGGTATTCAGGAGCAGCATTAGGTGGTCCCAGCTCTTCGTAAGCGTCTGGCTGGATTGTGTCAACGCTTGGAGATTTCAATAAGAGACTCTTGTGTTCTTTAATTCTTCTACAATGAAAAATACATTAGTTCTTATTGTATTGTTATTATAATTATTTTAGTAAATATTTGTATTTTAAATCTTTAACGGTGTTTGCTTGCTCGCTTGAGTCATACTTTGGGACACTTTACCACTTAAAAAACTAACATCCCGTTATCCAATCAGGTTGAAAATTTATGGATTTATTTGTTGTTGCGGACTTTAAATTCTCTTAAATGGAAAACAATTAATACAAACTTGATGGCTAAAGCGAGTAAGATTAATCCAGTTATTAAAGTCAAACCACACAATACGACTGTCAGCCCAATTCCAAGTTTTGTTGCATTATTATATGTATTGTTTACTGTAAAAAATTAATTAAATTGTTTTAAAATAATATTTTTTATCGGCCGAAGGTTGGCAGTTTGAATCAATTCAACTGAGTTCACATTATATTTATTCCAACCATCGTTAAATCACAATATTTTACAAAGCGTCAAAATAATAAAAAAGTAATAAAAAAATAATTAAACTAGTAAAATAATAATTTTTAAAATTTAAAGTTTGTAAAATATACTTTGAGACCAAAAAGCGCACGAGCAGATAATGATATGAACATCCCGGTCTGAACGCAAATTGGTCTTCAAATAACAATCCCGGAGGTGAATATCATTGCTGGGTAAATACATTTATTAAACTTCAATTTTTCAAACGCCCTAGACAACAGTGACATTTCCGAGATTGGCCTGTAGTCCGGTGGATCCGACGGTACTGCCATTTTTGGAACCGGACGAATGCATGCTCTCGTCCACTGTTTTGGCACAACTTCTTCTGACATAGAGAGATTAAAAAAATGTCAGGTGAGCAAATACCACGTTGGGCTCTGGTCCAATCCGGTTGCAGTTTTTCTCAAACGACTCAGAATATAAAAGATTTGATTATGCCCGTCCGTGCCCATAGGCAGATTGCCTACATTCAAGTGCTACATAGAAAAGATCTATTATGTTTGTTCATTTTGTCTGCGTCAATGCCATCAACAATCTTGCCTTCCATTATTACTATTATTATTATTATTATTATTATTATTATTATTATTATTATTGTTATTATTATTATTATTATTATTATTATTATTATTATTATTATTATTATTATTATTATTATTATTATTATTATTATTATTATTATTATTATTATTATTATTATTATTATTATTATTATTATTATTATTATTATTATTATTATTATTATTATTATTATTATTATTATTATTATTATTATTATTATTATTATTATTATTATTATTATTATTATTATATTTATTTAACGTGCTCTATAAAAATAAAAAGTTTTTAGAGAATGGCGACTTTACAACCCATCACACGTCTTACGGCTTTGCCGAGTTTTTTTGACTTTGTCCTCACGTCTTGTACAATATGTTTCACAAATTATTATGTTTCACACTAACAAACTAAATAAACGTTTTTGCAGAAACTCTTCTATTAAATATGTTTTAAATATGTTTTCCTTAAATTTTTTTTATCCAAACTGTTCTTTGCATCTACTGCCACATCACACTCCACCAAATTTGTTCAGTTTGAAATCTCTTTTTTGACACTTCTCGTGGTTCTACAAAAACGGCATGGCCCTTAACGGTGGAAAATCATATTCTACTGTCTTCGGCACCCGACAGAGATCCTACTACTATACTGTTCACAGGGGTTCAACATTGTTAGCTGCGTGGTTCCATTTTATGGTAGTTTTAAAATCCTAGGTGTTTCTCTCGCTCGACTAGCACCTTACTTTTAATCAAAATGTTGCTTCCGTTTGCAAGTCCTTTTTTACCACATCATAGCTTTAAGGCACATGAAAAAATGTCTCACCTCAAACATGGCTAAGGCTGTGGCTGCTACTTTTAATCAGTCACGCTACAACTACGGAAACTACCTTTACTTCTAACTTAAAAAATTTTAAATAATACAACATATGCTAGCCAGAGTCGTTATCAACCACCGCACACAACAGACTTCCACTTTCTTGCACTCTGAGTTTTGTTGCTTTTCGGCAAAACAGTAAATAAAAGACAAACTCGCTTCTGTCGTGTATAAGAGATTTTCAGCGTGCCGGCAACCCCACCTATGCACCAACAGCCAACCACCTCAGTTGCTCTTTTCATCTGACCAGCACCTCCTTTTGGAATGGAATACTCTTCAAAACGTTTTGTTATAAACGATTTTATTAACGTTTAATCTATGTTTCTATTTTTCCAATCAATGTTTGAGTCACTTCTTGATGATAATTTTTTTTTTCAAACTTCTTATACATGCTTTTGCCTGATGAAAATGCAATATTCAAAAATTTGTTTTTAAATAAGTCAATTAATTTAGTTTTATTTTGCATATTGAGATTTAATTCAAAATAAAATAAAAAAATTGATTTTTAAAATTTCATTTTAATAACATTTTTTTATACATGGTTTAGAGTGGTTCAGAAGACTGAAGCCTGCGTGAGAACCACTACTACAATTAGAGGCAGTTGTTTTTATGGTGCTTGCCTCCCCACACCCCCTGCGGAGGCTGGTGACGCCGGTGAGATTCGAACCGCCGACCTTTGGGCCAACAGACGAACGCTTTACCATATGGCAACGAGCTTTTGGTTTAAAAACGGTTTTTAGACGGGGTTATTAAATTAAAATGGAGAAACTATTTGTTGTTTACCACAGCACTATATGATTCCCATTCAAGCAGCGACATTGTGATTATTAAAATAAATAAATCTATATTTATATAAACAACTGTTTGTTTATTTGTTTGTCTGTTTGTCTGTCTGTTTGTTTGTCTTTTATCCAAATCCAAACCGCTGAAACTATTTCAACAAAATTTGGCAAAGAGTCAAAGGTCATAGGGTATTTTTAAATTTTGAAAAAAAAAACTTTTTTTTGACTAAAAATCCTTTCAGGCCGAAAGTGCCTATGCACAACATCAAAGTTTATTTGCGTAATAAAATTTAAATTTAGTTTACTAAACAACGTTTGAGAGTTTCTAGAAATTTGTAGCAAGTCTATTTGCGTTTTATGAGCTAAAGTAAGTTAAGAGAGAATGGAAGAAAGAAAATGAGCCCAAGCGGGTATGGGAGAGCGAGCGGGAACGGGAAAGTAACCGAGAACGGGAAAGCAACTGAAAACGAGAGAGTGAACGGGAAAGGGAACAAGAAAGCGACTTACAGCGAGAAAGCAAGCGAAAAATGAAACGGGAGCGAGAGAAAAAAACGATAGAAAAACCTTTAAAACACCGGGTAATCTCTTTAGTAATAAATACAAATAAAACTTATTTTGAATGGATCCGATAATATAACGTGACATTGTAAATCGTTGATGCTCTTTTACGTAAATAAAATAGTATGCGGACTTTTCATCAAAGGACGATTCATCAGGGGACTGTTCATCAAGAGACTATTCATCAAAGGACTATTCATCAAGAGGACGGTTCATCATAAGGACTGTTCATCTAAAGTCTATTCATCAAGAGGACCCCTTGGCGTTAAATGACCGATGCCAGATTTGACATAGCGGGCATGCGTGATGCTTTGACGTGTTTATGGCCTTTGGCGAATGTGTACATATGCCGGTTTGCGAAAATAGTCGTATTTAGTTTTTCAGGTGCTGTGACCGTGAGCGGGAAAGCGATCGGGAGCGGGAAGGCGACCGGGAGCGGGAGACAAGCGGGAACGAGAGAGCGATCGGGAGCGGGAAGGCGACCGGGAGCGGGAGACAAGCGGGAACGAGAGAGCGACCGGGAGCGTGAGAGCAAGCGGGGAAGGAAACAATAGCAAGAGAAAAAGGATCGAAAAATCTCTAAAAACCCTGGGCAACGCGGGTACCCCGTAAGTTCTATTATAAAGTCTAAAGTATTTGAATGCAAGCACAGTAGCACTGTAAATTTGATATAAATTACCGTACATTTTGGTAACAAATTTTGGTTGAAAATAACATCTTGAACAATTTTATTATTTTTTTTATGAATAGTCCGCTTGATGAATAGACATTAGATGAACAGTCCTTATGGTAAACCGTCCTCCTGAGGAATAGTCTTTTGATGAATAGTCCTTTGATGAATAGTCCCTTGATGAATAGGCCTTGATGAACAGTCACTTGATGAATCGTCCTTTGATGAACAGTCCTAGAATCAATAAAATAATACCAACTTTGATTCACAGTAATAAAAACTGATTTTGTTTGTGTTGCTGATGCAGTTATTTCCAATTCTGTTATTGCCAATTTTATTGTTGCCACTTTTGTTGCTGCAGCTGTGTTTGTTTCAAAATAATTTCTTGCTAAATTCAGAATAATTCAATAAGACCATTAAGGTTTTTGGGCTGTAATGTTTTATATGCTTGAAGAAACTATGACTACATAAACTAACTTGACACGCATATGAGAAGGCTGGCTTTTGTAATGTCGTCTGAGATGATCCATTTATTGCTGTTAACATTTATTCGAAAGTAGATTGACTGGGATACACCATACAGATTTCCCGGATTAAAAAAATTCGTCCAAAATAGTGCTTTTTCTGGAAAATAATTCGTGATAAAAACATTCAAAAAATATTAATTGGTCTGAAATTGAAAAAAATTAATTAAATAAAAATGAATTACTGCTTTTTAGCCATATCATAGGATTATAAATTAATCCTATCCAATAATTTGCCACGTTTGTTTTATTTAACAACAGTTTGAAATAAAACAAATGCTGTTGCTGTTTGATAACTGCAAGTTTTCCACCTTTATTTATACAATAGTTTTGTGCTTCAAACCACGATTTAGGGAAGTTGTAGAATGTAAAACATTGATCAACAGCATAAGTTGAGTTAGGACCAAAGCAATAAGAGGAAGAATTCAAATAGGAACAAACGTAATAATAATAGCCATAATTTGGATACGTAAGAAAGGAATCTGAACTCTTTTCGTAGTAAACATAATCCCACGTTCTTGATATATTTAGCATATTAACCACATTGCAAGCTTTATGAATTAAAAAAATAAAATCACATTAGTTAGACAATTTTTTTTTAAATTATCAACAATCACATGTACTAACTTGTGCATGATTCTTCCCCAACATACCAAAACGTATTAGCAGTTGACCGAAGTGCATTCATGAACACATAATGCAAATTATACACTTGACCCAAACTTGATACGTAATTATTGAGCGATTCTTGAATAGTTTGATTGTAAATCTCTAAAAGCCATCCCTGGTAGCGATTATAACATATGTTATTAGCTTCTGTGATAGAGTTAATTGGAACTTTCAATTTTTCCACATAAAAACAGTAGTACGGATGATAGTCACAGTTCAGGTTGCTATTTGTCTGGCTTTGACTTTTTTTTAAAACTGTTGTTAAAACATTGTTATACATCAATAACAAGTTTTTTTATTTTAATTCCAAAATGAATTGAATTGAGTTTTACAATGTTACAACTTAAAAATGTTTAATTTCACGTTTTATTATTTGAAAAATGTTCACTACGTACCTGTTAGAAACCAAACCAGTAAACAAGTCCTCTGGAAAAACATTTGTTAAAATTATTAAATACAAATCTTTTTTAATTTTTCAAACTTGCTTACACAGATCGAAATTGAACAGTCTCTTGACTTCCTTGAATTTGCAATATGCATTATATTACAGCGATCCTTCTATTAGCTATTTTTATGTATTCAACTGTTTAGTTGAGTGAATCAACTACTATAAATATAATGTATTCACAAAGCTTCTATTATTATTATTATTATTATTATTATTATTATTATTATTATTATTATTATTATTATTATTATTATTATTATTATTATTATTATTATTATTATTATTATTATTATTATTATTATTATTATTATTATTATTATTATTATTATTATTATTATTATTATTATTATTATTATTATTATTATTATTATTATTATTATTATTATTATTATTATTATTATTATTATTATTATTATTATTATTATTATTATTATTATTATTATTATTATTATTACTACTATTATTATTATTATTATTATTATTATTATTATTATTATTATTATTATTATTATTATTATTATTATTATTATTATTATTATTATTATTATTATTATTATTATTATTATTATTATTATTATTAGTAGTAGTAGTAGTAGTAGTTGTAGTAGTAGTAGTAGTAGTAGTAGTAGTAGTAGTAGTAGTAGTAGTAGTAGTAGTAGTAGTAGTAGTAGTCTGTTAATCTCAGTGTTTAGTTAGAAAATGATGAATTAGAACACTTAACGTAAAGCCTGTACAGTTCCTTTTACGGCAATTTTTTGCTTTAGTTAATTTTAGTTTAAGTTACATTATTAATTGCCGATTATTTAATTACAACACAGAATTATAACGATTTTTTTGTTTTTTACTTTCATGTTGCCTAAAATAATTTGTACAATCACTGTTTTTCGGACATATAAGACTTAAAATCAACTTAAGCAGTTTTTTAAACCACAATTTTTAAAATTAAAAATTTTTAAAATTAAAAATTGTGCTTTAATAATTTTAGCAGTGGTGTGGTGTTGGCATAGTGTAAAATTACCCTTCGCCACAATGGCATCACAAGAACCGACGAGGGTGTGGCAGACTCTTTAATAAGCTGCTCCTAAAAGTATTGTGAAATGACTTGAAAAGTTAATATAAACCGAGGAAAAAAACTTTAACAAAAACTTTTAAAAATTTTAATAAAAAAACTATTTTGATTTTTAAAATTATACTATCAAATATATAATAAAGTTTTGCAACTTTCTAACCAGATTTACTGTGAACATTTTTAAACTTTTTTGAACAATTATTTGTTTTAAAAACTGTAAATAAAGAAAAAATTAATATAAAAAAAATTCTTAGCAATTATTAGAACGATAATGTTTTAAACAAACATAAAACTTCAAGACCCAGAAAATGTTCATTCCATCAAATCGATTGCAATTACGATTCCAAAACGTTTTAGCTGAACGCACTAAAATATTTTTAATAATTTTTGGTTTTTAATACAGTAATTTTGAAACTTAGTTTTGTATTTAGTAACATTTTTCATATCTATGCCGTTCGTGTGTCATTGTCGTAATATACTACAGGTTGTTGAATTATGTGATGGGTTGGAGGTCTCCTCACATCGTCCTTTAAGTTTTTAAATTTTCTGAAATAAGAAAACCTAATTTACATTAATTTATTAATTATAAACTGTTGTTTTACTAATTAGTCATTTGTTACATTTATTTATTATTTATAAGTTATTTTTATTATTTTCAAACAAAGTTGATTTTATTTATTTGTGAATAATAAATTTACAAACTTAATAACTAAGGCAAATGTTATTATTCCAATTAGGAAAATAAAACCACATAGTCCAGCTGTTATTCCAATTCCATATTTAGCTTCATCAGTTACTTCAAAAAATTAAATTTATTGATATTAAATGTTATTTATTTTTGTGACATTGTATTTTTATTGCAGTATAAGAGAATTAAATGTAAAAATTGTTACCAAGTTACTAAAGTGTGGAAAAGGTCTACAAGCCTTTTTTTAGTGATATTTTGTAAAATTTGATAGTAACGCTACAAAACGTTAAACTATTTAGATTATGTGTGAAACTATAATATCACTCACGTTGATCAACTGCAAATGTAACAGAAGTTGGTATTCCAGATGTTTGTGTCCATATGATAGTTGTGGTCATTGTGGAGGTCATAAAAAAAGGTCTTGCTAGAAGAAATGAATAAATGATCGTTTTAAACAATAAATTTTTTTGAAAATTAATTGCAACACAAAGTTTTGAAAAAATAAAGTAAATGATTTCTAAAAATTAAATTACCTGACATGCAAATGAGAAAAGAGCCTTTTTCAAAATTATTTTCTTTCACCCATTGGTTTTTGTTAATATTTAATTGAAAATAAATAACTGAATAACTCAAATAATCTTCAAAATTTGTCCATAAAACTAATTTGTCTAAATTAAAAAAAAAATTTAACAAAAAGATTCAAATACAAAAAACACATTAAAACTTTTCACCACTATGCTGCCATTTAAACGGATTGTACACTAATCCTATCCAATATTTACGTGCTTCTGTTACAGATTTTAATAACCGTTCAAAATAAGACAAATGCTCCGGTCGGATAATTGCTAATTTTCCTCCTTTTTCAAAGCAATAATTTTGTGCGGCAGACCAAGATATATCAATATTGTAGTATGTGAAACATTGGTCCACAGCATATATTGAATTGGTACTCAAGCATGTTGATGGAGAAATTAAATAAGAACACACAAAATAGTTTGATTGATAAAATGAACTGTAAACAAAGATATTTCTAACAGTATCATAAGAAACAGCTTCTTTATTAGCATACCTATAATTTTCCTGTACGTCAAAAACATTAAAGTCTGTGCAAGCTGAAAATAAGTAACACAATTGCTAAAAAAAATATCTAAAAATATAAGCAATCTATTTTAGCTAACTTTTACAATAATCTTCTTCTACATACATCCAAGTGTTTATAACATATGGTGCTATGTTCAAAAGAACATAATTTAAACTATACTCTTGTCCCAAATCAGATGTGTAATTGTTGACGACATCTTGAATACTTTGATTGTGAATTTCTAAAAGCCATCCATCATATCGACGAGAACAAATTAAATTTGCCTCTTCAATTGTCTTTAGTAGAGTTTTTAATTTCTCCACGTAGAAACAGTATTGGGGATGGTAGTTGCAATTTAGATCGGTGCTCGGCTGGCTTTGGCATATTTTGAAAGCTGTTTTTTATTAAATGAAACGAAATATCAAAAAGTTGTTAAATGAACTGACATAAGAATAAAGTTGTGTTTCAGCGTTTCAAAGATTGTCTTGAAAAAGTTTTTTTTTAATTGGCGTTAAGTGTAGAATTTGCTGTCTAATGTTATAATGCTTTATTGAGACTCTGTTGTCTTAAAAATTTTCAAGTTTACATATCACAGCAATCTTTGAATTTAAATTAACTAAATGTTTTTTTATTATTATTTATTGATATTATCATGTATTATTTATTAACTCAACAGGTGTAACGTAAGCTGAATGAATTTTTTTTCAGTTTTAATCTATTTTACAGCCATAATTTGTAACCTGTAAAAATTAAAACCAGAATGCAGTTCCATTGCAGAAACATCTTAATTTCTAAAACAAAAAAATATTACAGTAAATATTTTGTTGATATGTACAAGACTACTAAATAAAATATCTCAATTACAATATAATGTCTCTCTGATTTACTTCCTAAAAGGTACAGCAGGCAGCATGCTATTGAAGTCGGTTGGCCCTCGAGCTTGGTTCTGCTTGTTATGTTTTCAATAGCTTCAATAAGCTGCTTATAAACTTTTTTGTCAAAGTTTTAAATAATGTATTAAAATATTTTGCCATTAACGAAATCGCCATTTTAGGGTTTAGCTTATAAATGCAATCACTTTCTATGATTCATTTAAATAACAAATTGTTCAAGTTTTAGTACTGATTACTCAATCAATAGACTAGACAAAAACTCTAGGTTAATAATTGAATGTTATTAACCCTTTTTGCAATATTACTACTAAAACCCTCTAAAATGTTGTAGATCAGAAATATTTCTGATAAAAAGTAAACATGAACGTTTTGACTAAAAATTGTTTGTTTATTAATTTTATCTACAAAAACATACGGTTTAATAAAATATTCAGTAATTAAAAACATTTTTCAAAAACAAATAAAATTTCATTGTTTGTTTACATGTTTTTCTTCAATTAAAAATGAGTAAAAAAAAACAAATTATAGAACACATATTCAGTTTATATAATCAAATTCAATAGCATTCTGAGGAAATTAATTGTTTCAACAACTGATGAAAACAGATCAAATGAATAGTTTTCTGTTTCACATTTATGTATTGTTTAGAAAAAGAAAGACTCAAATATTCATGATTACCATCTGCATTTCCAGGACGTATTTATTCCAAGTTAGAGTTATCTCTGTTGTGGTTCATTTCAATGTTATCAACACTGTTGTGAACTTTTCTATCAGCTTCTTCTGCATCTTGTACCCTTTTCATTATAGCAATACAATGACAACAATTGTCATTGTTTTGTAACAAAAAAATACTTGTAATTAAAAAGTTCAAAATATTTTGTTATACTAACGCGTACCTAGTTGTCTGCCTCAATCTATTCTTTATTGTATAAACTTTGATACTGATTATCGTTGTAAAGGCTATGAAAATAGCAGCTGTTGTTGGAAACATTGCAGAACAAACTCATTATTGAAAATAAATATGATGAAGATTAAAAAAAAATATTTGCAGAAAAACGTTTTACCTGCCAAAATCCACCAATGTAAATGATTCTTTAAATGACACTTACCTGTTTTGTTTATTAAACAAATTACTTGAATAATTTGTTTAAAACAGCTAAACTATGGAATAAATACCTTTTTTCTTTTCAAGGCAAGTTTGATTGCTGCGATTTATAAAATAAACAGTTCCATTGTCATCATCAACTAGGCTAAGATAAGGAGAGTCGAAAGTTTTAATCCAACATATGGAGTGGTACATTGTTTTTAAATAAACAGCATCACATTTCAATGTTCTGTTTGTTTCACAGGAATTCAAGCATTTTTGTTTGGTTTGGTGAAGCACATGATTTGTTACCTTAAACCCTTTTTTCTCAGTAGCATTCCATATTGCACGACACTCTGTCTCTTTATAAAAACGTAGTGTCTAATTATGTATAATATATATATATATATATATATATATATATATATATATATATATATATATATATATATATATATATATATATATATATATATATATATATATATATATAATAATAAATCGAACCCACGTGTCTACGGCAACACGCCTTGCCTAAAGGCTAGTTCAACTCCGCCTCGCTAATTGCGAGCCAGCCCCATGCCTGGATCAAAGAGGAGGTACAGTTTAAAGGATCAAACTTTCATCCACGACAGGAAGTATTTGTGTGCTTCCTACATTGAGTCTTAAAACACTTGATGTAAAGGACTATAAACTATCATAAAAAAAAATACTAGTGCTCTTACCACTGGTCCACCAACGATAACCAAGAAATGATAGCAAGAAGTCCCTGTTTTTTTTTATGTTTAATGAAAAACCGCGATAGAAAATTTCAAAACGTTCACATTTTTGTTTTTGAGTAAATTTTTAAAAAAAACTTATTTAGTTAGGCTCTTTTGCTATAGAAGAAATATAAATTTCACATTTTAAATTCCTATAATGAGACGTTTTAGCTCGGCGTTTATTATATATATGTATAACATATATTTATACATCAAAGTACATATATATATATGTTGTTTTGTTATTGAAGAAAACGTGGCTTTACTAACCAGTTTTACAAATTACTCCATAATTATTGTCAGTTAAACCTTTGTTTCTACATTGGATTTCTTGTTTCGCTTGATTCGTGTTATCTGAAATAGCTTTGTTATTGCATAAAATTAAACAAATTAATTAATTATACAAATAAATGGAAACAAAATATTACTTTGTTCCAACCAGCATTGTTCATCATTTTTATCGGTATTAAGTATTATTTGTCTACCATCTGAATTAGAACAGTTTTTAAACTCTTCATTTGCTGATTTGATCATTTTGCCTTCGTGATATCCGATTGGTTCACTGCCACGCTTGGCTTCCGTACAAAGTTGTTGAGCCTCTACAAGACTGGAAACAGTTACGTTGGAATCCAATGAAAACAAACAAAATGTTCCATAAGGATCACACCACTGACACAATTCTTTACCATATGAAAATTTAAGAAACTGGACAATAATAAATGCTACAAGCATTATGAATTATTTCAAACTAAAACCGTTTATAATGATCACATCTACTGTTTATAATAATAAATTAGATGTAGATTTCTAGCTTAGATTTGATTAACCGGAACTTTATAACTTTTTTTAAATTGGCAATGAGCTGCTATAACAATTATTGACAATAATAGCTCTACAGTGGCAAGCAATTATTACTATATTAAATAAAAAATACATCAGCTGTTGTCAAATCTCATAGTTTGTAGTGTACCTACCGGCATTTCTGCACACGCAAACGATTATGCACAGCCAGCGGTTATCAAAAAAAATTAAATTTTGCTAAATATCACATGATTATTATAAGTGATTGTTCAGCAAAATTCAATTTTTTATTTTTTTTTATTTTAGTAGTTCAAGCAGTTTCTTTTTAATTAATTTTGTTTAAAATAATATGTGAACAAAATTGAAAAACAAACTCCTATTACAATTTTTTGGTGAATATTCTGAAAATATTTTTACTCAATTTTCATCCGACTCGTAGTTGCTTGTTTAGCAAAATTGAATAAACATTAAAACGTATATGCTATGACCTACACAGAGACAATTATATCATCAAAAAGTTGAATAATATGCAATAAACTAAAGTCACACTAAAACGACGGCCTTTTCAGTGAGTTTTCATGCAAACGAATTTTGCAATAATACCTTTAGTCAGTAA
Source organism: Erpobdella octoculata (assembly GCA_963978895.1). Lineage (NCBI taxonomy): Eukaryota > Metazoa > Annelida > Clitellata > Hirudinida > Erpobdellidae > Erpobdella > Erpobdella octoculata. Next base: position 24,423,967 of record OZ022246.1, read on the forward strand.
GCTAGCTGTTATAAAAGTCAAATCTGAATTAAAATCCGTTGCTGATGCCGGCACACTCAGAATTGCTGTTATAAATTAATCGAATCGTCAGTTTTTGTCCTTCTGCACACTCCGGATACAACAACAGCTTGAGCTTTAACTCTCTCTCTCTCTCTCTCTCTCTCTCTCTCTCTCTCTCTCTCTCTCTCTAAATAAACACAGCCACCATTTAAGTTTTTTGTTTTTTCAAGGCCAAATTGTGCCGCGACAAATTAACCGTTGTGAATAATTTGTTCAATAAGACACAAACAGATCCGGTTTGTCTTAAACATAACCTGAGATGAATAGAAAAACCTTTTACGGAGGTTGCGAAGTCTAAACGGTCATGCCCTGGCGACGATAAAAGAAGAACACACTACGTCACAGAGAAAGAGTGAAGGTGATTCATGTAATGAAAATAAGAGCCAAAGCAATCAAAGTTTTATTGAACCAACAACGTTTACAATGTTTGAATCAAATTTATTTTTCAGCCAACACAGTTTGTCAGTTAAAGTTTAATTTTTTTTATTCGATTTGAGTATTGCTGAAAAAATGTTTGCTTGAAAAAACAAAAACGTATTTTTGAATAAAACCTCTTTGGAATTTGTTCCGGTTTTACTCAATTGGTTTTGTTAAACTTTATGTTTTGTAAAAGCAAAATAAGAACAACTCCTGAATGAAAAATCAAAACAAGATTTTTTGTTAATAATTATTATTAATTCTATACTAATTATTTTTTTTATTTATTATTTTACCACAGCAAATTATTTAACCTTGAAAAACTTTTTTTTCTTGTAAATCAATATTGGAATAGGGAAAAATAGTATTGCAGACAAAATGCAAGCCACTAGGATGATTAAAATTCCTAAAGGAAAATCTGCTGTAAGTTTGTTGAAAACATTACAAAATTTTAATTGCTTACAAAACGGTCACAGTTTAAGAAGTTTTTTTTAACAAATTGCAACTTTTTTAAAACATCATCATTTCAGACAAAACATTGAAACTTGTATTAAACAAAGTAAACATTTTGAAATATAATTTACCAAACTTTGATGGCTGATGATGAATTTCATTTGTCAGTTGTATTGCTTTTAATTTTAAAAAACAAAAACTATTTATTAAGTTTTATAACCTGAACAATTTAAAAAAAAATAAACAAAAACCTACCACTTAAACTTCCAACACAATGTTCAGGATTTTTAAAAGTTCGATTGATGATATACAATGCTTCACCATCATAGATAGTAAGATTTGGAAAATTATTAGCATCATAATACCAGCATCCAGCTTTCAAAGTTGTATCTTTCTCAACGGCAACACAGTTTTTTGATTCATCACTTTCGCATGTGTAAATACATTGAGTGGGAAACTTTTCTTTGGGGTAATCTTTTCCATCATTAAGCTTGGAGTTTTCATACACTGTCCAAGTGGCTAAACAATCTAATAACACAAAACTAAAAATCAAAGTTAATCAGTTACTATTATTTTTATACCTGTTTGATAAAAACAAACCCGTCATGCAAACAACTCCATAATTTAAATTTTTTAACGCTAAACCAGAATGAGAGAATCCATAACTTTCAAATGTTTTTCTCGATACAGCTAAACAAAAGTTTAAATATTAAAAAAGTAAACTTTAAAAATGTCAAATAAAAACTTTTTCTCACAATTGTTGGATATTAAAATTTTATTTTCTTTAGAAAACGTAAAGTTTTTGAATTGCCTTGCTGCGTTGAAAATTTCAAAGTTGGTTATTTCTAGTAATCGACTTTTATTTTGAATTTTGGTACATGTTTCATCAGCTTCCTCTAAATTAGAGACTGTAACATTAGATCCGGGAGTAAATAAACAGTATGTTTTATAAGGATCACATTTTATTTGTAGGTTTTCAACTGATACGAACATAGAACGTAAATTCGACAAATGTGCTAATAATATTGCATAGAATTTCATGTTTTAATTAAATAAAACATTTAAATTAAAACTATTCAGATACAAAAATAGTTTTGAAAGTGTTAACGCTTCAAACAAAATCGATGTATCTGACGAATCAAGAAAATGAGATTGTTGCTGAGTTCATACTGAAAACAGTAATTATAGACAGGACAGGTACCTACCTACCTACGTACTTAGGTTACTTTGAAATATTGAACGAGAGATTCCATGGTTAACGCCAATTAATTAAACGTTGAAAAACATAGAGGTGTAAAAAATATATGTTTTGTTATAACTCAAATTAAACAAATATTATTAATAAATAATTAAATGAAAATACGGAAAAAAAGATAAGTGCTAAAAAATGTTGTTTAAATTATTTAGCTAAATTAAAATATCTGATAAGGAATATTATGAAATAATATTAATTAAATGATGATTTTTCAGCAAACACAGCACTGACAAAGAGAATGCACGTGGAAAAGGTGTTAAGCTGATAAAAACAAGCGAACAACCGAATCCGAAATTTCTTTCCCAATCAATATGTGCTGCACACAGGGGCACTTATAACCGAAAATACCATCAAACCGGTTTTTCCAAGAACATTATTGAAAGGTACAGTGAAAATTTATCCATAGTTATAATTAAAAAAATAGCTACAAAAAGAGCTACAAAATTTTCTGTTACTGTTTACCCAAATGATGATGAAAATCGATCATTTAACAATGTGCATTTTAATCATAAAGCTCCTAATGGAGAATTAATCAACAGACCTTGGCTTGTTTATTCACTTAAATCAGACAAAGTATTTTGTTGTCGTTGTAAATTGTTTAGTAACATTATTTCTTGTTTAGTAAAAACTGACTTGAGACACATGAAATTAACTTTTAAAAAAACAAGAAATCAGAGCAGAGCACTACGATACATTTTGAAAAATGGATAGATTTGAAAAAAGACTTAGTACATCTCAAACTGTTGTCTTACTGAAAAAATGTATCAGTTTTCTAATTAAAATATGTTTAAAACCAATAAAATTTAAAAAAAAAGTTATTTTATTTGTAGTATTTATTGTTTTATGATTTAAAGTAATTTAAATTTTTTGCAAGCAATTTAAATGGCGCTTAATTTATTTTCGCACACATAAAATATGTTTCACAAGCCGGCTCTGTATACAATTTCATGTTTTGTTACATAAAACATTGAAATAAAATTATTTATAAACAGAGAAAGTTTTTTTAAATTTTGAACAACCTCAAGGCATCTGACAAAACAAAAAAATTATGCTTGTGCTATGTTTTTTTAAAATAGGTTTAAGTTTGTTGAAGCAGCCTGTATAAAATAATAACCTTTTTCCTGTCGTGGATCATAATTTGATTTTTTAACTGCTTTCTTCTTTTCTCCAGGCATGGAACTAGCTTGCAAGAGCAAGGCGGAGTTGCTGCTATGTTTACAACAAAACATCAGCTATGGATGGATTACTCTTGAATTATTGGTGTGTAAGGAAATCTTTTTTAAATAAGCCACTGCTTTTAAAATTCCAGCATAAATTCCAATTACAAATTGAATCAATGGTTGAAAATAAACGCAAATGTTTTTTGTCTTAAAGTTTTTTTTAATTGAATCCTGGATATCCATTTTGATCAATATGTTGCTGCTGTGCTGCCTGATGCATGCATAAGTACATGATTCATCACTGACACAGGTAACCTTCAAAAAGTGACGAATCAGATTAGACCAAAACGTTCAAAGTTTAAAAAGACTTTAAATTGAATAATACATTAAAATCTTGTTTACACAATTTAAATGCATTTAATTTGTTCGAAAAATTTATAAACTTATACTAAGACACTGAAGAAAACAGATGATTATTTTACTGCCAATACAACATTAATAAAGGAAACCACGTGACAAATATGCTAAACTGGTAAATACAAACTAACACTGCTTTTAAAGAGAATCTGAAACTTCTTTATTGATCATTATGTGCTACCTGCACAGGTGAGTCAAAACAGGTGCATCAGAATTAAATGCGGACTTTTTATTATAATTAGGTGGAATTTACGAATTTGAACAACCATTTTGGAAATAACAGGCTACACATGTAATGATTTGCTTATAGAAACCAACAAATATTATGTGCTATATAGCACATATAATTTTTTTTAAGTATACAAGTTCATACTTCATACTTAAAAATTACAAACAGTCAATAAAAGACAATCTAAAATTTTCAAGTATATGATATTTAAAAACCAAAACAAATAATATTTTAATTATTTTGTTTTAGGTTTGAACATTTAAAAAACGTTTAACGTCGGCGTTGTGTTTAGAAAAGGAATGCCCAAATTATTAATCACGTTTTGATTTTAAAAACCACAACTTGTTTGCCAAGGTCACCATTTTAAACAACAATGACATTAAAAACTATTAGAGTGCAAATGACTAAATGGTTTACAAATATGAATAAAAATTGTTGGAATAAATTAGGCTAGCTATACGAAACTTTCTTGTATATGATGTATTGTAAATGTATACTTGTATAGTGTATGATGTATTGTAAATTTATTGCATGCCGTTTTGTAGGTTCAAATCAGAGATGGCTTTCTTTTAGACTTGAATAAACTTGATTATTAGGAGCGTCATTGAGCCGAGCATAATGTTCATCAAGATTTTCAATGTTGTTGTATATATGAGGAAGTTGTTGTTGTAGTTCCTGGTGATGTTGTTGTTTTGCATTATGGCTGATTTCATCAACAACTGGCACTGGTGGAACCGCCAGTGTTTCACTTTAAAATAATTTACCATTTTTTAGTTTTTTCTACAAGTTTGAAGTACTGAAATTTAAAACATACCGTTTTTTAATATTTCTTTTGTGATTATTAATCAGCAAAGTTATTGTGACAGCAGCAAAACCAGCAGTAGTTACAGTGAGAACACCAATTATTATTATTAGTTTTGGCTCTATTATATTTTCATCTGATTTTTTATTTGTTGTTGGTTTTGAATAAAGAAGTAGTTCTGTAAGTCATTAAAACAAGATGGCAAAACTTATCATCAACAAAATACACAATTTATTTTTAATTAAATACTAATCCTAACTGTTCCTAGATTTGTTTTATTTAATGTAGACCTGTTAAGTTTCCAATACAATTCTCAACTGTCTTCACGGTTCGATCGATGATGTAAAGTGCTTCACCATCAAATTCTGAAGTACCTGGTGGAGGATCATTAGCAGTGTACAGCCAACAATAAGAAGGTTTTTTCAACTTTGAATTTGATTCAACAGCGATGCAGTTTTTTGATGCTTCACACATGGAAGTACATTTTTCTTTGTTTTTATCAAAACTATTGTTGTAAACTGTCCATTGAGCTAAACAATCTTTTTCAAGTAAATTTTTATTTTAAAATTTGTTTAAATGATCTAATATTTTTTTTGGAAAAATTAAAAAACAAAACCTGTCATGCAAATGAACTCGCATTTGTCAGTGCTGTTGCATTTATTTGTCAACGGTAAGCTGTTGAAAAGGGATTTTCTTATTTTAAAACCTGAATAACAAGTTTATTTACAAATACGTTTATCAACTGAAAGTTTATTTTTTATACGTTCATAACTCGATTAACATTTCAAACCAAATAACTCACTCATTTTGCCAAATAGAGCAACAATAGTTTTCGTGAACGGAACAATTTCACCAAAATTTTCAAAAGCTTCACCTATCTCCTGTGAGGATATATTCAACAATCTGCCACCATTGCTGGCATGTTTACAAAATTGTTGAGCTTCTTCAAGATTAGAAACAGTTACGTTTGGTCCAAATGAGAACAAACAAAATGTCTCAAAAGGATCACACCAATGATAAATTATTCCAGTTGCTGATGCAAACCACAAAATCAAAATGAATAATTTTTTAGTTAAAAAAACATTCATTTTTTATTTTATTTTTTCAACATCAATAAATTTTTTTTCATTCCAATTTCTGATATTTTGAGTTTATTTACATTTATTCTGTTTCAACTGTTTAAAAATTTTTTAAACATTTAAAATATAAGAAAACGCTATTTTCTAAGTAATCCTTCAACAAAATGAAACGGCAACTTTAATTATTCTAACTTTAGTATCCGGTTTGTCTTTTAACATAAACTTTTTATTAATGTGTTGAGGTTTTCCTTTTAATTATTGCAGCAAAACTAATTATTCGTAATTCTACCACTTGCAATATTTAATATTGTATTCAGTTTTATTAATTTTAGTAAAACTTTTTTGTTTCAGTTGTGATAATGTGCTATTCTCAAAAATATCATAAAGCAATATTTTTATGCATTTTCCCGACTAATTACACCATTGCCAGGTTTATCCTTGGTTGAACTATGCTTTGTTCAAGGCAACCAGTCCCAAGCCTAAAAAAAAGTCAAGAAACAACAAGAGCAAATTATGATCATCGAGATAAATTTTAGTATTATTTCCTATCTGCTGCTGTTTCAGCTAAATACTCCTGATGTAGATAATTATGAACAATTCTTGAAAAACAGCTTTTAATAATTGTTGTTTCTGAACTTACATAATTGCCTGTACAGTAAAAATAAACAATTTTTATCAGCTAAATTGGCCAAAAAGAAAACAGGAAATAACAACTTTTTCAAACATTTATTTTACGTACAAAATTAACTTTTAAAACTTCAACTTGTTGGCGTAAAAGTTGAAACAAAACACAGAACAACTTGTCATTACGTCAATAAATTGTTTATTATATTATTAAACAAGTAACTCACATAACATAAGGTGTTTTAAGATTTTACAATTTGTGTGAAACACAGTTGTTTAATTAACGTCGGTTAATTTAATAAGTGGCACCCTAATGTTAAAGTAATGATTAAAAAAATAGTTATAATAATCTTTATCTGTTAGTCGTTTTTTGAATAATAGTTTTTTTCTTTACATTAGGTGTTTTAAGACTTTACAATTTTTATGAAACACAGTTGTTTAAATAACGTTTTTGGGTAAAGATGACTGATTACGGCGGAACCAATCAAATAGAAAAGTTTTTATTCAAAATTTTAAGCTGATAATAAAATAATTGCCTTATAAAACATCTAGTAAGTTATGCAAAAAAAACACTGTTAACATTGGCAAATTATTTATGAACAAAAAAATTTTAAAAAACTGAAACATCAACATTTTAACAAAAACAAACATTCTAATTTAATCAATAATTTAGTAAAATATTTCAATTAAAATAATCTAATTTGAAAACAAGTTAAATTATTGAGAACAAAATCAATGTTATTGAAAATTTAATTAAATTGAATTTTAATTCTAAAAATAAAATTTAATCACTTGTTTACATGTTTTCTTAGATAAATTTAAATAAAACCAAAAAACAAATGATAAATCACATATTCAGGTTTTATAATCACCTATATATTAGCTTTTCAAAACTAATGTTTTCAGAAATTAATGAAAACTGAATAAATAAATTGTTATCTGTTTCACATTTATAAATTGTTGCTTATGAAATGACTTCTGAAAGACTCAAATATTCATGATTGCCATTCACATTTCTAAGACTCATGTACTCCAAGTTAGCGTTATCTATGTTGTGGTCCATTTCAATGTAACCAGCATTGTTGGGTACTTCTCTATCAGTTTCGGTTGCATCTTGCACCCTTTTTATTTACGCAATACAATGAAACAATTTTTAATTTTTAATAACAAAAATGATTTTTATTAATAAAGTTTAAGATATTCTGACTACTAACGCATACCTAGCTGTTAGCTTCAATCTATTTTTGGTTGTACAAACTATAATGCCGATTGTTATCGTTGTAAAGGCTATGAAAATGGCAGCTGCTGCTAGAAAAATTGCAGAAAAAACTAATTATTAAAAATATATATGATGAATATTTGTTAAAAAAAATTTGCAAAAAACGTCTTACATGTTAACCTCTACCAATGTAAATGTGTTTTCAGTAATCTTGTACTGACTTCAAAATTATTAAAATACTTGAAACAATTTCATTTTTTTTAAATATTAAATTATGAAATACATACCTATTTATTTTTACTGCAAGTTTCAACAGTTTTATTTCTACAATGTATGAAATAAATAATTCCTTTGTCGTCATCAACGAGGTTTACATTTTGAGATCCGTAAGAAGAAATCCAACAATGTGAGTTTAAAGTTGTTTTAAAATGAACAGCAACACATTGTAATGTTCTGTTTGTTTCACATTCATTCAAGCAGTCTGGTTTGGTTTTATAAATCTCACGTTGTGCCATAGATAATCCTTTTTTTTCAGTGATATTCCATTTTGCACGACATTCTGTTTGTACACAAAAATGTCTCTATGTGTAAATAATTTTAGTAAGGAATAGATCATGATTTAACTAACCAATCTTACAAATTACTCCATAATTATTGTCAGTTAAACTCTTGTTGTTACATTTGATTTTTTTCTTTTTTTGATTTTCGATATCTGAAATGTTTTATCAGTGCATAAAAGTAAATATTTAAAGAAATAAATTAGTATAAACAGATATTGAAAAAGACATTACTTTGTTCCAACCAACATTGTTCATCATGTATATCAGTATTAAGTATTATTTTTCTACTATCTGAGTTAGAACAATTTATAAACTCTTTATTTGACGAAGCAAACTTTTTGCTCTCTAGATATCCGATTGGTTCACTGCCACTTTTGGCTTCCGTACAAAGTTGATGGGCTTCTACAAGACTGGAAACATTTACGTTGGAACCCAATGAAAATAAACAAAATGTCTCGTAAGGATGACACCACTGACACAAATATTTACCAAAAGAAAGTTGAAAGAGTTGAAACAATATGAGTTCTGAGAGCATTATCGTTCGCTTTAACGCAACAAGTTTCAGCTGAATTTACAATATTTTGATAACTTTTTAATTATATGGAGTGTGAAAGCGGAAGTTTAATTAATAATGCTCACATGATCTTCTTCTTCTTCTTCCTAAGCTATTAATTTGTTCAATGAACGACAGTATTGCTAACTATTAGCTTCAATAATTTACTTGCATTAAATAATTTATAAACACATCATAACCCCTACAAACTAAACAACCTAAAAGCCATGTTACTAAAATCAAATTATCAGATATTATCCAGAAATAAAAAGACTAGAAACACAACAATAAAAGTTGAACAAATAATAAAAAAGTTGAATAAACAAGAAATGATCTTGAAATACAGTTATAATGCATTTTATCAGCAGCAGTCTTATTTAGGAGTGCAAGACGCTGACAAAATTCAGTTTTTGGACAAAATTTTAAATTAAGATTGAATTGTTACTTTTATGTAATGTTTAACATATTTTCATTACAGTCTCCAGATGACTAAAAATAGTTTCTAATGAGTCTCTCCGTGGTGTAGCAATTGAAAATGCAAGTTATATCATATTATTCTAATCTCTTTGATGTAAAAAACCATCAGTCGATTTTGTTTTATTTCAAATACTGTAATTTGACAAACAATAACGATGAATTAATTTTAAAAATCACTGAAAACGGTCACGGAAAGACATCAAGACATAGCATTGCATATAAATACTATTATATTAGATCTAGTAGAAGTTATGAATGAGTGAAAAGGTGTTATTAGTTGATACTTGGAAATTAAGAAAAGAAATTTTTTTATTAAACTAAAAAAAATATTTTTTGTTCCTTCATTTTCTCAGTGCATTAAAAATACAACAATGATTTGTTAGACAAAACCACGTGACACTAGGAATGTAATTTAAAACAGTAAATCACAAAAAAAAATTGCATATCAAATAAAGAAATTCTTTTCAACCGCCATTTTTTACTTATAATTCACAGTCTTTCTCTTCTTCGTCGATTATAAAACATCGGTCATCCGGTCTCCTTCGTCTGGAAAAATAATGGAAAAATTATTGAAAAAATTTAAAAAACACCAACATTTTGAAACACTCCAGCCTAACTTACATTTCTGGAAAGTAACTGTAACTGCAGAAGAAAATACAGGTGCATCAGAATAAAATGCGGACTTTTTATTATAATTAGGTGGAATTTACGAATGTGATCAACCATTTTGGAAATAACAGGTTACACATGTAATGATTTGCTCATAGAAACCAACAAATAGTATGTGCTATATAGCACATATTATTTTTTTAAATATACAAGTTCATACTTCATAAAAATAAATTAAAAACAAAATAAACCACTTTTTTAAATCTTGTTTAAAACAGTCAATGAAAGACAATAAAAAATTTTCAAGTATATGATAATTAAAAACTAAAACAAGTAATATTTTAGTTATTTCGTTTAAAGTTTGAACATTTAAAAAACGTTTAACGTCGGCGTTGTGTTCAGAAAAGAAATGCCCAAATTATTAATCACGTTTTGATTTTAAAAACCACAACTTGTTTGCCAAGGTCACCATTTTAAACAACAATGACATTAAAAACTATTAGAGTGCAAATGACTAAATGGTTTACAAATATGAATAAAAATTGTTGGAATAAATTAGGCTAGCTATACGAAACTTTCTTGTATATGATGTATTGTAAATGTATACTTGTATAGTGTATGATGTATTGTAAATTTATTGCATGCCGTTTTGTAGGTTCAAATCAGAGATGGTTTCCTTTTAGATTTGAATAAACTTGATTATTAGGAGCGTCATTGAGTCGAGCATAATGTTCATCAAGATTTTCAATGTTGTTGTATATATGAAGAAGCTGTTGTTGTAGTTCCTGGTGAAGTTGTTGTTTTGCATTATGGCTGATTTCATCAACAACTGGCACTGGTGGAGACGCCGGTGTTTCACTTTAAAATAATTTACAATTCTTTAGCCTTTTCTACAAGTTTGAAGTACTGAAATTTAAAACATACCGTTTTTTAATGTTTCTTTTGTGATTATTAATCAGCAAAGTTATTGTGACAGCAGCAAAACCAATAGAAGTAACAGTGAGAGCCCCAATTATTATTAGTTTTGGCTCAAATAAGTTTTCATCTGATTTTTTGCTTGTTGTTGGTTTTGAATAAAGAAGTGGTTCTGTAAGTCATTAAAAAAAGATGGCCTAACTTATCATCAACAAAATTAAAAAAAAATTTAATTAAATACTTATCCTAACTGTTCCTAGATTTGTTTTATTTAATGTAAACCTGTTAAGTTTCCAATACAATTCTCAACTGTCTTCACGGTTCGATTGATAATGTACAGTGCTTCACCATCAAATTCTGAAGTATCTGGTAGAAAATCATTAGCAGTGTACAGCCAACAATAAAAAGAATGTTTTTTCAACTTTGAATTTGATTCAACAGCAGTGCAGTTTTTTGTTGTCTCACACATGGAAGTACATTCTTCTTTGTTTTCATCAAAACTATTGTTGTAAATTGTCCAATGAGCTAAACAATCTATTCAAATAATTTTTTATTTTAAAAGTTTATTTTAAAATTATCTAATAAATTGTTTAGAAAAATTGAAAAAACACAAACCTGTCATGCAGATGAATTCGCATTTGTCAGTGCTGTTGCATTTATTTGTCAGTTGTGGAATGTTATAAAGTGATTTTTTTGCTACAAAACCTATATAAAAAATTCATTCATGAATACGTTTTTCAATTGAAACACTATTTACAATTAAAACCAAATTACTCATTTCTTTGGTAATTAGAGCAAAGATTTGTTTCGAGAACGTAACGATTTTAATAAACTTTTTTGCCGCCATTGCTGTTCCTATCGAATTTATATTCAACAATCTGCCACCATTTCCGACATGCTCACAAAATTGTTGAGCTTCTTCAAGATTAGAAACAGTTACGTTTGGTCCAAATGAGAACAAGCAGTAAGTATCGTAAGGATCACACTGATGATAAAATTTTCCAACTGCTGATGAAAACCACAAAATCAAAAGGAAAATATTTGTAGGTAAAAAAGCATTCATTTTCAACATCAGTTTATTTTATATGTATATTTTGATTATACTGATATTTATTCACATTTAATTTTTTTCTGCGGTTTCAAAACTCAAACATTGAAAATTGCAAAAAATGCTATTTTCTAAATAATCCTCCAACAAAATGAAACAGCAAATATAATTATTCTAACCTTCGTATCCGTTTTGATTTTTAATATAAACTGTTTATTAGTGTTGGGTTTTTTTTTAATTACTGCAGAACAATTATTTAACTAATTCTTATTCTAACACTTGCAGTTTTTAATATTGTAATTATTATTTTTTTAATTTTAGTAAGAAATGTTTTTGTTTCAGTTGTGAGGCTGTGCTGTTTTCAAAAACATTTTGAATCGAGACTTTTCAGCATCTTTTCCAGAATAATTTCAGTATCACTAGGTTTATCCTAGATTGAACTCTGCAGTCAAGAAGCCTAAAAAAAAAGTCAAGAAACAACAAGACCAAATTATGATATTCGAGATGAAACGTTTTAGTGTTATTTTCAATCTACTGCTATTTCAGTCTAAATACCCCTGGCGTAGAATATTATAAACAACTCCTGACAAAACAATTTTTAATAATTGTTGTTTTTTTTTTTTTTTTTTTTTATAATAGTTTATAGTCCTTTACACCAAGTGTTTTAAGACTGAAACGGCTGTGTCAGAAGCACCTAAGTAATCAGAAGCACTTCCAGTCATGGATCATAATTTGATCCTTTTAACTTTTCCCTCCTCCTTTCTCCAGGCTTGGGACTGGCTTGCAAAAGCAAGGCGGAGTTCAAATTGTTGTTTCTACACTGCGTAACTTAATTGCTTTTTCTGTAAGAATAGACAACATTTATTAACTAAATTAGCCGAATAGAAAACAGGAAGTAACAACTTTCTTTCAAACATTTATTTTTACGTCCAAAATTAACTTTTTAAAACTTCAGCTACTGAACAGATAGTTGGCGTAAAAGTTGAAACAGAGCATGGAGAAGTGAAACAAAATAAAGTTAGTCGTTTATGAATTACAAACCGGTTAATAATTGTAAAAAATGTCAATAAGTAACATTAAAAATGTTAGATTAGTCGATGTTCCAAATTGAATAAAACAACTTTCTGAATAACTTTCTCGTCGTAGAAAAATTGACCAAGAATGGAATCAAATAACTAACTACACGAAAACGTTGGTTAAAAAATAAAAATGTAAATAACTATTTTAATATCGAGTTAAATAACGGATTTCTTTTTTAATAATTTTATTTAATAGATTTAAACCTCGGTAAACATAACTTTTATTCTTAATTTGTCTTGTTTATTTAACTTTAATTCAAGGGTAGAATATATATGTTCGCTGGAAGATCTATCAAGATGGAGGTAATCAGGTTCCATGTCCTCCTCTGACGGGGTATCCCTATCATCGTCTTCCTCCCTATCATTGGCTACAGGGGCCCTTAAACCACGTTGACAGTTTGGTTAAAAATATAAATTTTAAAAAATGTTTATGCTTTCATAAACTTAGCAACCGTTTAAAATGTAGCTTTCTCCAGATGACGAGGATCGCAAATATGCTCGCGGAAAAAAGACAATTAGCAAAGCATATTCCAATTACTGCAATTGATTGTAAAATATATAATTATTAAAAGGCTGGCAATTGTAATTTATTTAAAATTCATAACAATAAAGTCAATAAAAAAATGCTTTTACTTAAAAAAGTATATTTGATTGCTACGAAAATACCTAAAAGAATTATGTTGCAGCTTTCGTTTGTGGAGATTAATGGTTCAGGTACTGAAACATACATAAATAATATATTTAATGAAATATTGAATTTAATCACAATTGGTTAAGCTTAGCAAAATTATTCTTGTCTTTACGTCTATAAAATTATAACTACAATAAGTAACTCACATGATATGTTTCCCACACAGTTTTCAACGGTTTTTACTTTACGATTTATAATGTAAAGAGTACATTCTTCACAATAAGACATATTAATAATTGATTTATGAATCCAACATCCGTTCGGATTACCTTGAATTTTTTGGCCATTTTCATGCCATTCAACAGCCACACAGTTCATTGTTTTATTTGTTTCACAGGCTTCTTTACACTTGTTTACTGAATTATATCCAAAGTATTCTCCTTCGAACATTCTTAATTTATTGTGTACTGTCCAATCAGCCAAGCATTCTGTGATGGAGATACGCATTTGACATTAAACGTATATGGTCAACGTTCAATAAAACAACTGTTTATTAATAGATTTAATTTAAAAAAATCATTTTACAAATGTTTATAAATAGAATTAATAAAAAAATTCATTTTACCTGTCTTACAAAAAAATTCAAAGTTTTGTTTTTCACTGAAATTTGTAGTATGTTCAGATGGAGACGTTGACAATTTTTTAGTATGGGCTGCAGTAACTAAGAAAATCATAGGTCATAAAAAATTGAAAGGATTTATCATTTTATAATATTTTCAAATGAAAATCTGATAAAACAATTTAAATAACAACTTTTAAATAATGAAAAAGACTCACAAATATTTTTGTCGTCTATATTATTGCCTTCAGACTGTTTTTTCCCAGCAAACAAACTGCTAATTTTAGCTTTTGTACAAACCTGCTGAGCCTTCTCCAAACTGGAAACAGTCAGGTTAGGCCCAAAAGTAAAGAAACAGATCGTCTTGTAGGGGTCACACCATTGTTCAATCGTATACACCGACAAGCATATATGCAAGTACCCAATCAGAACAACAAAACATCTGTTAATATTACCCATCTTTTAATACTACTATTATTATTGTATGTTTTATTCACCAAAACGCAACGGTTGTTTGGTAGGAACTCAGTCGAAACATAAACCTTTGACTTGTTGAATATTTCTTATTCAAAGAGACTAAACGCTAACGGGATGTTAAACAACTTGAACACATATTTTGGGGTTACAAAAATAATTATATCTCCACAGGAGCGTGGTTGTGATTCATTTTTAATTATACTGTAGAATTAAATATAATCATTTGCGTGGTTGAATCAAATGTACAAGCTCTGTAAAAAGGCCGTTCTAAATGTCACTAATTATGTTTAATAACAATTTACACAAATGTTAACGCGTATTAAATAGTTAGAAACAAAAACTTGTCCTATTGTTTCAACACGATCCAATTATTTTAACACATTGGTTTAAATTTTAAACACACAAAAATTTATTACAGTTGAAGTAGAATATAATTTAACCAACACTATTTTAATTAAATTGCTATCATAACGTTTTATTAAATCGATTATAACAATTATTTCAAGAATAATAATTTTAGAGTTTTTAGTTTATGTTATTAAAATTGTCTATTTCAGGATGTAGACAGAGAAGAATACACATGAGCATGACCGGCTTCTTTGATGCCTATGTAATGAGGCTCAGCTATCTTGCTGTTGTGGTCCTGTACAACATTATTTGGGTTATTTAGGTCATTGGGTATTGTCAGGTCAGTCTGAGTTTGTTTGTCATTCACTTTGGTGAGGTCAGCCTGAGTTTGTCTTTCATTCACTCTGGTGTTAACTTGGGTGTGTTGTGCATTGCAATTTATATATTGATAATTAACATTGTTAGTGTGGCAGTCGATGACATCGTAGTTTAGATTATCTTGTTCCTCCATGGTTCTTTCAGTTTCGCTATTCGACAGCTGTGTCGCATTGGGCAAAACAGGAGCTCGTGTTTTTTGGTGAAATCTGTTTTTTGTAAAATATAGAAAAACGTTTGAGTTTATTTTAAATTAAATAAATAAATTTCAAGGTATTTAGTACTAGAAAAAGCAGCAGCTGGCAGCTGCGTACAAGTTGAAATAAAACATGGAAAAGTAAAATAAAATACAGTTAACTTATTACTAACTATAAACCAAATTAATAAATAATATTGAAAAGATTAGAAAACCTTTTAGCAAGAAAAATTGTTCCAATAACGACAAAGGCTATAAGCACCAATCCAGCAACTGCAAAGAATTTTCAAAATACAAAACCTTTCAGTTGCTAAATTTAAGTAAAAAAGTTACAATTGAAAACAAACACATGTTTATTTATTTATTAAAAAAAATTATTTCATAATAAAAAAAATATTTTTTTTAAAATATTATAAATATAGATTTAAATAAACTTTTACATTCATTCAATTTTAAAATAGTTGTGTTGAAAGTAATAGTTGATGATTATCAGTTTAACAAACCTAAACTTATTATTCCAAGGTTATAACTGTTATTATCTGAAAGTAGTTGATATGCACAAGTATGGTCATTTATTTGATATTTCAATCAAAATAATATTATCAACCATGCAACCTTATTTACCACATATATTATCAGAGATGTTGCCAGTACTTATGGTCTGAGTACGAGTACGAGTACGAGTACCATGTTTGGGAGTACGAGTACGAGTACGGGTACCATGTTTGGTAGTACGAGTACGAGTACGGGTACCATGGTATCGAGTTATCAAGTATGAGTACGAGTATGAGTACGGGTACCATATATATATATATATATATATATATAAACCTACTTACATAATCTGATTTATATATATATATATATATAGATTAAAGTAATAAGAAATAATTTAGTTTATATTTATATATCAAATATAATGCAATTAAAAAACTATTAACCTGTTTTATTTAAGCAAATATCAATATTTTTCCTTGTTCTATCAATAAAATAAACTGAACTTTCTTTTCGTTCAATTATTATGGATAAGCTTGAATTTGCAGACATGATTTGGCAAACTCTTTTTGATTCTTCCCACAAGATAGAAAAAGCAACGCATGTTAGATTTTTTTCTGTTTCACAGAGTTTCTGACACTTATCTATTTTGGAATATCGTAATATGCGATCTGATCTAATTATCTCTTTATTCTTTTCAATGGTCCAAGTAGCACGACAATCTTCAAATAAGAAAAATGCGTGTCTTCACAACATTATTAAAATAAAGTTGATTGAATCTATTTACTAACCTGACATGCATACAACACTAAATGATGTTTTATTTGAAACCATTTGAAGATTTCCATGAAAATAAACCATCTGGTTTTTATCCAATGACAAACTAAGATTTATAGCTAAAACAAAATTCATCAAGTTGTTGATGGAATTATTTAATTTTCAACTAAATCTTTACAAAAACTAACCTTGTCGCGATTTCAACCGATTCCAACTTTCATCGCTTTGATGGGCGTTAACAATAATTTGTGAATCCTTTAAACTAGAATGAATGTTTAGATATGCTTGAATTCCAGCATTTTCATGTCGTCCACTCACTTCTAATGGCCAGCTACCATTTTTAGCCTCCGTACACAATTCCTGAGCTTCATCTAGACTTGAAACAGTAACTTCTGGTCCATAGGAAAATAAGCAGAAACTCGAGTAAGGGTCACACCATTTCAACAACACTGCGTTTAATATACCGTAAATA
Source organism: Erpobdella octoculata (assembly GCA_963978895.1). Taxonomy (NCBI): domain Eukaryota; kingdom Metazoa; phylum Annelida; class Clitellata; order Hirudinida; family Erpobdellidae; genus Erpobdella; species Erpobdella octoculata. The sequence goes on from OZ022246.1 coordinate 24,441,313, forward strand.
GAATTTATAACAATAAACAATAAATAAAATTGGTATAACATTGCTTATAATGCGATTAAAACCGTAACAGTTGGCTTAACAATTCAGCCAATAAGTTAGTTACTGGTCGTTATCCGTTTTTTATAAAGATTATTGAATTTAAATGAATTCATGAGAAAAAGAAATTCACACATTACCATTTTATTAAAATTATAACTTTTTCTTAAAGTAATTAAAAAATAAAAATTGCGAACACTTTCGTTTTCAGGTAAACTTTCCAAGAGAACATGAAAATTTTATTCTGAACCAGATAATGACACTAATTAAATTATTGCTGACTAAAAGTCCCACTCAACAGCCGTCATTATAACTTTGTCTTTGAAATTTTGTTAGAAACCGTTTGTCATTTTGGGTAGTATATTCTTGTAAGTTATGAATCATTCTGGCGTTTACCTCCCTGGTCTCCTAGAAAACCGTTACCAGATCGCAATGATAAATACTTTCTCCTAGGTTAACTATAAAACTTACATAATGACACATTCATGCTAATAGACAGATTAAAAATATTTGAGAAGTGACAACATTACAGCTTCGCCTGTGAATGGAAGCTTCGCCTACATAACAATTATATACCTATCAGAGTTTGCTTTCTCACGGTTTAGATAAAAAAGATCTCACTTTTTATTTACTTGTTAGTTACTAATATTTCATGTTACTAATAAAACCTCAAGTTTTGTATTCATATTATTGGCGAGCCTTATACTGAGACTGAGTCATGCACGGCTAAGCCGTTGATCATGATCATTAACAACATGAATAGTTGAACGAAGCCTGGACAGAATCATTATAATAATTTTTTCTCTTAAAATTTATTGTTATTAATATATAGTAATAAAAAATAAACATGTTTAAACGTTTTTAATGGGATTAAACTTTAAGATTTTTTCTTTAATTCTAGCAGGCAAGAGTTTTGTTTTATCACACATGGAATTAATTCAGATTTAAAGCGACATCAGATTATTTTCATTGTACAATTAATTAGATTTGTTTGTTATTAATTTTTATTAAAATTCATCTTAAAACAACAGTTACACTATTTCTTATATCTCCATCCGAGTCACAAAATTGGTCAACATTTGAAAGATGCTCCAACCGCTCTAGTTATTGTTTCTCCTACCTCTATCAAATCAACAGCAACGTCTTTACAACAGAAGCGGCTGCAAGTGCTTGTACCGGAGTAGGAAGTGGTTTCCTGATGGAGCTGTGGAACAAGGACTTGATAGACCAACTGAAGGATTTCATCCGACAGTTGGATGCTGCCAACGTAACTCCTATTAGGCCAGCAAAGTTTTTCATCAACGCAAGAAAGTTGCCAGCAAATAATTTATGGAAGGCAATCAGTGATGGAAATTGTAAGTTGTTTTTGCGACCAGATATATTTTTGTTTGATATGGAATTGATTACGTTTGTGCTATTTTCGGTTTGTGCATTACTTCGGCGCAGAAAACTCAATAGCAGATAATTTAATAAAATTAAAGCCATCTGTCACTTCTACCAAAATATCGACTGCCAAAAAGTCGATTCACTCCTATTTGTTCTCATTTTTTAAATTGTTTGGTAAATAACTTAAGTGTTAAAAAGTAAACGTCCTAACATAATTTTACAACTTGTGCATTTCTATTTTGTTTTTAAATCATTAATTTCAGTATGCTTTATTTAACCAGTGACTGAAACCAACCAGTTGCCAGAAAACCTGGCCAGAAACTTGACATCGCCTTACGCTTACGTTCAAGTAACAAGTTCTGACGTGACATATCATGCTGGTTCAACAAGCGAGACGAAGTCTTACATATGCAAGTACCAAGGTCAGTTGAGTTGCTATCAAAACTTAATAATCAAGTTTAAATCTGTGGTTTAGGTTCGTGAAAAACAAAACACAGGGGTAGCCACACCGAACAGTTGGTATTTACACTAACAGTCAGGAAATAGTAGATTCTTTCATTTTTAGGAAAAAATAAAATCTTAAAAAAGGTTGAAATAATGGACACATTAAATTCATTTTAACCTAAAAATCTCATTGCAGCGTCCACTAACTGTGCCGGAAATACAGTCATTGGCCGGTATTGTTACATTCCATATTTCAACAAACTTACATGGAAAGCAGCTTACAAGGTGTGCAATACCTTTCCATTTCTGGGTTTGCCAACGTTGAGTAATCAAGAAGAAGCAACAAACTTACAAATTCTTACAGAAAATTTAAAAACATTTGGTAACCTTGATGATTTTTGGATAGGTTTAACAAAAAATTATCCAACGTGGAAGTCTACCGGTCAGTTTTTAAATATCAAGTAATTTTTAATAACAAATTTTTATCTATAAATATTATAAATTTAAAGGTAATTTAGTCAGCGATGATCTCATCAAATGGAACTCAGATGAATCAGGTATGGAAACAGCTGAAGAATTCTTATTGAAAAGAGATTCCTTAACGTTGGAACCTTATGTTGGTAGTAAACTTGCATATGGAATTGTTTGCATGCGAGGTAGGAAATAGTAAAAGTTATTAATTTTTTTTAAGATTTGCAAATAAAAGAAGCTATTTCGTAAAAAAATAAGCTAAATCGCATTCTAAAAATGTAAACTAATTCAAAGAGGGAGCACTTTTATTGTAATTAAATAAAAATTTGTTCTCCAGATGGCACGAAAACAACACAAAAGCTCACCTCTTCAACTTTACTTTATACAACAATTACATCAGCGCCATCTTCATCAACATTATCATCACCGGCACCATCCCCACCACCATCATCATCTTCATCGTTATCAAAATCACTTCTTTCATCATCATTATCAACATCGTCATCATCGACGTTGCTGTCGTCATTGTCATCAATATCATCATCATCGTCATCATCATCAGTAACATTGATTTCGTTATCATCAACATCATCAACATCATCATCATCATCCTTAGCATCATCATCATCAACAGCAACAACATCATCATCATCAGCACCGATGTTGCCATCACCATCATCACTTTCCACATCGATGACATCATCGGCAGCATTTATGTCCGCTCCGATCTCAAGTTCGACTGCAAACTCTCCTCCTGTTAATGAAACAAGTCTAAGTAGATTTTACATTATTTTTAGAAAATCAGTTTTTCTGATTGTTAAGTGGTCTCGGCTATTTTTGTTCGTTTCTGAACGGTTCCCTTCTTTATTAGGAATTGTCTGTTTCATTAACGATGTCCTCCTAGAACCTGATTGAGTTACTAGCTTTTAATTAGCTTTCGCATTAATTATTTCAGATTTTTGGTTTTAAATGGTAATACAAATTGTTATTCTTATTCTTATTATTATTATTATTATTATTATTATTATTATTATTATTATTATTATTATTATTATTATTATTATTATTATTATTATTATTATTATTATTATTATTATTATTATTATTATTATTATTATTATTATTATTATTATTATTATTATTATTATTATTATTATTATTATTATTATTATTATTATTATTATTATTATTATTATTATTATTATTATTATTATTATTGTATATAAATGTTGATAGTAGACAAAATTTAAAGATTATATTATTAAATTATTTTCATTCTATTAAAGGTGAAACGAAAATCATCATAATAGCTGTTTTATTAGCGGCAGCTCTTGGAGTTTTGATAACCATTATAACTGTCATAGTCATCAGACGTCTTAGAAGGTATATCTAATTTGTCAATAATAATGACGATGAGGTTGGTGATGTTGATGTTGACGTTGATGGTTATGGTGATGTTGGTGATGGCGATGACAACTGGAGTAACACCTACAATGTATACATTGTCATCTATTAATACACTACATGTCAAAACGTTGGTAACTTTTAAATTGTAAACAGAGTTCTACAGAACACAAAAGATAACCCGGGAACCAACCCACCTACCAGTGGGATGCGGTGTACACCACTGGAAAATATAAAAAATGATCAATTAAAAATTAATTTTTAGAGAATTCATTAAAGAGGTTTTTTTTAATTATTTTTAGACGTAAAACTGCGCTGGAAGAACAACACGCTTGGGGAGATTTCAGCTTCGAGGATCGAACTTCACCGAGGTCTTCATTGACATTTACAAACGTCTACGACGAACTCGAAACCGAAAATAAACCTTCAGCTGGCCATTCGTCGACAAACGAAGGATTCGGTAGATCGTGTAGTTTATCGAGTCTCGTTTTGAATAGTATTACTGCGAATGTTGTAGCCGTTTCAACTTCAACTTCACTTACTACTGGAGCTACAACTGCCGCATATGACATCACACAAACTGCTCCTTCTTATCCAAGACCTCAAACTCCTAGCGCTACATCAACTCCGCTTAATGCGGCTCCTTTTTACGAAAACGTAGTCGATGGTTCCAGAGATGTGCCGTGGAGGTCAAGCGATGCTGAAAGTGGATTTGTCGAATACGCACGAGTTCACAAGAGAAGAGTCGATGGTAGTGGCGAAAATAATGATAATGATGAAGTTGATGATGATGATGATGATGATATTAATGACAATAATGATGATGGTGATGATGATAACAATAATGACTATGTTAATGGTGATGATGATCATGATAATGATGAAGAACGTGTTGAATATGATGATAATCATGGTGACAGTAACTTTAGTCAATTTCAGCCTGCAGGAAATATTTACATCAGCCAAGCCTGAATGTCTGTAAATTATGATTACGCGTCCTGAATTATAATAAATTCTGCTGAAGCATAGGCGATGGTGGTAGTGTTGATGATGATGATGGTAATAATGATGATGATGAGGATGATGATGATGATGATGATGACAACACGTCTAAGATGACGACGATGATGATGACAATGATGACTTAAGAGATCTGGACTGAGCCATAATTAGCATGCAGTATTAAATCAAGCGTTAAAGAAATACAATTGTTTTTTAAAATTTTAGAGTAAATTTGCAGTTATTATAAAGCAGAAAATATTTTTTATATATTCTGTTTATTAATAAAATATAAAAATTTTATTCAGCTTGGCTGATTACATTTTCTGTTCACAAATATTTATCACTAATTTATTGGTTTAATAGTCGTTTAAATTTTTTTAATAACTGGAATATTGTGAAATACAAAATTAAAAGTTGTTTACTAAAAATGTATTTTAACAATTACTTAATTTTTATTAATATTTCTAATAAAAGAAAAGTTATAAACGCCACAAAAAGACAGTGCCATTGGCTCCATTGCAACACAAACATCTGGCGCCAGCACCTTTCACATCATACGCTCCTAGTAATATGAACAAAAATGTGACTTATGAAGTTACAATATTATTTATTTTTGTTTTGCCAACTACGATTTTCACGTGATTTGTAAAATAAATACTGCTCATATCGACCTAGTTGTAACTGTTGCAATGACATCGCATGATATATAACACAAATCATCTCCACCATCTTATCTCAACATCCCCTGTCATCATCATCATGACCGACAGTGACGTTGGAATTTTTAAGGGTTTTTTCATCAAAGATTTCATCATTTATTTCAAAACACCTAAAAGCGACAAAAAACATTTTTTTAATCTTTCTCTAATCAGACTTGAAAGTTTTGACAAATTTATTTAAACCGATGTGGGAAGAAAAACAGATAGTAGTTTGTGTATGTCTGTATTCTATACAAGCCGTTGTGGGTTTTTCCTTCTGTTTGCTTAGTTTTAACAAAACTTAGAAAAAACTATGTTTAACAACACCAAGTAATTCAGTTAAAGTATAAAAGCACAAACTAAAAAAACCAGTAAAATTAAAAAATGCATTTTCAAATAAATTGTAAAAATTGAGTAATCTATAATAAAAAAAGTCAATAAACTGGCAATATCGCGAGGGTGACTGCAGATGCAAGTACATCAACACCTTCTTGTTTGCATGATCTGACATTTGTTCCCTCATGCGTTTCCCCTTTTCGCGGTCTGATGGTTTTATTGGCGCCATGATAACTTCACTCTTTCTATTGATAAGTCACATACTGTTCTGTAATACACATGGAAAAATAATGGAGATAGTTGAAATAATAGTTAAAATGATGTTTGTAGTGATGGTTAAAATGTTAGTTGAAATAATGGTTGAAATGATGGTTGAAATATTAGTTGAAATAATGGTTAAAATAATGGTTAAAATGACGATTGAAATGATGGTTGAAATGATGGTTGAAATACTGGTGTAGAAAACTATAAACAATTTTTTTTTTAAACTTTTCATAATTCTTGTTTCAGAACTGCTTAACTTATTGCTTGTTCTGTTAAGATAAATAAGTTTTATTAACTAAATTGGTCAAATAAAAAACAGAAAGTAACAACTTTTTTTCAAACATTTATTTTTACGTCCGAAATTAACTATTTAAAGTTTCAGCTACTGAAGAAAAAATTGAGAAATAAAATACAAAAAGTTATTAATAAATTATAAACCAGTTTATAATGTAAAAAATGCTAATAATTATTAAAAATGTTAGATTAGTTGATGTTGCAAATGGAATAGAACAACTTCCTGAATAGCTTTCTCGTCGTAGAAAAATTGACCAAGAATGGAGTCAAATTACTAACTACACGAAAACGTTAGTTGAAATATAAAATTGTAAATAACTTAACTAACATCAACTTAAATAACTAATTTATTTTTTGAATAATTTGATTAAATCGACTTAAATTTTGCTATACTTAAATTCCATTCTTAATTTCTCTTGTTTATTTGATTTTAATTCAATAGTAGGAAAAATATTTTCGCTGGAAGATCTATCAAGTTGGAGGAAATCAGGTTCCATGTCTTCCTCTGACCTGATTTCAATGTGTTCATTCCTATCATCGTCTTCCTTCCCATCATTGTTTTTAAGGGCCCTTAAACCACGTTAACAGATTGGTTACAATATAAATTTTTTAATAATGTTTATCTTATAATAAACGTAGCCTGCATAGTGTTTAAATATGATTAACCAACCTTTTAGAATCTAGCTTTCTCCAGATGACGATGATCGCAAATATGCTCGCGGAAACAAGACATATAGCAAAACATATTCCAATTACTGCAATTGATTGTAAAATGTATAATTAATAAAATGCTAGCAATTGTAATTTATTTAAAATTCAAAACAATAAAGTCAATAAAAAAATGTTTTAGCCGGTATTTTAAGAAGTATATTTGATTACTACGAAAATACCTAAAAGCATTATGTTGCCACTTTCGTTTGTGGAGATTAATGGTTCAGGTACTGAAACATACATAAATAATATATTTAATGAAATATTGAATTTAATCACAACTGGTGAAGCTTAGCAAAACTATTCTTGTCTTTAAGTCTATAAAATTATAACTATAATAAGTAACTCACATGATATGTTTCCCACACAGTTTTCAACGGTTTTTACTTTACGATTTATAATGTAAAGCGTACATTCTTCACAAAAAGGCATATTAGTAATTGAGTCATGAATCCAGCATCCGTTCGGAATATTTTTATGTCGGTTTTCATACCATTCAGCAGCCAAACAATTCAGTTTTTCATTTGTTTCACAGATTTGTTTACACTCCTCTTTTGAATTATGTCCATAGAATTCTCCTTGGAGCAATTTTCGTTTATTCTGTACTGTCCAATCGGCCAAGCATTCTGTGATGAAGATACTCATTGGACTTTAAACGTATATGGTCGACGTTTAGTAAGATAAATAAATATGCTTATGAAAAAATATATTTAATAAAAATAATAAAGTCATTTTACCTGTCCTACAAAAAAATTCAAAGTTGTGTTTCACACTGAAATTTGTAGCATGTTCAGATGAAGACGTTGAAAATTTTTTAGTCAAGGCTGCAGTAACTAAGGAAATTATGGGTAAGAAAAAATAAAAAAAATTATTGTTTTATACTATTTTCAAAATAAAAACTGATAAAATAGATTTAAATAACAATTTTTAACAAATAAGAAAGACTCACAAATATTTGTGTTGACCATATTTGGGTCTTCAGACCATTTTTTCCCAGCAAACAAACTGCCATTTTTAGCTTTTGTACAAACCTGCTGAGCCTCCTCCACACTGGAAACAGTTAGGTTAGGCCCAAAAGAAAACCAACAAAATGTCTTGTAGGGGTCACACCATTGTTCGATCGTATCAGCTGACAAACATATATGTAAGTATCCGACCAGAATAACAAAACATCTGTTAATATTACGCATCTTTTAGTAATATTAATATTAATATATGCTTCTTTTCTCACAAAAACGTAACGGGTGTTTGACTTGTTGTCTATTTCTTGGTTATGATGACTAAACGACAACGGTATGTTAAGCAACTTGAACAATTATTTTAGAGATAGAAAAATAATTATATCTTAAAAGAGATGTAGTTGTGATTTATTTTTAATTTTACTTTGGAATTATATATAATCATTTGCGTTGTCGAATCAGAAGTAAAAATTTGGTAATCAGCATTTTTTGTTTTCCCATAAAGGGGCGTTTTAAAGGTCACTAATTATTTATTTAATAACAGTTTATGTAAATGACGATGCGCATCAAATTATTAGAAATGTGTCCTAATTTCTTTACCACTTGTCAAATTTTTTGAACAGCTGGTCAAATTGTTTCAACACAAGAAATGTTATAACAGTTCAAGTAACTTATAATTATACCAAACATTAATTGGGTCATTTAGGTCATTAGGTATTGTAAGGTCAGTCTGAGTTTGTTTGTCATTAACTTTGGTGAAGTCAGTCTGAGTTTGTCTTTTATTCACTCTGGTGCTAACATGGGTGTGTTGTGCATTGCAATTTATATATTGATGGTTAACATTGTTAGTGTGGCGGTCGATGACATCGTAGTTTAGATTATCTTGTTCCTCCATGGTGCTTTCAGTTTCTTTATTAGATAGCTGTGTCGCATTGGTGGAAACAGATGCTCCTGCTTTTTGGTAAAATCTGTTTTTGTAAGACATAGTACTACTGCGAATGTTATAGCTGTTTCAACTTCGACTTCACTCACTACTGGAGCTACAACTGCCGTAGATGACATCACACAAACTGCTCCTTCTTATCCAGGACCTCTAACTCCTAGCGCTACATCAACTCCGCTTAATGCGGCTCCTTTTTATGAAAACGTAGTCGATGGTTCCAGAGATGTGCCGTGGAGGACAAGCGATGCTGAAAGTGGATTTGTCGAATACGCACGAGTTAACAAGAGAAGAGTCGATGGTGGTGGCGAAAATAATGATAAGGATGAAGTTGATGATGATGATGATGATGATGATATTAATGACAATAATGATGATGGTGGTGATGATGACAATAATGACTATGTTAATGGTGATGATGATCATGATAATGATGAAGAACGTGTTGAATATGATGATAATCATGGTGACAGTAACTTTAGTCAATTTCAGCCTGCAGGAAATATTTACATCAGCCAAGCCTGAATGTCTGTAAATTATGATTACGCGTCCTGAATTATAATAAATTCTGCTGAAGCATAGGCGATGGTGGTAGTGTTGATGATGATGATGGTAATGATGATGATGATGAGGATGATGATGATAATGATGACAAAACGTCTAAGATGACGACGATGATGATGACAATGATGACTTAAGAGATCTGGACTGAGCCATAATTAGCATGCAGTATTAAATCAAGCGTTAAAGAAATACAATTGTTTTTTAAAATTTTAGAGTAAATTTGCAGTTATTATAAAGCAGAAAATATTTTTTATATATTCTGTTTATTAATAAAATATAAAAATTTTATTCAGCTTGGCTGATTACATTTTCTGTTCACAAATATTTTCACTAATTTATTGGTTTAATAGTCGTTTGAATTTTTTTAATAACTGGAATATTGTGAAATACAAAATTAAAAGTTGTTTACTAAAAATGTATTTTAACAATTACTTAATTTTTATTAATATTTCTAATAAAAGAAAAGTTATAAACGCCACAAAAAGACAGTGCCAGTGGCTCCATTGCAACACAAACATCTGGCGCCAGCACCTTTCACATCATACGCTCCTAGTAATATGAACAAAAATGTGACTTATGAAGTTACAATATTATTTATTTTTGTTTTGCCAACTACGATTTTCACGTGATTTGTAAAATAAATACTGCTCATATCGACCTAGTTGTAACTGTTGCAATGACATCGCATGATATATAACACAAATCATCTCCACCATCTTATCTCAACATCCCCTGTCATCATCATCATGACCGACAGTGACGTTGGAATTTTTAAGGGTTTTTTCATCAAAGATTTCATCATTTATTTCAAAACACCTAAAAGCGACAAAAAACATTTTTTTAATGTTTCTCTAATCAGACTTGAAAGTTTTGACAAATTTATTTGAACCGATGTGGGAAGAAAAACAGATAGTAGTTTGTGTATGTCTGTATTCTGTACAAGCCGTTGTTGGTTTGTCCTTCTGTTTACTTAGTTTTAACAGAGCTTCGAAGCAATTATGTTTTACAACACCGAGTAATTCAGTTAAAGTATAAAAGCACAAACTAAAAAAACCAGTAAAATTAAAAAATGCATTTTCAAATAAATTGTAAAAATTGAGTAATCTATAATAAAAAAAAGTCAATAAACTGGCAATATCGCGAGGGTGACTGCAGATGCAAGTACATCAACACCTTCTTGTTTGCATGATCTGACATTTGTTCCCTCATGCGTTTCCCCTTTTCGCGGTCTGATGGTTTTATTGGCGCCATGATAACTTCACTCTTTCTATTGATAAGTCACATACTGTTCTGTAATACACATGGAAAAATAATGGAGATAGTTGAAATAATAGTTAAAATGATGTTTGTAGTGATGGTTAAAATGTTAGTTGAAATAATGGTTGAAATGATGGTTGAAATATTAGTTGAAATAATGGTTAAAATAATGGTTAAAATGACGATTGAAATGATGGTTGAAATGATGGTTGAAATACTGGTGTAGAAAACTATAAACAATTTTTTTTTTAAACTTTTCATAATTGTTGTTTCAGAACTGCTTAACTTATTGCTTGTTCTGTTAAGATAAATAAGTTTTATTAACTAAATTGGTCAAATAAAAAACAGAAAGTAACAACTTTTTTTCGACCATTTATTTTTACGTCCGAAATTAACTATTTAAAGTTTCAGCTACTGAAAAGAAAAATTGAGAAATAAAATACAAAAAGTTATTAATAAATTATAAACCAGTTTATAATGTAAAAAATGCTAATAATTATTAAAAATTTTAGATTAGTTGATGTTGCAAATGGAATAGAACAACTTTCTGAATATCTTTCTCGTCGTAGAAATATTGACCAAGAATGGAGTCAAATTACTAACTACACGAAAACGTTAGTTGAAATATAAAATTGTAAATAACTTAACTAACATCAACTTAAATAACTAATTTATTTTTTGAATAATTTGATTAAATCGACTTAAATTTTGCTATACTTAAATTCCATTTTTGATTTCTCTTGTTTATTTGATTTTAATTCAATAGTAGGAAAAATATTTTCGCTGGAAGATCTATCAAGTTGGAGGTAATCAGGTTCCATGTCCTCCTCTGACCTGATTTCAATGTGCTCATTCCTATCATTGTCTTCCTTCCCATCATTGTTTTCAGTGGCCCTTAAAACCACGTTAACAGATTGGTTACAATATAAATTTTTTAATAATGTTTATCTCATAATAAACGTAGTCTGCATAGTGTTTAAATATGATTAACCAACCTTTTAGAATCTAGCTTTCTCCAGATGACGAAGATTGCAAATATGCTCGCGGAAACAAGACATATAGCAAAACATATTCCAATTACTGCAATTGATTGTAAAATATATAATTATTAAAATGCTAAAAAATGTTGATTTATTTTAAGTTCATAACAATAAAGTCGATAAAAAATGTTTTAGCAGGTATTTAAAAAACGTGTTTTTGATTACTTAAAAACTACCAAAGAGCGTTTTGTTGTAACTTTCATATGTGGAGATTGAAGGTTCAGGTACTGAAACATACATAAATGATAAATTTAAATAAATGTTGCATTTAATCACAATTTGTTATGCTGAATGAAAATTGTTCTCGTTTTTACGTATATAAATTTCTTACCTATAAGTAACTCACAAGATATGTTTCCCACACAGTTTTCAACGGTTTTTACTGTACGATTTATAAAGTAAAGCGTACATCCTTCACAAAAAGACATATTAGTAATCGAGTCATGAATCCAACATCCATCCGGATAATCTTGATGTTTTGTGACCTTTTCATTCCATTCAGCAGTCACACAATTCAGTTTTTCATCTGTTTCACAAGCTTTTTTACACTTCTCTACTGAATTATATTCATAGTATTTTCCTTTGGACATTCTTAATTTATTGTGTACTGTCCAGTCAGCCAAGCAATCTGTAATGAAGATACTCATTAGACTTTAAACGTATATGGTCGACGTTTAGTAAAATAAATAAATATGCTTATGAAAAAATATATTTAATAAAAATAATAAACGCATGTTACCTGTCTTACAAAGAAATTCAAAGTTGTGTTTCTTACTGAAATTTATAGCATGCTCATATGGAGACGTTGAAAATTTCTTAGTCAGGCCTGCAGTAGCTAAAAAAATTATAGGTTATAAAAAAATTAAAAAAATTATTGTTTTATATTACTTTCAAAATAAAAACCGATAAAAAAAGATTTAAATAACAACTTTTAAGTAATAAAAAAAACTAACAATTATTTGGGTCGACCGTATTCGGGTTTTCAGACCATTTTTTCCCAGCAAACAAACTGCCATTTTTAGCTTTTGTACAAGCCTCCTGAGCCTCCGCCAAACTGGAAACAGTCAAGTTAGGCCCAAACGAAAACCAACAAAATGTCTTGTAGGGGTCACACCATTGTTCGATCGTATTAGCTGACAAACTTATTTGTAAGTACCCAATCAGAACAACAAAACATGTGTTAATATAATCCATTTATTAATAATAATATTATTATTATAATTTTCTTATCTCACAAAAAACTTCATGGGTGTTTGGTCGGTACTCAATCGAGTTAGAAACTTAGCTGTTTCTTGTTTATAATGACTAGACGTGAACGTAGGCAATTTGAACAATTATTTTGATATTACAAAAACAATTATATTTTACAGTGTCATAGTTGTGATTTATTTGTAATTATACTTTGGAATTATATATAATCATTTGCGTTGTCGAATCAGAAGTAAAAATTTGGTAATCAGCATTCCTTTTTTTCCCATAAAGAGGCGTTTTAAATGTCACTAATTATTTATTTAATTGACGATGCGCATCAAATTATTAGAAATGTGTCCTAATTTCTTTACCACTTGTCAAATTTTTAACAGCTGGCCAAATTTTTTTAACAGCTGGTCAAATTTTTTTAACACAAGAAATGTTATAACAGTTCAAGTAACTTATAATTACACCAAACCTATTTTAATTAAATCTCTATCACAACGTTTTATTAAATCGATTATAAAAATTATTTCAGAAATTATAGTTTTAGAGTTTTTAGTTTATGTTATTAAAATTGTCTATTTCAGAATGTAGACAGAGAAGAATACACATGAGCATGACCGGCTTCTTTGATGCCTATGTAATGAGGCTCAGCTCTCTTGCTGTTGTGGTCCTGTACAACATTATTTGGGTCATTTAGGTCATTGGGTATTGTCAGGTCAGTCTGAGTTTGTTTGTCATTCACTTTGGTGAAGTCAGTCTGAGTTTGTCTTTCATTCACTCTGGTACCAGCTTGGGTGTGTTGTGCAATAAAATTTATATATTGGTGGTTAACATTGCTAGTGTGGCGGTCGATGACATCGTAGTTTAGATTATCTTGTTCCTCCATGGTTCTTTCAGTTTCTTTATTAGATAGCTGTGTCGCATTGGTGGAAACAGATGCTCCTGCTTTTTAGTGAAATCTGATTTTGTAAGATATTGAAAAACGTTTGCGTCTATTTGAAAATAACTTGAATAAATTTCAAAGTATTTAGTATTAGAAAAAATATTGAAACAAAAAATGGAGGAGTACAATTAAATACAATGAGCTTCCAACAAATTCTAAAACAAAAAGTAGAATAAATATACCGAAAATGTTAGAAACCTTTTAGCAAGGAAAACTGTTCCAATAACAACAAATATTATAAGCACCAATCCAGCAACTGTAAAGAATTTTCAAAACACACAATAATTTAATTGTTTAAATTAGGAAATAAAACTTACAATTGAGAACAAACAAAACATTTTTCTTGAAATAAAGTCTTAACTACACAGAAACGTTGGTTGAAAAATAAAATTTTAAATAACTTTATTAATATTGAGTTAAATAACTGATTTACTTTTTTAATAATTTCATTTAATCGAATTAAACTATGGTAAACATAACTTTCATTCTTAATTTGTCTTGTTTATTTGATTTTAATTCAAGGTTAGAATAAATATTTTCGCTGGAAGATCTATCAAGATGGAGGTAATCAGGTTCCATGTCCTCCTCTGACGGAAATTCCATGTGCTTATCCATATCATCGTCTTCCTCCCTATCATTGGCTACAGGGGCCCTTAAACCACGTCGAAAATTTGGTTAAAATATAAATTTTTAAAAATGTTTATGTTTTCCAAAACTTAGCAACCGTTTAGAATGTAGCTTTCTCCAGATGACGAGGATTGCAAATA